>JAQFVV010012947.1:0-383752 GCA_028023455.1 Epiperipatus broadwayi | reverse complement strand
ATATCTCTATCACTCACAGGTGATAAAATGATATTAAAGAAAAATTGTACATGAACTTAATATGAATGTTAATTCAAAATGATTTGACTTTGCTCATGGTTATCTATGCCAGATTTATGCTATAAAAGATCTAGATTTGCCATATTAATGGAAGTAATAATTAATTTTAACAGAACATAATTTAACATAACTTAACTAGCATGAATACTTTAATATATTCTCTACACAGTAAAATACTATTTAGATTGGATTCCCTTTCAGATCAATGCTGAATTAACTATTAAAATGGTGGGTTGAACTGACTAACAGATGTTATACTTCAGACACAAGTGTGTAAAGAAAAACATATAACTCTTAAGTCTTATTGCATCTCATATGTGCCTTATTCATGGGATTTTTACCGGTGTAACAGTTCCCTGAGACCAATTCTTATTGCTGTGGTATTGGAGGTCATTTAGTTTGGCTGATCGAACAATTTATATATGAGTGGGAGTCTTATGCTCTGGACGAGTCTCATGCTCCTTTTAATAACAGAAAGTGGGAATTGGAGTCTTACACTCTGGGTGAGTCTCATGCTCCATTTAAATGAATGCAGGATGGGTTGGCATGTACTAGTCACCACCCAAAGAGATAATTGTTCAAACTAATAGTAATGATGCTGCGCAACGACAGGCGACCATTAAAGAAATACAGCAATAAGAAAATACGCTGTAGCGTTTCATAATGACACATATGCACCACTGACTAGATAATCATATTTAAAAATTAAGACGTTAAAATACAAGTTTCTTTCATAAAACTACCCACATCAGTTCATATTACAGTACTCTTAATAATACTAATTAAGGGAATTTATGAATCCAATCTACAGAGTTAGCTATATAGGCTTTGATTTACTTAGCTTAAGGAGGATTACAGCACATGGGGAATTGAAATATAAACTTATAGATTTATGCTGTATTTATATCACTTTAACTAAATATTTATTTAAACTATCAACTTAAAAAGCAAATCTATATTAAGGTAATGATGCATTTGTAATGAATTTCAATTATAGACATTTTATCCTTTCCAAAACAGAGCTTTTTATTTTGTATGTAATTATACATTATATATATATATATATATGCGCACTTACATATATATATGTGAGCAAATCTTTATTTAACCCTTTTCCCGCCTCCTACGAGGCTCCTCGTAGACATCTGACGTCACTCTAACTCTGCCAGTTTTTATGCTAAAAAATTTGTTTGATAGGTTTTGAATAGGTTTTTAAAAGATCTGTAAGATGGTACCCTCTTCCGATTTATTTTACAAGTAAAAAATAAAAAAAAATGCATTTAAACCTAAACAAAGAAAGAACATCGTTTGTAATTGGTTGTTAGTGAGCTCTCAGCCGAAAAAGACATTCTGATTGGCTGGAAAGAACAAAGAAACCGCCTGATCAAAGAAAATAAAGAAAAACGCTGAGATTTTCATTTCGAATTTAATTTTAAGTATTAAAAAAATATAATTTCAAAAATTAAACTAGTTTTTTAAAAAATATACTAAAAAAACAAAATTATTTTCGAAAAATATTGAAGATTTTAGTAAAAATATTAAAGAAATATTTAAAAGAAATATTTACTTTTCTATAACATAAAAGTCGACCTTTTTGTTTATATTATAGCTTTTATGTTGTCGAAATTGAATATTTTAGAATAAATAAATAGCAATTTATTTTTGAAAGAACTTTCGTTCTCTTCATAACCTGAAAAATTAGTAATATACTTTTTATAAACGTATCTGAGTTGAATTTAATATTATAGGCGAATATGTTTTAACAATAGGCTTTGTCTTCAGTTTGTGAGTTGGCCAATTAAAAGATTTGATTTTTACCTCATACAACCAATAATATAATTAGAGGTTAAAAGGTTAATACTCGTGAATAGTTTAATTTAAGAATAAAGCTTGGTTTTGAAGTTTTATAGCATAAACAAGATAACGTAACTAAATAATAATATTGGCATTGATCAACTTAAGAAATGCATATTTAAATCATAATAACATTTTAAACAAGTAAAATTTGATAATTGTTTATTTTAAAAGGAAAGATGTGTGAGGTTCGCTAAAACATGTTTCATTTAGCTTTATAATGCTATCTCAGAAATTTAATGACGGCAAACATTACCATTAACTTAAAACATATATAAATTATCATAGAAATCTTAATATTACTTTAAACAGCTTATTGTATATTATAAGTAACAAAATTAGATAAAAGATTTAATTTTTATGTCAAGCAAATTGAAATAGATAGCGTAACTAAATCAAACATTATTTAGGAGTAAACCAAAACATAAAATCATAAAGATGTGTGTGAATGCGCGTATTTTAGATAAATCATAATTCATTTATAGATGAGTTTAAATCAACTCAAACACATTAAATCATTTAATATTTTAAATCATTCAATAATTTGTTTATTAAGTAGATCATTTTTATCAATCAATTTTATATCAGTTAATTCATGTTTTTATCAGAAATCAATTTGTATCAGTTTTTAAAATCAGGCAAGGCTTTAGGATTTAAATACAGTAATTAATAATCATAATTTAGGTGAGCTTTAGATTAAAATTATAAAACAAAATATACATAATTTTCACTTACAATATTAAGATGGTTATTAATTTGAGGTTAAGCTAGCACTTACTTAGGATTGGTTGAATATTTTAGATTAGAAGAATATTTACCGTTGTTAATCTTGATGTTTCTCTGTACTGTGGGTTCTCTGAATAGCATGGCATCCTTTAGATTCTGGTGGTACTCTGTTCTTGTTCTCTTGGCTTAGCTGGCTGTTCGCTGCACAGAAGGCTAGATTTGAAGCCTATTAACCCGACATTTTATTAATTCACTTTATTAAAATATATCTTGATGAGTCTCAATAAGAAATATCTGAATAATCCTCAAAGATGGCTGCAACTTCTTTTATACCAGTATCCCCCCCTCTCTTTCATGATTTTATTTTCTTAGAATTGTTTTCCTGGCCCATGCAATAGTAACCAATTATAGTGGGAGCCTGCTGTTTTAAATTTTAAATAGGTCAAAAAAATGCTACTCACAGGCCATAATTTATTCCGTTTTCCAAGTTTTATTCTAGATATAATTTTTAACTAATCTAATATCGGTAAAGATTAATTATATTGGCAACCATATGTCCAGAAAACAAATATAAGATTTAAAAAAACATTTTATTATATATGTAATTTGACCATTCTAATTTACCGATATATGCAGAATTATACAATTTTGAAAATATATAATTTAATAAATATATAAAATTATTGAAATTGAAATGTTTTATAATCTATTAACATTTACATTCTTGCATATATGTAGTCTAAAGTTACACCTACAATTAATTTTTCACCTTGCAATTATTAATAGTCTATATATGTGTGCATTTTGCTTAAGGAGTATATAAGTGAATAATTTAGTAAATATTTAAAGATATACACACACATATATGATTGACTTAATTAGATTCGAATTTAGATGGGATTTATTTAGATTATTATTAATAAATATATGAGGATTGATGGTATCTATATATGTATGAATACTACTATATAGCATATATAGTAGGTGAAACAGTTGGGTTGAAAAGCTGACTGTTTCAATATATATATATATATATATTGTAATGAGCACAGACTTCGTTACATTGTTTTTTTTTATTTATTAAACATGAAAGTAAATTAAAAAGTTCGCATTTAAAAATTTTCTTTAAGAATTAAAAATTGAAATTAAATATCATCTTAAACTCGTATATATTAAATCGCACAGATAATGGAAAATTATTAAAATAAAACTTTATTAAAGAAAAACTATTTTAAAACTAAATTTTAAAAAGATTTGGAGATAAAATTATATCTTTAAATTTATCTTTAAATATATCTTTGATTTGGAAAACAGGTTAATTAATCAGAAATGGAAATGATAAATTTAATTAGTCAAATGTAAACCAGCCTTGGGCATTTAAATGTAAAAACATCGATCAGATAGGAAAACAATAGGAACTTTTAGCAAATGAAATAAATCCATTGGGAAGTCAGATCTCAACGGAAAGGATCATCACATCAATGACGTAATGTTAAGTCAATCTTTCAAAGTAATATAAAAGGACAAGTTTGGAAATTATTAGTTAGTGATTATGATTATTATGATGTGACAGATAGGTGTTAGTGCGGAGGTGCGGGAGAAGGGATTGAAGAGATGCACAATTCAATCCCTTCAGTTTTGGTAAGAAAGAAAGAGAAATGAACTATCATTTTTCTACATTGAGGACCAGTTAAAGCAAAAACCTCCGGATGGATAAATAAATCGGCCAACAGAATACCAATCTTAGGACGGCGTGGGAATTCACATTCATGGCAAGCAACAGATAAAGATGAACTGTTTTAAACCATAAGAACTTTATAAATAATGAACATTAAATTAAAACTTTCCATATTTAAATGATTGCAATATTATCCTATCCAACCAACTTAATTTATTAATAATGTTATTTGATGTATTTTCTTTATATATATATATATATATATATATATATATATATTTAAAATTATTTCCATTTATATTATTTATTTTTTGTTCTTTAAGTTTTATCATGATTTTTGTTTTTCGTTAAATTAATTATATAAATATTAAACTTAAGTCGGGCATGAATGGCTGTATAGATTTGTAAAGTTATATTAGGGGAGGGTAATCTTAGGTTATTTGTGTCATTGTTAAATTGGGTCAATGGATTGGATATATTGATATAATTAGAAGATGTAGTCGGAGATTCGCTACTGGCAGAATCATTTATATATATGCCGCACTCACCCATTTGCCTATGGAAGGAATTATAAGACGAAGAACGCAATTCCTTTCTATGGAGTTTTTTTTTATTCTTCTCGTTAGATAGATGTAATATTCCTATCTGATGAGAGTCAATGTCTTCTCTTAATCTTTTTGGTGCTGCCGTATTCCGTATTACATTGAATACATCGATATATCTGATGAATTGATGCCAGTTTGACTGCGGATTTTAGCCTAAGGTTAAATAGGGATAGAATGTTTATTTTCAAATGCAAATCTATGTAGTCTATTTATACTCGACATTAAACAAAAATGTATTAAATTTAAGTTGTTTATAGATGTTTGCATGGATTGGTTATCGGTTAGGTATGTTTTGGGTTTTCATATTTGATCAAAATATATAGACATTCGATAAATAATGATACCTTATGGTGAGTATCTAAAATGTATTTATTCGGATGTCTTTTAAGTTATTGGTGACAATGCAAGTATCTTATGCTGAATACTAGAGGGTTTCTTATATTTCTCTATGCGATTGTCAGCAATCAATAATTTTGTATTTTGATCGTTTATGTTTATTTTGAAATGTTTTTGACCATTGAAATCTATGTAACTGATCTATAGCAACATATTAAAACAAGCTTTTATAATCCCATCTGTGCGAACTTAATTAAAATGTAAACTTATAATATAATAGAAATTAAAATGTAAATTAAAATCTAAGGTAAAGTTAAAAATAATGTTAAATGTTAAAATGTAAAACTAATACTAAAATAATTTTAAATCTTATATATATGTGCATAAATAAATGTTTGTATGTTAATTACTGGCAGTGGCTTATTTTATTCCTCTTATATATATATTCTTATATTATATTTTTAAATCTCTGCTATTCCACTGAGCTAGTGACATGGGCTAATGACCGGATGCAAAAAAAGAAAAAAAAATTTTTTTTGACTTACGTATCTGCCTACTCTATAAATTTTTCTAGATTCAAATGCCTAGATGGCGCCCGTAGTGCAGATATGTTAAGTCTCCAATTTCTCCGGATCATTACAATATATATATATAGTAAGAGAATCAAGTCATACATCTTATGATTTAACTTAATAATCTTGTTATACAAATATAGTGTAATGAGCATGCTAATAAATCCAAACAAGATTATATAATTTTCCATTTATTTGTCATTATCCAATTATTAATTAAATTAATTGATGTTATATATATATATATATATATATATATATATATATATATATATATATTCTTGCAGTTATGTTTATTGTAATTAATATAATGTGTTTCATATATTTTTCTTCTATTAGAATTTTTGATGTAGTTAAAAGATTTTTTATTTTATGCCTGTATTTTAAATATTAAATAATGAATATATAATGAAAATTTATCATCTCTTCTATAAATTGTATTATCTTCTTTTGTTCTTTCATCTAATTGTTTCCATGCATATTCATAGTAAATCATATTGCAATACTTACAGTTAATTTCATATAAAATTCCTTTTTTTATATTTTATGGCATCTGTTATTTTAAAATTATATATTAATTTGTTTTTGATATTTACTATTTGGCTATCCTATAATGATGTTTTTATCTATATAATTTTTGCTTGTAGTGTATTACAACCTTTAGGGAAGTATAAATGTTTTGTCTGCTTTTTATTAGAGCTGCTACTATCATTTATATTATTATTATTATTATTATTATTATTATTATTATTATTATTATTATTATTATTATTATTATTATTATTATTATTATTATTATTATTATTATTATTATTATTATTATTATTATTATTATTATTATTATTATTATTATTATTATTATTATTATTATTAAGTTGTTTACAATTAAAATGAATGTTTTTAATACTCTTAGGATTATGTCAATAATTTTTGTATAATGCAATAAGCGGTTTCTTTTATAAAGTATCAATATTTTTATCTGTAGTAAAACTATAATTTTTATGTTTAAAATGTTTAATGACTGCCATACTTTATGTCTATGCTTGTTGTGAATCTATAGTAATTATTTTTCTTAATTTATATTTTTTAATAAAATATTTTAATATAATTTGATCATTAAACTATACTAAACTTTACATCTAAATATTTTATTTTAATATCTAATTTCATTTCTGTAAATTAAATATTATATATATTATTAATGAATCCTTTATAATTATTCTTTATAACTTATGGGTTAAAAATTATTAAAGTATCATCAACATGTCTACAATAATATATCATTTCTTGATTTATTTATTTTTTTAATTATTTTAATTTCTAATTTATTTATAAATATTGATGATATTAACTGACTGATAGCACAACAATTTATTGAATTACATAAAAATTATGGATATAACCCTAATTGCATTTTAATTATAAATTCCGTAATTTAAATAATAATACTTATATTATGAATAATAACCACAGCTCTAATAAAATGAGAATAAAACTTTCATACTTCCCTAAAAGTTGTAATACATAACTAAAAAATAACAATGATAAAGGCAAAACATTACAATAGTAAAAATCTAAATAAATTATTAGGTAATTATAAAATGAGACATGAAATATAAAAAATTAATTGTATTGTTATCTTCTTTTTTATTACTATATAATTCTTTATAGAACATTTTCAAGCATTTTAAATATTATCTGTTTTTTACTAATAATTTCATCTTTTTTTTCTTATTGCAGAAATAAACTTTCTTGCCAATACAACTATATTTTATGCTTTTGAGATTTTTATTCTTTTGCCAATTTACAATTATATTTTTTTAAATTTCATTAATTATTTTTCTTTCCATTTTACAACAGTCTAAACATTACAATCCTTCTAATGGATTATTTTTAAATATTTTCATGTTCCTTCATGCCTTTATATAATGTCATCCTTCAGTAGAAAATTAACTGGTAAATCTCTGCTTTATTGTACCAGTTTGATTTGTTACAGTTTATGATAGTATATTTATTATCTTGTTACATTATTCCAATCTAAACCATCTTTCAACATCTGTTACGATTTGCAAGATTTAATTTAAATTTCTTGTAATGTTTCTAAAGGTTAAGAAATATAAGCTATTATTACTGTTTATTTTTTAATAATTTTAATTTCTCCAGCTTTGCATTAGTATTTTACATTTCACTAATCAATAATCATTTTCTGTGTTAAATTTATTAAAGAAATTACAATCTTACTTCTGTTAGTCAAAATATAATCCAATCTGCTGCATGTTGGTTTTAATGTTTTTATGTTTATTTTCTGTTTAGAATTTTTACAAACAGTTTTTGTTTTTCCACAAGTCTGTGTTCTTTCTCTCATATCTGACGCCACAAACAAATTTACACACAGCACTTTCATCTTTCAGTGTTTATTATTTCTAGCATTAAAATCTTCCATTTCAATTTTTAAAATGTTGTTTGAACTTATCAAAAGCATTTTGTATATTTATATAAAAATCCTCTACTTTTTCATAATCGATAATATTCCAATAAAATAATGACTCAATCTGTCATACAACTAATCTTCACCATTATATGACATGCAGCTCAGATATTTTTAGAAAATATTTCTTAGTTATGAGAACATTCACATCCTAAAGGCATGTATATATTATATACAATAAACTAGAAGTCATCATCATCATTAATATTCTTCATGGACAGATCCAAAGAGCAGTCACATCACCAATTCACCATTTTACTACTACATTCCCTTCATTGCCCAGCTCTTCAATCCCACATAACTTTTCTCATCTCTTATATCAATCCAGAAATGTGATCTTTTCCATCCTTTCTTCTTGTTTCCACTCACCATTTTATCTAAAACATATATTATTAAACTAAACTTTTTTTCCTAATATATGTCCAATCCAGTTTCTCTTTCTATCTCTGATTTCCTCAATTAATCTTATTCTTTTTTATTTACTCTTTTTAGAACTTGTTATTTTATTCATCCAACTAATTCTTTTCATCATTCTACATGACCAAACCTCAAATACTTTCACTGTTTTTCAAATTTTATTATTCAGAGTCCATCTTTCCCTGCCATAAAGTAATACAATCCACATATATCATTTAATTAATCTGTCCTTAGTTCTGTATTCAAAGGTCCATGAAATACTTTGTTTCTCTTAATAAATGCATTCTTCGTCAATGCTATTATTCTTTTAATTCCAATGTCATTCAACCAACTACCCAAATATCTAAATCCTTTTACCTAATGAACTATATTATCATAGATTTCATCTTGAAGTCTTTTTGCATTCTTCTCTATTCATAAACACTTAGTCTTCTCAACATTAATCTTCATTCCATATTTCAGACAGCCTTACTACAATTTATTCCACATATTCTGTATTTTTTATCTTCAGTTATAAGAGCCATATTATCTGTAAATCTTATAGATTTTATTATTCTATCTCTTACATTTCCTTTTTATGGACTAAATAATTATTTGATATGGCCTTTAAATAAATATTAAAAAGACAGCTGACATACTACATTCTTGCCTAAAATACTCCTTTATTTTTTAAGATAGTCATAAGTTTATTTCAGATTATTCTATCAAATCCTTTTCTAAATTTACAAAAGATATACCAATTCCTTTATCATTTTCACTACGTCTTTCTAAAATTGTTCTAACAACAGCAATAGCATTTCTTGTATTTATTCTTCTCTGAACACCAAACTGTTCACCTATATAATATTCTACCTTCTCATAAATTCTTTAAGTAAAAATCCTCAGTTATACTTTAGAAGCATGATACAACAAACTTACTTCATGTATTCTACATTTACCTGGTTTCTTCTTCTTAGAAATTGAAATTATTTTAGTAATCAAAAAATCTTCAGACTAATCACTATTATATGTCAAATTGCAAAGTCCAACTACTTTCTTTATAGTAAATTCTCACATTTCTTTCAAAATTTTTATAGGTATTGTATCAAATCTAATGGCTTTACCATTATTTATTTGTGCATTAAACCTTTACTTCATCCATTAATATGCCCATATCTTTATTATCTACTTCAATATCTTCATTTTCAAGTTTATATTATTTTATCTACCTAGACATTGAAGATATGCTTTCCATCTTTTTAATATATCATTGTTATCAGTTCATTTCTTTCCATTTTTATTTGCTATTTCACCAGCTAACCATTTCTTTTTTTTTAAGTGTTATTTTTAATTCTATCAAATACCAGATCATATTTTTTCATCTGTTGAAGCATTTCTATTATTCTATATTTTTATTCCAATCATTTTTTCTTTGCTAAATTTGTTTCTCTTTTTAATTCATTATTAATTTTATATGCACTTTGTCTTTTCTTAGTACTGAAAATTTTCCATCTTCTCCATATTTCTAACATTTGTCTACATGCTTTTCATTATCCAAGAGCATTCAGCTTCCTTTAGCCTATTTTATTTTTTGCTGTTTTTAGTAATTCTTCTTTACTCATACACCAACACTTATCAAAACTATTATTTTATTTCTTATTTTTATCAAACCTTTTCATTATATTTTTACATATTAAACCAATTTTTTTTTCATTTCTGTCAAATTATCAAAGCTTCATCTTACATGTCTTTTCTCTCCTTATATTCTTTTTGAACTCTAATTTAGTCATAACTAAATTATGATCCAAGTTTATATTAACACCTGAAAAGCATGTGAACCCTTGATAGCATTCTTGTATCTATCATGAATCAATATGTAATCAGATTGATAATATTCTTTATTATCTGAAACTCTCCATGTATACAGACTTCTTATAGGATTTTTAAAGCAAATATTTGCAATCACAAATCAATTCTTCTTACAAAATTTTACAAGTTAACCACTTTTTTAATTTATTTTTCTAATATCATAATTTTCAGTAATTTTTTCTTCCTTACCTTTTTTACATCAGCATACAAATCATTCAATAGCAATAAACATTCATTTTTTCTCTCATATTGTATAATTTCTTCTATTTTTAATAATTCTTATCAATTTTAATATCATTATGATTGATAGTTGACATATAAACTTTTATAAATACCAAATCCATAGAACTTGCAATTATTCTTATTGTCATCAATCTACTTTTGCCACACTATTCTAAAGTTTCTTTTTAACAGCAACATCAACTCCATTAACTAACTGGTCTATCACCATTAAAATAAAATAATTTTACAATCGCTCTGCTTACTTTCCCACATCCATCCCACCTCACTTCACTTAATCCTATAATATCAATATTATTTATATTATTTTTCCTTTGTAAATTTTCCAATTTCCCAGCTTTTCTCAATAATATGGCATGCTTCATACTGTTAATGTGTCATCTCTCAATGAAGGTACTTTATGAAAATTTCATAGGTTTATGAGACACCAAAGTGATCCCTAACTAAGGTATCAACAACATGCTTCATGACTCTTGTAAACATACTCATAATAAAACAAGAAAATTATAAGGCAAAGTGATTTCCCATTTCTATCTTTGTTCAGCAATAACTTTCATAGCAGGCTGAAAACACTAACCAAATCTCTAAAAATCAGTGTCCATTTTCTATACAGTGATCTTCCCCTGACTTGAAAAAATACTGTGGCTGATCCAGCACCCAGCAGAGTGTTGATTTATTTAATGGCAGTCAAAAATAAAATATCACTGTCTCCTTCACCACTTCCTGATAGTGAATGTTGTCACATTGTCGGTAATTGCTTATTTACATTATTTTGATTTTTTTCACAGTTAACCTTCATATTTGAAGGTCATTCTTTTATTCAGAATCTGGAAATATTCAGGATAGCAAGGGACCCATACCTTAAAATCCACCCAACCCAGCAAACCAAAAGTATACATTATTAATTAATAATTCTAGAAAAAAACAAATAGTATAAAATCTAATTGCAGGGAGATGTTTCATTGTAATTTAAGTAGTGTTAAATTAATGTTAGTAAGCATATTTATTGGAGGATTTTACATATTGTGTTATATATAATTTTTCTACAGTACAGGCTTTTTTATACCTGCACTTCAATATGTAATATATAGGGGGTTGAACTCAGACTTTCACATGACCCTCAACTATCCACAATATCTTATACTGTTGGCACACTTGATCACACACATGTTGAAAAGATAAATAATCATCATCATACATATACATGCTAAACCAGCACTTGTTAGGTGGTCCAGATTATTATCTCCACACATATATGCAATCAATGCTCAACTTATATTAAGATAGCCAATCTTCTTACTTTAAAGGACTGGCTACAATCCACTCCACCCCACAACTCTTCAGCAATCCATTTCATTAAAAATCTGATTATGGGACACTCAAATCTCTCATTGGTGCCAATCTTTTCATCCTACCCATGTTGACCATTTTAAAAAATGCTGCCCTTTCTTTGTTGAATAAATAAAATCTTCATCTTTAATATATTTATTATATCCTGATACTTTTTTTCACAAATTAGAAATACAAACTTATGTATATAAAATTAAATTTGCGTTCATTAAAAAAAATCATACAAAATGCTTTACAACATACAACTATAGAATCTTGTCCAATTGATAATTATGCACACAGACATCGTTATCTGATCACAGTCATCGCTGCTTCTATTTGTAAAAAAATGATTTTCTCATAACACAGATCACTTTCATTTGACTGAGCTTGGATTTGGAATGATCTAATAATATTAACTCATTATTATCATAGGTCTTAAAATGTCTAACTAAAACAATAAAATAATAAGCAAATCTATAATTGGTGGATGTTGTACATAAATACAATTGCCTATACATGTACTTGTCTGCTATATATATATATATATATATATATATATATATATATATATATATATATATATATATATATATATATATATATATATATATATATATATATATATATTTCATGTATATAATACAAAAAACAATAGATTATTAGTTCTAATAAATATTTTAAAAATTCTAGTGTATTTCAATCAACAGTAGCAGTCTATTTATTGTTACTAAAATTATAATGCTTCAACTTTAAATAATATTTACTAAAATGTCTAGTTTCTTATTTGAATTCTATTAGATCAATGAATTTTTTTTTACATCAGGATTTATTTCATAAAAAAAAACATCAGATAAATCAGAAAGCCAATAGCATTGAAATTCGAAAACAACAATTTTGAAATTTTAAAGTCATGTGGTCTTGATAGGGGTAGTAACTGAATAATTCTATGGTTAGTTTTTTAAATCCTATAAATATTGAAATACATTTCCATTCTTGTCAACAAATTATTACTTTTTACTTAGCAAATTCAATCTCTGCATTTCTCTTAAACCATATAAGACATTGGTCTTTATATGAATATATATTTGCCATTTTGGTTGGAAATGATAGAAAATGTTATAATTTGGATAACCATGAGTGGAATACTAAGAATTAAAAGTATATTATTAAAATAAATATTAAATTACAAATTCAGTTATGTCATTTATTATTTATGTATGTATAATAAAATAAAATGCTGAAATTAACTGAACAATTTTCAATATACCAAATATAAGATATATAAAATCAAGTGATATAAATATAATAAACGAAATACAGTAGAATAAATCTACAAAATTAAAAATGGCTATATAAAATTAAAAAATATATTCTTTGCTCTAGCCAGTTTATGGCTTCTCCTGATACCTTGAGTAGCAATACAATGTTAATATATAAATCTCATTAAAGTCACACAACAATAATGTTCCCACATGAATGGCCAACTTTCCATAAATTGTGAATACTAACATAATTATACTGTTTATTTCAACACATTATCTGTAGTATTATTTATCATCTGCAATCAAAATAATTCCTTTAACATAGCAAATAAGTTCTATCAACTTGACATAAAATAATTTCTAAACTTCATTTCATAATATAGTCAATATAATATCAGAAAGGTTCAAATATTATATTGACAAATGATTTCAAAATACTTCACCATAATAACACTTTCATTTAAATACTTTTGTTACAAAATCATTCAGAGATCAAAATATAAAATTGTATCTAAACAGATATGGTCTAGAATAAGATATTCATAATTAAACATATTTCAAAAAAACATTACATACAATATGCATATTTCTGCATTCACAAATTATCTAAATAAATTTAGATATATACATAGTATATTTCTACACTTCTGTATGATGTTTCAAAATCAATTATTCTATCATTAATAATAAATAAGTGTACCATTTAATTATCTTAACTTAGCAATTACATAGATAAATAAATACATATATAAAATATCAAGACATATAACTAATAATCCTACACAATAGGATTAATAAGGTAAAATCCATCCTCTTTATTGTTGTCCATGCATTTAAAAAGTTATAGACAAATTATTTCTTCAGAAAATATTATTTCTTCATAGAATACTAAAATTTTCTGTCATGTATTTATTTATTTATTTTTAAAAAAAAGTAAAATATTTAAAAAAAACCTTATATCTCTAAAATAAATATTAATTCATATTATTTCTTAACTAAAACAATTAATAACAAGAAACAATAAAAATGGTCTTGCTTTTCTTGCTTTCTGTTATGTTTGCAGAGAGAGAGTGATAGCATGGTTTCTATTATTATTTTAAGTTCATTTAACAGAGATTTTTTCTTTCCCTGCCCTCCATCTGAACATTGTGCTGCTAAAAACTTCATTCAGCACAAACAAAATATTATATCAGATAAAATCCATTAGAAATTTTGTTTATCTTTTTATAATATCAGTACATTTAAAATGAAGTTCATTCTGAATATTAAAGATGACAAAAATTTCACGAACATCT
The DNA here is from genome assembly GCA_028023455.1 of Epiperipatus broadwayi. NCBI lineage: Eukaryota > Metazoa > Onychophora > Udeonychophora > Euonychophora > Peripatidae > Epiperipatus > Epiperipatus broadwayi. The sequence goes on along the minus strand of JAQFVV010012947.1, from coordinate 369,039 downwards.
CGTAATAAAATTAATTGTTTCATAACATAATTATTATATTTAAAAGTTTCCTCATTTACCTGGATTTTAATAAATTATGGCAGAATAATTCACTTTATAAAGCATTATAGAATATCTCCTTTTCAGATTGTCTATCAAATTTTTATGTAAAAGTATTATATATAATTTTTATCCTTTCAAAAAATAATTCTTTTCCTTTAATATTATTTTCTATGTATATGCATCCAGCAGATAATACCTTTTACTTTAAACTTTTTTTCCATGTGCACATTTTTCAATTATAAATTACTTGCAAGATTTGTAAACATTTAAACAACATTTTTCCTAGAAAGAGATTTGAAGTTAGCTTCTCACTTTATAGTAAATTTCACATGGCATCTTATTTATATTGGACATTCAACTCTGGCAAAATGAGTCTTTTATCCTTTTTTATGTAAATTATTGATTTATAAATAAATTGCTGAATTTTTATCATTTATTTTTAAAAAAATTTATTGTATACATGGTTGAATAAACCTGATTTTGATAATAAAAACAACATTTTTTTCTAGAATTATTAAGATTTTTAAATAATAATTAAAAAATATATTATATTAGTTCATAAGCATTTTTATCTTCATCTGCACAGCATTTGTAAAATATGTCATATTCATTCGGTCTCTTTAAAAATTAATAGATATATTATAAAATGACATTCACAAATAATAAGTAGTAAATTCATAAATATAAAGTTCATTTTCATATATTGGTTAGCTTGCACACGTTTTTATTTCTTGTCTTAAATGGGAGGTAAATTTCCATATAGTTTTTAATAATTTCCTCTAAATAAAATGGTTATAAAAATCCCATAACATAAAATTAAATTCTCCTTTCACCACAACCATACAAATATAATTAGCAGTAAATTTCTTACAACTAAATGTGATTCTCTCATCTATATGGCTCCATCTTTGGCATCCTTTCCTGATTATTGGTAATATGTTGGATAACTCATTGTTATCTCCATTTATTATCAAGATTTTGTTCAGTTTTATATGAATTCACTAATAGGAAATACTAGGGTTTCACACCATGGTAAAATGAATTAAATTAACTTCTTAATATTATAATTCATTTTTTAAATTTACTTTAAACACCTTTATTAGCCAGAAAAAAAAACATTTTAAAAAAAAGTATAACTTTTTACTTGATTGAAAAGAAAAATAACTAAATGTATTATAATTAACAAAGAACTATAACAGTTTTAACTATCACTAGAAACTGATCACTTTTATTTATAGCTTTTTTCAATCATTTTTTGATTGTCCACTTTGCTTTGGTTAGACAAGTAATTTACATGTAAATTAATTTCTGTCTGGGTTTTGTTTTCGAAATAATTTATTAAATTTAATTTTTATATTAAAAAATTCTTATTTAACATGTAACTCAAATATAATATTAAAATACATTTTTTATAAAACAAAAAACTATTTCTATTAGCATAAGCTTAAAAAAATATTGAAACAAATTTTAATCCAAAGTTTGCTACATTTTCAACAAAATCTAAAATAATTTGCAATATTTCTTTAATATAATTAATAAATTATTTGTAGGTACTGGGAACTAAAATGAAGTAATTTATCTACAACATGTATGCACATTAATGTACACACACATTGCAAACTTTATGACATTATTCTTAATATTCTAGAACAATTAAATAAAAATTATCTAAAATAATTAACTGTGAATAAAAATCATTTATAATACATTAGAAAAACTTCCTACATATTATATTTTACACCTGAAATTTACTACTCTAGTATTATATTCTGAACTTACATATTTACTAACTAAAAGGAAACTATAATTATAATATATTAATTTTATTATTAAGCCTAAATACTATAACTTTAAAATAGTTTAGATAAGCTTTTTAGTCAATTGCACAGTGTATCTTAACTTGTTTAATGCATAAATTAATATAGAATGACACTGATAGATAAGAATTTAATTTGTTTTTATAAAACTAAATATCTTATTACTTTTTAATGGGCTGTGACAAATATATATATATATATATATATATATATATATATATATATATATATATATATATATATATACACACACACCTGGGTCTTGTTTTATGCTGTAGATAGGTTCCTCAAAAATTGTGCACAAAGGAAATCACACAAAAATAGACTTAACTTAGCTTGAAAAATAGGGATATGTTCCAGTAATTTTCAAAAATTGCATAAAAGCAAAGCAACAAGGAAAAATTACTTTAAAATTTGTATTAAAAAAATAAGGAAATAAAGTATGACTAATAAAAAATTTCAAATATTTGAAAAAAATTAATACAAGACAAACTTTTTTTTACTTTTTTGATTAACTACAGTATTTAATTTTACATTTTTTCATAAATATATTTTAATCATTACCACTATTTGAGAATATGCATTCATTTGTGAATCAGATTCGTGATGTGATGTACAACTAGCACCACTTTCAGTCTTGTGCTGTGTTAATGAATTCTGTTTTTATATTAAAGAAATGAGATTGCAATCAAAACAAAAAGATTATACATTATCATTAGAAAGATTATTTTCAGTTTAAAAAATCAATAAAATCTTTGTTATTTATTTTAACAATCTAAAAATTTTTTTTATTTCTGTTATATCTAACAAAATACATTTTAAAGTTTAAAACTTTTGAATATTTATTGTGATATTTTTATACATAAGTATAAATATATTATTATTATTATTTACTCATTAGTATAAGTAGGTTATTTACATAGTAGATAAGATTCTAAATACATCTTCAGGCCATATTCACATTAGCTGCTAATATAATGTTATATATTTTGGGGGGGGGAGTATTTTGGGTCAAAATAAGTTATTAATAATTTAAATTTCTTGATATCTAATAAATATAGTAAAATAGGAAAGATATTAAAAAGAAACATGAATCACATAACTTGAAAATCACATTAAAATAATCTGCATAAAACGAGACTCAGGTGTATATTGTGCCCTTCTCATTAGTGTAGAATGTACTTAAGAGTTTTTTTTTTTTTAAATTAAATTAAGATAAATATAAGTTCTATCATTGTTATAATACTGTTTATATGGACTTTAAATTTATTGACATGAATTTATAAGTTAAAAATATTTAAAGCTATTTTCAATATTTAAATTGTAGAATATAAGTATAATAAGTTAATATTGTATGGTAGGAGTAAATGGTCATAGTTATAAGTTAAAAAGGTATTGAACAGCTTGTTAAACAAGCATTGAAGACCATTAATTTTTAATATAATGTTTAATATTCAAATAAGCTATTAAATTTGTCTTTTAAATTATGTTTACAATTATATAAAATTATTTATTAAAGTTTTAATTATTGTAGTGTATTATATGTTTTTAATTTTAGTAATATTGTAAAATGTCAAAATTTATTATTCCAAATTTTTATTATTGTATTTAATATTTTTTTAATATTATATTTTTGCAATTAAATGTTTTATTTAGTTGATTTCAGACAGTAAATTCAAAAACTTGTTACATTTGTCTTGAATAAACAGGTCACTTGATTGATGTGTGTGTGTGATGCATGCATGAATGTAAAGAAAGTTTTTAATTACTTTATAAAATTGTTGCTAAAATTAAGGTATTTGTACATGATAAAGATAAATACAGAAAATTATTTAATTAGTTTTTAAAGATATTTGAAATTAGTAAAGATAAACTAAAAATGAATACATTTTTATTAAATATTTGTTAAATTAGTAAAGAATTATTAAAATATATTATTTTAAAATATTTAGCTAGCTTAAATATAATTATAAAATTAATTGGGAATTAAATATTTTTATGACTCATAATTTTACTCTTGATTTTAAAAGTACATAATTGACAAATATGTAAATGAAGTTACAATTAAGGAATGAATCAACCAATCAGAATTGTTTTTTTGAAGCAGGTATAAAAACTGTAATTAAAAATTATTGTGAGTCTGAGTCTGAGAAAAAGTCTGATAGTTAATCTTCTAATTAATCTTATGGTTGGTCTTATTGTTTTAAAAAAAAAGTATTATTTTTTGAAGTAGTATCAGTCAAGTATTTTTTAAATTCTAATATAATATTCTTTATAAAAGTAAAGAAAGATTAAATTGATGTTTAGTATAATTAAATGTACTGAATAACTTTAAAAAAAATCCTGCCAGTTACTATTTAGAAGCTTAATTGAAATTTACTAATAAGTCATGGAACATAAACTTATTGTCATTATTAGAAGATTGAGAGGAAAGAACGAAGAATGATTAAAGCACAATTTTACCCAGTGCTGTTGATTTTTGCAGAATATTTTGAAATTTCAAAAAGACATTGTTTAGAAGCATATGCTATATAATGAAAATATCTGTAATTATAATTTGAAGACTTTTGAAGAATATAATTCAAGGAAAAACTATTGGAAATGATTAAAGTATGAGTTGCGTGTTAATTTTATGAGATATTTGAGATGAAGATATAAAATATATCATACTCTCTCTAATAAATCCCTTTAATATTTTATTGACATTATTTTTAAAAAAGTCGTAATATTTTAAAAGAAAAAAAAATCTATTATAAAGGACATAATTTTTAAAGAAATTTATATTTGACTAATGAGTATGGGAATATATTTTATTTTAAAACCTGCTGTTTAATTACTACAATTATTTTCTTAAAAAAAAAAAGAAAATTGATAATAAAATATACATATTGTTATATTAAAAATAAGTAACTTTTATAATAAAACCTGGATTCGTCTATTTATTCATACATGTTTTATTGAAACATATATATTGGAAATGGAGAGACATCTGTGTTTTATCCTAGGGTTATATGCTATTGAATCTGACTGCAAGTAATACGTGGGTTCCCAAATAAAACGAAACATACATATGCACACAGAAGGAAATAACTTACCTTTTTTAAAAATGGATTTTCGAAATAATTATTGGATAAATAATGATAATTTTTAAAAGATTTACAGAAAAAGGGCTGTATTTTGTATCTTTATCAATTAGATTGACATCATTTTCCCAGATTTCTGCAGATATTAGATGTAGACTTAGCATTTTTTTTTATTATCATTGTGTTTTGTTTTATGTGCTGGGGAGACCTAGATGAAAAAAGCTTTCAACAGTGTTCATCGCATAGCAACAGCGACCCCTTAGTTTATTAACTGAACTTATTATATAGGACATTCATTTTATGAAGAGAAATAGTATCTATAAGTTTTATTATTTATTTATTTAAAATATACTAATAATTAGAATTTTAATTTAATTATAAGATATAGGAAAGGTTACATTTTTTGATATTTTGAATTCTAATAATATTAATATTTTTTTAAAGAAATTTTTTTTAATAATTTTCTTTTTTTTTTTTCTTTTAAAACGTTTTAAAGTGCATTCGTTTACATGGAATGAGTATGAGTGGTTTATTAATTTTTATATTTTATGTAAAACTGGACCAGAAGACTTCAAAAGGTGTGATTTACAAATAGTAAGATCACATTAAGTAATTTAAATAATTATTATAATTTTTTATACAATATGTATTTTCTTAAAGTTTTTTAAAGTTTTAATGATATTTATATATTATGTTACATGAATAAATGAACAAATGGATGTGTGAGTTGATATTACATATACATTTTTATTAAGAGATATAAATTAGGAGAAATATGCATATACTTATTTTTTATTTTTATATCATAAACTTTGTTATAACTTTATAAAATGATCATAATTTTGATATGATTCTTTGCTAAATAAACCATATGATATTTGTTTTAAAAACATGAATATTGAATAACTATTTTCAAATCAAACCTTATTTGTATTTGTGCATAAGTTTGTATGTGGAACCTTTTCTTACAGTAGTTATGGTTGGATAAAGTGATATGTAACTATGCTTATTATTGGGAAATTTGTTAGTTATTTTACAATGTTAAATGTCTAAATGTATTTGAGATTATTTAAATGGTAGTGACAAGGGAGTAAAATAATAAAACCTCAAATGCTTACATAATAGGATGTGTTAAGAAGATAGGATAATGAGCCTATATTATATCTGAGAAGTTATTATGCAAATATAGATAATGTAGCCCTGTACTTTGTATTTATTTCCATAGACAGTGTTTTTTATATTTATATTTTAATGATGTGTAAGTGCTGGTAGATAGCCAAGACATTATTTTGAAAGGTATTAGATGAATTTGTACCTATTGTTTCTTCATCCTGATTTCCATGTGATTTATTGAATTATTTTACACTATTGAGTCTTTATTCTAGTTATGCCTTCATGTCCTATGCATTGTATTGCTATCTGAATTTCATTAGCAAAACATCGTGTAGTATAGTATTTTTGAAAGATGAATAATAGATAATTTTAGAAAAGATGATTTGCTTAGAAGAAAGCAAGATAAGTTTTGGTATTGTGAAAAATACAAATGATGTTGAATGTATAATGTTTTTTTTTGTTGTTGTTGTTGTTTATATGTATAATGTTAATGTTGAATATAATAAAGAATCATAATTTTCTTAATATTTTTGAAATATTTTGGTGATAAAAGAAAATATAAACTATTCGTATTTTATATTTTTTTCAAATATTTTTTGATACCTTTGATTTTCATAAATCGACAGCATTTTGATAAAGCAATGCATATTTTATAATGAAATATCAAATGAAGTATATTACTGAATGATGAATGCTTATATTTTATTTAATTATTTTTATTTATATTTTTATGTTTTGAACATGAAACAAACATCATAGAAATAGAATGGTGCCAAGCAAATTTATTATTAGTTAATACATGAATGAACATTATTTTAAAAATTACTTTACATTAACCTACTATAAGCCAATACAATATTGTAGGATAAATATCAAATATTTTTGTATAATTAATACATGATATGTATTTCTAATTATAAAATTCATAAGCTGGAGTGAAGGCTTACTCATTTATAATTTTTGAAATTGTAAATCTGTAAATTCAATCTTTCTTTTATTCTATTTTGTATATTTTGTTTTCTTTTTCTAATTTTAATATAATATTTGTGAGTATTTGTTTAAAACTGTAAATATTTTTTGTATATAAGTATTTTTAATATAAAATAAATTTGTTAAAATTGTTGTTATAAATTTGTTGTTTGTGTTATTATTGATTTTTTTACCTCCACAGAATCCAATTTTACAGAATCCAGAACTAAACATATTGGATATTTTTGCACATTGTGTTTTAAAATATGTTATTGATTTAAACAATATTAATCATTATTCAGAATATGATAAAGAAAAATCATATAAGATAAGATTATTTTGGTCATAATTTATTATTGAAAATACTGCCATGTAATTAAATATATTTTTGTTGTGACATATTGTTCACATTATACCATACTTATAATATGCCACATGAGAAATGAAAGATGAGAAATGATAAATGATAAATAAGAGAATCATTAGTGTTATTAGTAACTAGATTATTGAGTAATAGATATTGTATCAAATGTTAGTTAGATTAAGTATAGGAGTATTTATTATTATTGTTTAGGTGTAGTTAGGAAGGATACAAAATCCCTTATTATACTCAGTTACAGGAAATTGTAAATTAATTCAAGATTTTATTTAAAGAACCTGAGATAATTATATTTTAATAATGAAATTTTAGAATTTATTTATTAATATTATATTTGATTATTATAATATTTTTCAGTCTTAAGAATAGTGTTCTTATGCCATTTCAAGTGGATCTTTTGGATATATGCTCAATGTAGTCCTGTTATTACTTTACTTTTCACCATATTTCTCATTATTATTATATCATCTTATTATTTATTGGTTCTAAAATGAACCATATTTTTATTATTATCAATTTGAGCTAGTCTAGTTGTAAAAATTAGCACAAGATATTCATAATACTTGTTTTGCTATTGTAAGAATGAAAATTTTAGCTGGAGCATTTATTATATTTATTGTATTTATGTTTATTTCTACTCTGTGGTGAGGGTCCATCCTTATTTTTTTTGAAGCTCTGTGGTTTTAAAAAAATGTCTTTGATATAGTTTTACTTAAGGATTTGTAAATAAGTTGTTAGTGTTATTGTTATTAATTGTTTTATTGTTATTTAGTTCAGGGTTATTTATTTATTATGATATATGCATTGTTTTGAGATAGATCATTATAATGGCAATATATGTATATAATTATGAGTGTGTGTATAAAGAAATAATAATTAGCAATAGTATTTAAATTGCTAAATATAAGTATATTGTACCTTCATTTATTTATTTTAAAAAATTATAAAAGATATAGTAGTATTATTCTGGTTGTTTAAATATTTATTTAATTTGTAAATTACAACATAAATTTTTCAATGTAATATATATATGTATTTTTTATTGACATTATTATTTTTATTTTATTATTTTAAAAAATTATTTTAAATTGCTAAACAATAGTATTAAAGATTGTTTTTAAATCAGCACATGATTTTTGGAATGCTAGATATCATCATCATTCTTGCTGGAATAAAAAAGAAGACATTATTTTTATTCGTCATTTCTCCAAATTTTTCTTATAAATTTCCTTAAAAAAGTTATTGGATTAAGGATTAATACTAAAGACAATGTGCTAAGTACAACTTTTGTCATTTGGGGCATTTTCCCTTTCTACTTGCTCATCAAACAACATTGGAAACTTCAGTGAAACATAGAACCTCAAAAGTAAACCGGCGGTCTTAAATAAGTTTAAAAAAATAGCCATCATAATTGATTAATACATTTTATTATAACTTTCAAATTACTTAGTGATCCAAAAATAATATTCAATTTCACCATGTATAAATATCCAGGAGATAACTGAAATTAATTGTTTTAACAACAGGAAGCAAATCTCTTAATTTACTTCCAATATGTACATATTTCATGTCACTTCAAGCCATTTTAGGATGAATAAAATAAGGAAAGTGTTGGAAATAGCTAGCTGATTTACAATGACTGGACACTAATGCAAATAGAGGGTAACAAATAAGATTTATCTTCTTTTTTTTGTCTATTATTTTTTTTATGTAACATTTAATATATCTATATGAAAGAATATACAACTGAAATCTTTAAAGACTAATTTACAAATTTCTTTTGGAATGTTAAAATTTTAAGAATGATGAAAGTCAATTTTAGTATATATGTTTGTTTATTTATGTAAAGACATTGTATAGCTTAAATTATGCTAATATGTTGTGATTATAAATATATATAATATTTATTTCTTTTTCTCTTTTTATTTCATTCATGTTGGCATACAGGTGTATTAAATAATAAAAGTCATTTGTCAATTTAAATTGGAAAGCAATAAATTATATTTCAGTGCATAGGAATTGTATAAAGGTATAAATTTATAGAACTATATTTACAAGTAATATCATTGTTTAATAATTATCTTAGTTCTTCGATTATTATTCTAACAATCTGATTGTATTTATTCATATCCATTAAGTCTTATAAGTTAAAATAATTAATATTTCATACTTGTGTTCATTATATATATTAGTGTCAATATTTCATATGCTAGTCATTATCTTTATTTATATTTAAGTCAGTTGACTTTTAAATTTATTTGTTGGTGCAGACATTACTTATTGTTTATTGAGGTTAAAATTATAATTATAACTTTAGTCCATTATTGTGAAGTTTTTATCTTGATATTGTTAGTTGTAGAATAGCCTTAGTATGTCAGGCCTTATTTATTACAGTTATTATTATTGCTGGATGGAGCAGATAAATTTCCCATCCATATTAGTTATCCATGAGTTTATAGTGCTTATATTTCCAGTGATTGTAATCACAGATTTCTAGATACTTAGTGTTGTTGTTTTCGGTGAGCCTCTCCATATATTTTCTGATGCACTGAGACAAAAAGGTCCAGGCATCCTAATTTGTCTCAAATGTAAGTGTTATTTTTGGAGGCCACCATGCTTTTGATATATTTATGCTAGTTGCATTATAGAATCCTCTTTTTGGATTTATCACTCATGAGATTTAATTTAAATTTTCCACCATAGTAGATGAAGATGCTTGTATTTTAGTATGCAATGTCAAGATAAGTTTGTTTAAAGGATGTGATTCCTTTAGGGTACCCTCAATTATGTAAGTGCTTTAAAGTATAAGAATGTCTGTGTTTTGGTGCTATTATGATTTGTAATCATTCCCAAACCAACTAATAATATTTTGTAAATTGTAAATGTTTGAATTTATAAGCATATGCCAGTTAGTATAATCCACACATGTTATGTATATGCTATGATCATCCAGAACTTTTCCAATGTAGATGTAAATCACTTAGTTATTTTTGAATGTTTATTTAGTTGATTTACATTGTGTGAACATTTAATTTATAACTTATGGGTGTATAAATGACTTTTAATAAATGGTACATTCATTGAATCCATTTAATATTTGCTTAATTCAGTCATTTAGTTATTTGCTATTTCAAATTGGTATTTATTTTAAAAATGTATTAAAGAAATACATTTATAAATGAGATTATTAATGCAACAAGATATCTCCAACTTGTTTATTTATTTGTATATTTATTCAATTTCATAACAGCTTATACAGTTCCCACGTAAATATAAATTGCAAATTATAAGTATTACTGTTAAACCTTATACTTGGTTTGCATATAAAAAAATTGAGTATTTGCAAAGCAAAACTATTATTATGTTTCCCAAAATATGTATATATGTACATGTATGCTATTATAAATCTAAAGTTGCAATGTTGAAATAAAGCTGTATCATTTATTTTATATAAAAGAATCATTTTGAGTTTTATTTGAGATTTATTAATTTTTTTTTCTCTATTTTTAGTACATCAGTTCTACAAGTTAGCAGATATGGAAGTATTAAATTATTGGTAATTTCAATTAAATAGATATATTTTGGATTCAATAAAATTCCTTTTGTTCCAAATTATATGTGGTATATAATTAATTGTAAGTTAAATTAACCCTGAGAACTAATTAGCAATATATTCTAGTCAATGCTCTATATTATTAAGTTTGTCTTATATAATTAGCCGTAGTTTGTCTTATATAGTTAGCCATGGTAAAAGTATATTTTAGTATATTCATTTTGAGGCAGTTTATTTTATCTTAATACATGTATAACATGCTATTAAATAGGTATAACATTTCTTATCTGTATTATATTTATATTGAGTTGAATGGTGGAAATTATGTTATTTCTTCTTGCATGGCACATACATTTTATTATAATTTGCCAGTTAATATAAACCTGATTAATTTATGGGTGCTTCATAGGTATATCTTATCCAAATCTTTTCTTTATTTCTAATATAATCTATCCATTATAAATGGTGCAATTTATAGATTGAATTTATAAATCAAATAATTTAATACATTTACATTCCATTACAAATTGTCGTCCAAAGTTTGGAGCATTATTTTCTTCTCATATGATTACATATATATAAATATGATGTTATATTTACATACTATTACAATATATATATATATTGTAACGATCGAAATGAAAGTGAAGATCGAATCTAATTGCAAACACAATATCTGCTCTACAAGGGCGCCATCTAGGCATTTGAGCCTAGAAAAATTTATAGAGTAGGCAGATACGTGCCGTTAAGATTCCACTTTATTTAAATATTCAGATCATTAGCCCAAGTCACTAGCTCATTGGAGTAGCAGAGATAATAAAATATAAATTTTATATCTTAAATATAAAAGAATAAAAGCCACTGCCAGAAATTAACACATAAAAATATTTATTTACGCACATATAAAATAATATTTAAATTTTGAGGAATAAATTTAACGTTTATAATTTTATATTGAGCTTTAATTCTAAATTTAAGTAGATTGCAAATAATGAGTTTACTATTTATTTAGAGGGTCGAGTATGAATGGACTACATAGGTCTGCATTTGAAAAGAAAATATTCTTCCCTGATTTAACCTTAGGCAACAAATTTTGCAATCAACTGGCGCCAATCCATCTGATACATTCATGTATTCAATGTAGCATGATACGACAACACAAAATACTATATTGTCAGGAATGTACATCTGAACAATAAGTAGAAATAGAGAAGAGATTGACTCTCCACCAACAGGAATGTGACATCTGTTGGCAAGTAGATCAATAAACAAAAAACTCCATAGGAATGGACTGCGGTCTTCTGCCGACTTACAAACCCATCCATAGGCAAACAGAGGGTGTGTGGCGTATATCTATAATCCTGCCCGTAGCGGACCTCATACTACATCTACTAATTACACAAATATATCCAATCCATTGAACCAATTCAACTACGAAATGAATAACCTAAGATTACCCTCCCTTAATATAACTTTACAAACTATATAGCCATTCACGCCCGACTTAATTTTAACATTTAAATACGTTCGCACAGATTTGTTTAAAAATGTTGGGTATAGATCGATTACATAGATTCCACGGTCAAAAACATTTCAAAATAAACATAAACGATCAAAATACAAAATTATTGATACCGACAATCGCAGAGGGAAACTTATAAGTAACCCAATAGTATTCACCATAAGATACTTGCGTTGTCACCAATAACTTAAAAGACATCCGAATAAATACATTTTAGATACTCACCGTAAGGTATCATTATTTATCGAATGTCTATATATTTTGATCAAATATGAAAACCAAAATATAATTAACCGCAAACGAATCCATGCAAGCGTCTATAAACAACTTAAATTTCATACATTTAACTAATCTTTACAATAAGAAAAAAAAATTGAAATGATGTTTATCAATCGGAAAACATATAAAATTAAACATTATTAATTTGATTTAAAAACTTACAAAAGTCAGATAAGAGTCCGTTTTAACATTTTAGTTGGCTTGTTTATCAATTTGTAAAACTTGACGAAAGTTCTTGATTGATTTTAACAATTGTTCATTTCATATATCTTATGGTAGGAGTCCAGGCCTCTGCTTTCAATTCCCGCGATGCCTCCATTGGAAGGTAATGTTCTGGAGATGGCAATAGCTGGTTCAAGGTATCACAGTCTTTTCATTTTTTTTTTTTTTATAGAGAGTGTGGTATGTGCGTCATACCACATCTCTCAAACACACAACGCTGGAACTGTCAGAAAAAACTGTATTTCCCTTTTTATATTATCCACAAGGATTCAATGAACAAAACGTCACTAATCCATCACTTTCGTTAGGGTCCGAGCCAAGGCTTAGTGCTTCCATTGGTCAAGCTAAAATTTCTTTCTTCTCTTATCTAACTTTTCATCTGACTTTTTAATTACACAGCTTTTAGATAATTAATAAACATCATTTCCATTTACAGATTACAGGAATTAATTAATACCTGTTTTTACTTTAACTTACGTTATTTTTTTATTAAAATATTTTTATATTTCAACCTTGTATTTTTTTATTAAAAAAAATACGTTCAAATACTTTTTATTTTTTTTTGTTTATGAAAAAAAATATTTTTAAAGTTTAGCATCTGTGCGAATATATACGTTTAACAATATTTTAATTTTAGCGTTTAGTTTTTTTACTTTTATTTGCGAACTTTTATTAAGTTTTTATTTTAAATTAATGTAACGACATATTTATATATCGTTACATATCAGTAAACTTCCTCAAAAAACAAAAAACATTAAAAAAAAAAAAAAAAAAGAATTTACTTAGTGTTAGTAATTACGTTACACAAATTGATTATATATGAAAATTTCAAAAGGACAAAACTTTTTTTTTTTTTTACAAGACAAAACTAATTACACACAAATATAATGATAAAAAAAAAAATGTTGACTGTTGATTCCCTATTACCAGCTAAATTTCTGCCCCCTCCCTTCCAAGTTTCATTTCTCCTACCTTTAAGTGTTATTTAGGCAAGTTAAACGATTAAATTTTAAACAAGACTTTTTTTAAAAAAAAATTATGATTTATATTTATTAATTACGTTTTATTTATTACTTTTTTATTCCTCGTATTTCTCTTTACATATGCGCAATTTTTCTTACTGGCAGTACCTTTTTACACAAAATTTAAACTATACCTTTACATTAATACAAAACATATATCTATATAATTTTCAGAAAAAATTTACGGGCATGATTCCCTTTTAAAATTCTCAGGGCACTCGTGTTTATTAAAGATCGGCCCAAGTTGGGTAGCCAGTTTGTAACGATCGAAATGAAAGTGAAGATCGAATCTAATTGCAAACACAATATCTGCTCTACAAGGGCGCCATCTAGGCATTTGAGCCTAGAAAAATTTATAGAGTAGGCAGATATGCGCCGTTAAGATTCCACTTTATTTAAATATTCAGATCGTTAGCCCAAGTCACTAGCTCATTGGAGTAGCAGAGATAATAAAATATAAATTTTATATCTTAAATATAAAAGAATAAAAGCCACTGCCAGAAATTAACACATAAAAATATTTATTTACGCACATATAAAATAATATTTAAATTTTGAGGAATAAATTTAACATTTATAATTTTATATTGAGCTTTAATTCTAAATTTAAGTAGATTGCAAATAATGAGTTTACTATTTATTTAGAGGGTCGAGTATGAATGGACTACATAGGTCTGCATTTGAAAAGAAAATATTCTTCCCTGATTTAACCTTAGGCAACAAATTTCGCAATCAACTGGCGCCAATCCATCTGATACATTCATGTATTCAATGTAGCATGATACGACAACACAAAATACTATATTGTCAGGAATGTACATCTGAACAATAAGTAGAAATAGAGAAGAGATTGACTCTCCACCAACAGGAATGTGACATCTGTTGGCAAGTAGATCAATAAACAAAAAACTCCATAGGAATGGACTGCGGTCTTCTGCCGACTTACAAACCCATCCATAGGCAAACAGAGGGTGTGTGGCGTATATCTATAATCCTGCCCGTAGCGGACCTCATACTACATCTACTAATTACACAAATATATCCAATCCATTGAACCAATTCAACTACGAAATGAATAACCTAAGATTACCCTCCCTTAATATAACTTTACAAACTATATAGCCATTCACGCCCGACTTAATTTTAACATTTAAATACGTTCGCACAGATTTGTTTAAAAATGTTGGGTATAGATCGATTACATAGATTCCACGGTCAAAAACATTTCAAAATAAACATAAACGATCAAAATACAAAATTATTGATACCGACAATCGCAGAGGGAAACTTATAAGTAACCCAATAGTATTCACCATAAGATACTTGCGTTGTCACCAATAACTTAAAAGACATCCGAATAAATACATTTTAGATACTCACTGTAAGGTATCATTATTTATCGAATGTCTATATATTTTGATCAAATATGAAAACCAAAATATAATTAACCGCAAACGAATCCATGCAAGCGTCTATAAACAACTTAAATTTCATACATTTAACTAATCTTTACAATAAGAAAAAAAATTGAAATGATGTTTATCAATCGGAAAACATATAAAATTAAACATTATTAATTTGATTTAAAAACTTACAAAAGTCAGATAAGAGTCCGTTTTAACATTTTAGTTGGCTTGTTTATCAATTTGTAAAACTTGACAAAAGTTCTTGATTGATTTTAACAATTGTTCATTTCATATATCTTATGGTAGGAGTCCAGGCCTCTGCTTTCAATTCCCTCGACGCCTCCATTGGAAGGTAATGTTCTGGAGATGGCAATAGCTGGTTCAAGGTATCACAGTCTTTTCATTTTTTTTTTTATAGAGAGTGTGGTATGTGCGTCATACCACATCTCTCAAACACACAACGCTGGAACTGTCAGAAAAAACTGTATTTCCCTTTTTATATTATCCACAAGGATTCAATGAACAAAACGTCACTAATCCATCACTTTCGTTAGGGTCCGAGCCAAGGCTTAGTGCTTCCATTGGTCAAGCTAAAATTTCTTTCTTCTCTTATCTAACTTTTCATCTGACTTTTTAATTACACAGCTTTTAGATAATTAATAAACATCATTTCCATTTACAGATTACAGGAATTAATTAATACCTGTTTTTACTTTAACTTACGTTATTTTTTTATTAAAATATTTTTATATTTCAACCTTGTATTTTTTTATTAAAAAAAATACGTTCAAATACTTTTTATTTTTTTTTTGTTTATGAAAAAAATATTTTTAAAGTTTAGCATCTGTGCGAATATATACGTTTAACAATATTTTAATTTTAGCGTTTAGTTTTTTTACTTTTATTTGCGAACTTTTATTAAGTGTTTATTTTAAATTAATGTAACGACATATTTATATATCGTTACAATATATATATATATATTGTACCTATATTGATATAGGCACATATAATTTTTATCTAAAATTATTATTAAAGTAATCTTTCGTAAAAGAAAAACATAAAATTAAATGTTGAAGAGTTTATTCAGTTTGTTTTAGAAAAAGATAGGAATTAAATAGTTTTTATTAGTATTCGTAAAAATATAAATATACAAATCTCTTTTCATTCAAGTTTAGTTAAGAAAAAAATAATGTTAAAACTAAATAGTAAATTGTATTAAAAATATATATGCGTATATATGTACATTTGTAAATAGAATAAAATGTTATGATAAAGTTAAAGAAGATTATTATTAAAAAACACGGCAATGGTTATTAATTAAAATATAAAACAACATCTCTGCATGGCTATTACTAATTAAGCAATCTTCCAAAACATGTTTATCAAAGGATTAATTGATAAGGAATTCGACAACAGATCTTTGCCGGAGATATCAGAAAGACAACACGTTGCAGGTATAAATAGACCTTTTTTTATCGGACAGTAATTCATTCCACAAATTAATTGAGTTGAGACAATCAGTTCACAAAGTTATTGAGAGAGTGCAGTTCGGAAATTAATTGAGTCAGCTAAGAAACAAAATGCAGTGCTGAGAAAATTTTGGAACGCATGTTCACCTCCAGCCCAGATGTCCGATGAAAACAGCAGATCTGCCCGTGAAATAATGTCAGCTTAACATCGTAGAAAATCTCCGTCCGTATCTAATTGTCTTCGATAGTAATAATCGTGAAAATCAGGAAACTCAGCAAGGAAACATCCCAGCCGGCTGGAAGCATTCATACTGGAAGCATTCATACTGGAAGCATTCATACTGGAAGCATTCATACTGGAAGAAAACAGAGTGTTAAATCTACGTTCAAAATCCTAGGTAAAACATTTGCTTATTTTCGTTTATACTGTAATAGCCATTGCATTTCATTAATTCGTGTGAATCCTCCAAGAGTCTAATTATATGAACTCGATATCATACATAAATGAACTATTGATATGTGTGTGATTAAATTTCAAATGCTATGTAGTCCTTTATTATCATTATTATGTATGTGCATTAGTTAATATGTGCGTGATCATTCTACCAATATTTATTAATGAAATTAGATAAATACCAGTGTTCTGTTATTGAATCTATAGAAGAATATTTAGACTATTTAGAAATGTTAATTTAAAATATGCATGTGTTTTATTAGAATTATAAAATGTTTAAATTTAGTAAATAAATGTTAGTTAATAAATTATCTTTAAAATTAAACTTTATTTGTCGGTCAATTCTTTTTATCAATTCCTTTTTATCAATTCTTTTACAATTCTTTTTATAAATTCTTTTTAACAAATTCTTTATCAAGTCTTTTAACCACTAATTAAGTATAATCTATTAGTGATTACAAACAACTGAGCTAGTCGTGGATTTAGGCGTTGGGTTAGTTGCCACTATTCAAAGTGCGTTGTCTATTCTTTTAGAATAAGCAGCTGGCGCCCGTGTTTATACACAAACAAAAAAAGTGCTTTGAACTTGGTGTTGAACTCAACAGTTGAGAAGAAGTTATGTCCTGGAAATGTAACGTTAGTTATATACTTTATAGCTATCGTTTGGGCATACATACTCTCCGAGTATGTTCTTCTCTGCCTAAGAGGCCGGTGATTCGAATACACATATTCGAATACGGTTCAATGGCTAGACCCAACTTGGGGCTGAACCTAAGAAACAATAGTAAAGAAATACTTTGTTCTTGTTGAAAATAAAAATCTAAAAAGTTAAATTACGTATGTAAAAGTGTTTTAATTTTTAAAAAAAGAATTGACCGAAAACTTTTTTTTTTCGAAATGAAAAGAGATTTTGACATTTATGCTATCAAATCAGAGACAGCTGATATTTGGGCGGAGTTAAAGCATTAGAGCGGGTAGTGAAAAGGACAATAGGCTGGAGTTAACGTGAGTCTCCGTATTAGTAAGAAAAAATAAATAAATAAGTTGTATTTAAATTTAGTTTAACATAAGCGCTAGTACTTTGAAATTGAAATTTTCGAAAATGGATCCAAAAGAAAGCCCAATATATTTTAAAAATCCCCAGTTAGTGGAAAAAGAGAAAGAAGAAGTATCTGAGACGTGAATGATGATGAAAATGATGATGAATATGATGCAAGAGTTCAAAGCAGAATTGATAAAAGAAATGCGTCAAGAAATTAAACAAAGCCAACAAGAGCTTAAAGAAGAACTCAAAGCAGAATTGAAGGCAGAATTTAGTCAGGTTAAAACAGAAATTAAAGAACTCAGAGCAGAAGTAAGAGAAATAAGATGTGAGATAACGGTAAAGGTAGAGAAGAACCAAGAAGTTATAGAGTTAGATTTAATTAAAGAAAGTCAGGAAGTTGAGGTCATGAAAGAGGTAGAAATTGAATTAGAATCAGATAGCATTGTGACAGATAAAGTAGAAACTTATGTAGATCAAAAGGTAGAAAATTGCGTGAATCTGTTTTTACAAAATTTTAAAAAGGTTAAAGTAAACGTTCGCATTTGCTGTAGACGTAGATTTAAAACAAAGAGAAAGCGTAGAAAAAAATATTCCCAGATTGAAGTAATTCGGAGTTTGTCTAGGTATAAAGGTTTTCTGAGTTACGAAGTCGAAAACAGAACAGAGAGAGAGCACAGATAAAGCAATAAAATATAAAAGCAGAACCGATAAGAGAGGAAAGTTAGTTTATATTATAGAATTTGTAGAAAGAAAGAAGAAACCACCTGACATAGTTTAAAAGTTACTAAACGGGCGGAATAGTAAAGGAAATAAACAAAAAGGACCGGAAATGGACTATGAGTCTAATATAATTATTTTGACGTAGGTGAAAAGCCTGAATTAGAATTTCGCTATTTAAAATGATGGATTGTTTTATCAAATAATAATAATGGAGGCTTCGCAAAATAAAAGATTTTTTTTCTCCATGCACATATTAATTAAGGAAAATGTTCGTAAATAAACAGTTCAAATAAATAAAAAATCAAGTTAAATAAATGGGTCAAATTAATGATATAAAAGTAAAGTTGTAGATTTAAATAAATGAATAAAATAACGGAAATACATAAAATAAAAACAAGTTAAATAAATAAGTATAATATATCTGTAGAAAATAAATAAAATATTCGTAGTAAAATAAAATAGTTTTCTGAGTACACGCACGTTAATATATAAGTTAAAGTAATGAGTTAAAAGTAATATCGTAATATAAATAGATATGTAAATTGATGTCCGTGATGGTTTAGAATGGTATTGTAAGTTAAATAAATATGTAAGATAATGTTCGTAATAGTTCGAATAATATAAATAAATATGTCTAAATATTTCTATAGATTCAATAACAGAACACTCTAATTTCATTAATAAATATTGGTAGAATGATCACGCACATATTAACTAATGCACATACATAATAATGATAATAAAGGACTACATAGCATTTGAAATTTAATCACACACATATCAATAGTTCATTTATGTATGATATCGAGTTCATATAATTAGACTCTTGGAGGATTCGCACGAATTAATGAAATGCAATGGCTATTACAGTATAAATGAAAATAAGCAAATGTTTTACCTAGGATTTTGAACATAGATTTAACACTCTGTTTTCTTCCAGTATGAATGCTTCCAGTATGAATGCTTCCAGTATGAATGCTTCCAGTATGAATGCTTCCAGTATGAATGCTTCCAGCATAAATGCTTCCAGCCGGCTGGGATGTTTCCTTGCTGAGTTTCCTGATTTTCACGATTATTACTATCGAAGACAATTAGATACGGACGGAGATTTTCTACGATGTTAAGCTGACATTATTTCACGGGCAGATCTGCTGTTTTCATCGGACATCTGGGCTGGAGGTGAACGTGCGTTCCAAAATTTTCTCAGCACTGCATTTTGTTTCTTAACTGACTCAATTAATTTCCGAACTGCACTCTCTCAATAACTTTGTGAACTGATTGTCTCAACTCAATTAATTTGTGGAATGAATGACTGTCTGATAAAAAAGGTCTATTTATATCTGCAACGTGTTGTCTTTCTGATATCTCCGGCAAAGATCTGTTGTCAAATTCCTTATCAATTAATCCTTTGATAAACGTGTTTTGGAAGATTGCTTAATTAGTAATAGCCATGCAGAGATGTTTTATATTTTATTAATAGCCATTGTCGTGTTTTTTAATAATAATCTTCTTTAACTTTATAATAACATTTATTCTATTTACAAATGTACATATATACGCATATATATTTTTAATACAATTTACTATTTAGTTTTAACATTATTTTTTCCTTAACCAAACTTGAATGAAAAGAGATTTGTATATTTATATTTTTACGAATACTAATAAAAACTATTTAATTCCCATCTTTTTCTAAAACAAACTGAATAAACTCTTCAACATTTAATTTTATGTTTTTCTTTTACGAAAGATTACTTTAATAATAATTTTAGATAAAAATTATATGTGCCTATATCAATATAGGTACAATATATATATATATATAAATTGTGGAGCAATATTTATGAAACAATCAGAGTTATCTTTGGCAGTGGTTGTTGCTATGAAGTCATCAACTACTATTGAGAGTCCTATGGTTAAACTACTTTGTTCTACTAGTTATTATAGGTTTTCTTTGTCTTCAAAATAACAAATACAAATAATTAGAAATGGTTAACATAATCCAATATATACATTTAATCTAGCCATTAATCTAATAATAATGATCAAATAATCTAGCACTGAAGGTAATGTAATTATTTTAAAAATACTTTTAAATTTTTTTCTAGATTTAATTTAAAAATAATTTTCTGGTGCCAATTTTTTTTAAATAGAAAGCTTACTTTTGGAAATCTTAATATTACTAAAAGATCATCATTTTAAATTAGTACCATTATTCTTGCATATCTCCCAGTAGATTGCATAATTTATCATCATTAGGGGATATTAATGACATATATTTGGAATGAGTTAAAAAAGTAAAAATGGAACAAATTGATTAATAAATATATAAGCTAACAATTTACTTACAATAGATAAATAAAATATGCAATTACTGCTTATACTTTTGCAACTGCTACCAGGTATATACAATTTAAAAATTCATCTCTAGATATAATTGCATTTTCAGGTATTTTGATATGCTTTCACTCCTATAAATACATAGTAAATAATCAAATACCTAATATGTCATAATTGCTGAGACAGATAGAGTATTAAAAGCACTTTGTTTTATTCACAAATGTACCATGTGAAGAAGCACTGTCTATTACAAGAAAAATATTAAATGTTAGTAATAACTTATAAACCAAAACAACTCTTCCTATTAATAATAAATTGGAACTATTAACATTCTTCATAGCAACAACTTACTTTCAGTACAATAGAAAATTGTTCCAAAAGCATTAAGGAATGGCCATGGGCTTAGCACTGTCACCTCTGATTAGCACCATCTATATTGAAAAACTTAAAACTACAGCCATAATGTCTACTCCATATCCACTTAATGTTTGGCTTCACTATGTTGATTATACATTTGTTATATGGCCCCATGATGAAGAGCTATTGCAAAGTTTCTGGAAACCTATCAATCACAGCTGTCACATAAGCATTTTAAAGTGCTTCTGTCAAAGATTTTAGCCTTTCATGTTATTATCCCCTTCAATTACATTCACCACAAAATCAGAACATGAACAAAAATTGGCATTCTTATATGTTTTTGTTACAAGGCAAAATCAAAACTATGGTATACAGAAAACCCACACATATAGGATAACACTTATCATATACATAGAATTACACCAAAAACACAAAACATGATAAATTTATCACTATAAAACAGAACAAAAGAAGTTTATTCAAAAACCAGTGATTTGAAAAAAAGGAAAGATATATATAGAACAAACTCTTATGGAAAATGGTTATTCTTCAGGTGCTATTAAGAAAACCTTAAATAGACAACAAAAAAATCAAAACAAAAAACAATTATTGGTACAATAGTTCATGCATATATACCAAAAATAGCTGACAAATTAAGGAAAATCTGCAGTCAGTATAACATCAGAACAGTTTTCCAGAACCATACCACACTATGACAAATTCTAACATGCACAAATGCTGAAAAATAAAAACTGCATCTATGAAATATGTGAATGTGGAGGAATGTGTATTGTTGAGACCAGTCATCCCATTGAAACATATTTGCAAGAGCACAAGCTGATGATAAGAAGAGAGAAAACAGCTATGACTAAGATAGATGACCATGTACATACCAATAAACATATGTTCAATTAGAAAAATACAAAAATATTGGCTAGATAAGAAAAGCTACAAAAAAATTCAAAGAAGCTGCTCACATGACAATGGCAAAAAACCCAAAAGTCTACCTAGTGTGACTATATATACTGTATGGAAACCACTAATCAACTTTGCTCTTAAGAAAAAGTGGAGAAATTAGGTGGAATCTCATAGATAAGTATATAAAATTTCTACTGAGTGTTGTTTTTGTAGTATGACTCAGTTGGTTAGAGTCTTATCTAAAATTCATTAGTCAAGAATCAGGTCCTGGTTTTATTCCCATGCTAGAACTGTCACTCATAAGGCCAACAACATCTGAAAAAGAGAGATGAATGCATATCTAATACATTGTACATATACTAACCTGTACTATTACTAACAGTTGAATGTAATTAGAATATTTAAATTTTTTTTCAAGACATTCAATACAATATTAGATGATGGAAATAGTCCAACATATAAATACAAATAATCATACAGTAATTTATTTGTAAATATATAATTTTTCCACATTTTTCATGTTTCTGAAAGCACTTTTCTCAAATCTACTATTGAAATATTTACAATTTAACATAAGTAAGCAATGGACATCATAAAATAAAGTGTTATAATATTCATATCATGAAATCAGTTTTTCAATTTGTCTTTAATAAATGAATTTATTAATATCAAAATTAGATTGGTCTTGGCTGTTTATTCATTTATTCTGTTCAAATAAATAATCTAAAATTCAATAAAACTTTTAAGATTTTTTGAATTCATGCATACTTGACTGTATAACTATATAAATCTGATATCAAATTATTTTCTATATATTTTAGATATCTCCATTTTATATCAACTTTAAGTTTTTTTTAACCTTTGTCTAGGAAGGTTAATACCAACTCTTCTGTTTATTTACATGCTATTAAATGCATTTTTTACTCTACTCTAGAACTATTTACTATAACCCTAAATAATCAATGAACACTAGATAGTACAGTGGTGTAATAATCATATATTCAGATAGGTTTGTGGATTTTGCCTTTGTCAAAGAAGATATAAGATTATTTATCTATAATGATAAATGTTGGGTGCTATCCAAATTATAACTAATGTTGAATAACAATTTAATTCAGTTAGGGATCAGATACCAAAAATTTTTTGACATTTTAAAAACTTGAAAAAATATCCTATACATTTTTTCAAAAAGGAAAAACCTTAATAATAATAAAGAATATCTTGTTTGTTAAGAATTGTTTTGAAAATAGAATTTACGATACCAAATAACTTCTTTTCAAAGAGCATCTAGACAAACTAATGAGGAATCAGTCATGATCGTTGTCAATTTTAATTTGTTAATGTTTTAGATCAATAATAAAATTTAAAAACATGGAAAAAAAATCACCTACTATTTAACATGATATATATATATATATATATGTCAACAGATGGCGTTCTACCAAAAACACCGTCAAGCGTATGTTTACATAAACGTCAGAGCATGCATTCACTATCTCTAACTTTAATTCCACTTTCAGATCATGATTTCAAGCTATTTGCTATCATCAGTGAAAGACAGGAATTTTAGAAACTAGATCTAAACACAAACTCTGAGCGTTTATGAAACAGTTTCTATTCAGCTTGCAAGTGTGAATCTTTTAGACACGTAATGTCTTCAAACTCAGCATAGCAAGCCAGATAGCTATATGGGTCTGATCTCAGTTCAGCATCATCACATAGCAGAAGCCTCTGTAATATATATTATTGCTAGAAAGACCTCAAAGGTACATTTATGAAAAACAAAAAACAAGTTAAAAACTTGCTAACACTTGTATTTATGACAACAGATGGCGTTCTACCAAAAACACCATTAAGCGTATGTTTACATAAACATCAGAGCATGCATTCACTATCTCTAACTTTAATTCCACTTTGACATCATGATTTCAAGCTATTTGCTATCATCAGTGAAAGACAGGAATTTTAGAAACTAGATCTAAACAAACTCTGAGTGTTTATGAAACAGTTTCTATTCAGCTGGCAAGTGTGAATCTTTTAGACACATAATGTCTTCAAACTCAGCATAGCAAGCCAGATAGCTATATGGGTCTGATCTCAGTTCAGCATCACCACATAGTAGAAGCCTCTGCAATATATATCATTGCTAGAAAGACCTCAAAGGTACATTTATGAAAAACAAGTTAAAAACTTGCTAACGCTTGTATTTATGTCAACAGATAGCGTTCTACCAAAAACACCATCAAGAATATGTTTACATAAACATCAAAGCATGCATTCACTATCTCTAACTTTAATTCCACTTTCAGATCATGATTTCAAGCTATTTGCTATCATCTGTGAAAGACAGGAATTTTAGAAACTAGATCTAAACACAAACTCTGAGTTTCTAAAATTCCTGTCTTTCACTGATGATAGCAAATAGCTTGAAATCATGATCTGAAAGTGGAATTAAAGTTAGAGATAGTGAATGCATGCTCTGACATTTATGTAAACATATGCTTAATGGTGTTTTTGGTAGAACGCCATCTGTTGTCATAAATACAAGCGTTAGCAAGTTTTTAACTTGTTTTTTGTTTTTCATAAATGTACCTTTGAGGTCTTTCTAGCAATGATATATATTGCAGAGGCTTCTACTATGTGGTGATGCTGAACTGAGATCAGACCCATATAGCTATCTGGCTTGCTATGCTGAGTTTGAAGACATTATGTGTCTAAAAGATTCACGCTTGCAAGCTGAATAGAAACTGTTTCATAAACGCTCAGAGTTTGTGTTTAGATCTAGTTTCTAAAATTCCTGTCTTTCACTGATGATAGCAAATAGCTTGAAATCATGATCTGAAAGTGGAATTAAAGTTAGAGATAGTGAATGCATGCTCTGACGTTTATGTAAACATATGCTTGACGGTGTTTTTGGTAGAATGCCATCTGTTGACATAAATACAAGCGTTAGCAAGTTTTTAACTTGTTTTTTGTTTTTCATATATATATAAGACATTTAAACTAACACAAAAATTTATAACCAAAGAAAAATTGATAAAAAAAAAAATAGATTAAAATTTAAGCTATTTGATTTTACTTTTTAAATAAATAATTCATTTATAACTATAATTATGTTTTATTGAAACCAATATATTGTAAAAAGTGCAAAGACTTTTGTTTAGCCTTTTTTTATTTATTATTTTTTGAAGTTGTTTGTGTAATTATTATTAGCATTAGCATTAATGGATTCTAGTTGAAGCTTTTATTCATTAAAAGAAAGCATATCCAAAAGTTAATTTTCATTTCCACGAAATGTAAACAAATGTAAAATCAGTTTCATTTTATAAGCAAAAAAAAAAAGTATAAAACAAATTAATTGACATATCAGCTACTGTTAAATATCAAGAATGTTAAATTATTTCCTCATTTAGTTACATTTTCAATTATATATGCATTTATGAAATAATTTTAGTAAACTTTGAAAATATATTTTATTATAGAAAATTAGTTAAATATAAATAATGCAATGATATATTTTTAATATATTAAATGTAAGATCATCAAAAATAATACAGAAATAAAAATTCAATTATAAATCTTTGAATAAATAATATACATACATATTAGTCAAAGTACTAGAAATTTTCAATACTTTCTTTTAACTTTTTCTGCAGAAAATGTTTTTTGAAAGTCATTAAAAATACGTTGCCTAATTATAATTTCATCGCATTCCATTCTCAATTACATTTTTTTCAATGAAAGCAACAGATATGGTAACATTTTAAAGGCTGAAATAAATTTTACAGTGTAAATGATATAGATTTCTTCCATGAATATCTTACTCCCATTATCGTAAAATACTTTTAAAATCAATTGTCTCTTTTAATCTGTTTTATGAGCCCATGAGGCTGTGTTTACAATTATATTTTCAATATCATTTTATTTAGCAAACTTAAATACGTACTAATTCAATTTATATTCTTGTGAATTTATTTTAAGAATATTAAGGGATGCTCTTAAATTAATTTTTTTTTCTTATTTCTTAAATTACTTTGATAGTAAATTCAAGACGTATTTTCATACAATAATTTGTAATAATAACAGTGCTAATAAAATTAATTTAATAGAAGTATTTATTTATCCATTTAATGAAATATCATATTTTTTTAATTTGTCCATCCTTTTAGTTGTACATTGTTTTAATTATTTTCCTGTCTGTATGCTTTCAATATTAATTTTAATATTAAACCATTATTATTTATTAGAATTTAATACATTTAACTTTATTTGATAGATATTCTTGTTTACGAATGAAGAAAATTCTAAAAAAAAAATTACATTTGAGTTTTGCAAATATTAAAAAAATTACATCATAACTAAAACAATAAATATTTTTGTCATCTATTGTCAGGAGAAGAGGTCTCATTTCAGAAGATGAATAATTATTTGACATTTGTATTCAAAATATTATGAATAAATATCAACATCCAATAAATCTATGAAATTATACTTTAAAAGTTTAAATTTGCTTAATGCTTTAACAATATTGCAGTATATTTTAATAAATAATCAATAAATGGTGATGTTTAGTAAACAGCTTTCTCTTTAATTTGCATTATTAATATTGCTGTGAGAAATATAACATTTTATTTTTAAAAATAAAATACTCACATACAAAATAAATAAGTAATAGTTTAGATTTTTAATTTTTAATTACCATTACACAATTATTTTGCAATAGCAATCGTGAATCTTTATAAACCTCACCAAAAAAGCAATTTTTAGGCATTCAAAATTTATTTTTTTTTAAGTAAGGCTCCAAAATTGGAGACTTCTGAGAATAAATAAAAAGCCACCAAGGTAGGTTTAAAAATCATTCAAGATGCTACATTTTAAATTATGGTAACATTTATAGAATTTTTTGTATTAAAATATTAGAAAAAATATACATAAAATTATTAATATTTTAAAAAAGTTTAATGATTTCTCTCAATAGTTATCAAACTCATTTTTATATGAATTACCTTGGAGAAAAGAAAGGATGTTTAAATACAGTAAAAATTAAATATATTATTCATCACTGATTGGTAAAGCATCTATATTTTTTAAAGAATGATTATTAAACCATGACTGTTCAAGTTTGCATTCTAAACATTAATGACATTCTATAAGATTATTTTAAAGACAAACTACAAAATAAATATCTATAAAGATTGGTTACCTCATTCTTATCACAGCATGAGTTTTCATCTTATTTTAATAATATCCATAATGAATTAATTATGTAACTTCTTAAATACAAAGCCTTTCATTGGCAATATTCAAATACAAAATATTGATATATTTAATCTTTAAAAATAAAGTTATATATTGAGACAAATGAAAATTAATATATTAACAATGAAAATTTATTTTGGAAGCTATTTTAATATTTGTCATTTGAAAAATAATGTTTTTTGTAATTCAATAGAAATAATATTGGGGAAAATAATTATTTATATTTTTCATTTATCTTACTTTTTTCCCTTATGCCTAATAATATTCTTTATTCTACTATTTATAAGCATTGAGAAATCAATGAGAACTAGATAGAAATGCAGTCAATGTCAGTTTTTTGGTTAATAATTAGCAAGTATAAGAACATTTTGGATAAAAAAATTTACTGTCAGCAATGTTTTTATCTTTCTGCACATTGACAAATTTAGAAGTTCATCCTGATAAGAGTTCTTTAATCTTTCAACACTTAATAAAAGTATTAACCCATTATTCTATACAAGTGTATAATGAATAATAGTTGATATGATTGAAATTTGTATTTACAAATGAAATAAATTCAAAAAATTATTTAAACTTTCCAAATATTAAAAAAGTATTATTATAATAAAAACAAATAACAAATTTGTCATTTACCAATGGGGAAGAGCAGATTAATTTCAGAAAATTGATGGCATCTCTTTTATTGATATTTAGTTTTAAAATGTGAACAACAAAAAAATATCAATATCTGGTAAATCTATCAAATTATACTTTAAAATATCAAAAAAATTATAATTTGTACAATATTGCAATATATTCTAACATACAATCAGGTTTATTTGTTATCAATCTGTTTGAAAAGGATGTATTTATCAGAGCTCTGTAATTTATTTTGTTAATGTTATGCTAAGAATTTACCTTCTATTTTTAAAAATAAAGCATATACATCTAAAATAAATATTAATAATGTGCACTTTTGACTTTTACTAATGATTATATAGTTATTGCATAAAAATAATTATGAATCGTAATAAACTTTGCAAAAAATTACTATTCATTCTAAATATTTTCTTAAATAATCTCACAAAGTATATAGAAATTTGATAACCATAAAAAAAATATCATGGTTTAATTACTTTAAAGTCATTATACTTTCAATTATATTGGCATGTTTAGATTTTTTAAATTAAAATATAATCATAAAATATATATAAACTTCACAATCTTTTTTAAAAATAGAGAAATATCTATTGAAGACTATATAAGCCGATTGACAACGGTGCTTTTTATCCATTCCTTTTTACAAGTTTCCATGGAATGATAAAAGGGCTCATTACAGTTCTTGTACTACCTTTTATTTAAATAAGTATTTTTATAATAAATCCTAAATATTAGTTAGTTAACATTTTGATTATAAAATAATATTCTTTGTCATATTTTATTTTTTATTTACTTTTTTTTTGCAAAAGTGACTCCTATTTTTACTTACCACCTTATGTAAAATGTATAATTAAATAGCTGTTACTTATCTCAAATAAATTATTAAGTAAATTTAGAACATTGTTGTATTGTTGTATTGTCATCTTAGTCATTACTATTTGATTTTACATCTTTTTGTAATAACATGAAACTATGGTTATTATCAAACTTTATGCAATATATGGGTTTCACATATGTACACATAGTTACCAATGTAATTTAACTTTTAATATGTTTACATTTAGATATTAATAAAAATAATTAAAGAAATATTAAAATAATGAAGTTATAAAAAAGATAGTATAATGATAGATCTGTAAAAAAAAGAGCAATCGCATGTTTTATTGAAGGAGTAGAATGACAAGATGATGACTAAAAGATAACAGTACTCATGCAGATGGGCACATATTTAATATTTATGAATTCAAATATGAATTTTTATTTACTTTTATTTTTTATATAATACTTTTTCACACTATAATTTACTAAAATTATGGAAGAACACTTCTAGATATGAAAGACTAGACTTTGATAGTCTTTTTAAATAATGTGTTATTTTATAATTAACGATTACATTTGAAACATTACATTTATCTTAATAACATAAAGCACCTATTAACATTTTTGGAACAGCTTTAATATTGAGAGACTAAAATAAATTATGTTAATAATGTTGAAAACAATGGCAAACTCCTCAACATAAATGCTGTCAGCATATTTAATACTGATCTACTTGACAATATACATTGCATTTTCTCTTTATTTTTTAAAACATTGCTTTGACATCATGAAAAAATAGTGGAATAACTAATCGATCAATTTAAGATTATTTTGATTTGGAAAATAAATTTATTGTAATACTACATAATATATAAATTCAAATTGGAATTTAAAAACCTCTTACTATTTTCTCATTGGTGGGTTTTTTTTTATTTTGTCAAACTTTTAATATCATTTGTCTTTTTAATTTCTTCTTTCATTTTGAGAATATGGAGAATATGGGGAAGTGGGAGAGAGATGGGAAAATATAATCAATTATAAGTTTTCAATATTTGTTTTGACTTCTCATCATAATACTATCTAATATTGAATTACCTTTTATTTAAAATTACAGTTTGAAACTGCACTAGTAAATATATTAATCAATTATATTGATTCTAACATGTTTGATTATTAACATGCAGTAAATATTAAAATTTCCTTAGTGATGATACATGTAATAAAGAAAATGGAAGTAATATGAAGAATATAAAATTTTCACATTCTCATTTCAAGATACTTAAGAATGACCTATATAATTGAATTTCAGTGCAAAGATAAGATGAATGCTCTTAACTATTCAAAGTCTCTATCTTGAGTCATGGATTGAGAGTTTCCTCACATTCAAAAAAACAACATTGATTTAACATAACAGTGTAGTATATGTGTAAAGAATTAATTACCTTCTGTTTAAAATTATGGTAATTGATGTATAATTTCAAACACCTATTTAGTACTTGTAATTAACAAATTGTTTTGGAATATTATTATTTGTCTTTAAAAATTTTTTTACTTTCTTTTTTTTTATTTGCATTTTAAGAAATAAGGACAGTGAGGAAGGGAGAAGGCAAATATAGTGGATTGTAGAAGTATTGTCATATTTGATGAAAACAATAATTGTCAATTACATTCAACATGAAGTACAAATCAAATCATCAATCCCAATAAAAATGAGTTGGCTAGCTTTGAAACAACAACAATATAATGAAAAAAGCTTAAAAAATGAAACTTCTTTCACTATTTATTTCGATTCTCACCATCTGTCCGATAGCTGTTTACTTTGTAACTTCACAAAATAAACGGCATCTTTGCTGTTTGTTTCAAACAAAGTAATTTATTGGCTACTTACATGACCTGAGATCTCTAAATGAAGAACATAAGATAGTTTATTTTTTCTTTTTTTAAAAATACAAACTAAATAAAACAATTTAAATGAAGACCTCCAAGTCTAATGTTGCCACTTGCTTTTCAAATAAAGCATTTTAAATAACATGAACAATGAAAGATAAAACGTTTATTTTTAAATTAACTTATAACAAATTGAAAAAAAAATGTATTCCTTGTAATGCATAATGGAAGTGGAAAAATGTTTTCTTTTTATCTTTTAATTTTTTATTGTAAGTTTTTGAAGTCTTTATAAATCTAGATTTTAGGTATGTCTTTATGTACAATCTTAAATTTATCAAATATTATCCAGAATTATTTGGTGGCATAAATTTTAATGAAATAATTAAAAAGAAAATGAGATACAGATAGAAGAGTAGATTGGTGCCCCCTGTTTGAACTTGTCTTGAGCAAAAAAATAACAAGCAATATATTTTACTAAAGTATTTTAACAAAAAAATTTATTACTAAATTACATTTTTGAATGTCTTAAAATATAATAAACTATAAATATTTTATTCAATTTATTTATTTCAAAATCTTTTCCCTAATTTTGTATGTATTTTTTCCCAGAAAAATGTATAATTTCTGATCACGGACAAGAAAAATCTTGTAAATAATTTTTTTTTTACTTATAAATAAATGTTGGAAAATTACAAAACTACTTTTTTTTTTTTATTTAAGTAAAATTATATTGATGGATAAATATTTTTACATAAGAATTAGAAAAGTTTTGGCAATTAACATCAAATATATGTTTAAAAAAACAACTAAATTTTAGTTAAATTATAGAATCAGTATTAAATTGTATATAGATAAAAATTAGAAAAGAGCATAAGGCATAAGTTATTTAAAAATTTATAATCTTATTTTTAACATATAGGGTATATGAGCATGGACTTTTACTTGACCCACAACTCTCCACTCTATCTCATACCACTGATATACTTGAACACATTATTTATCTTTTCGACATATATGTGTCCAAGTGTATCAGTAATATGAGATAGAGTAGAGAGTTGTGGGTCAAGTGAGTCTGTGCTCATATACCCTATATGTTACATATGTTGATACAGGTATGTAATCAGCCTGTATTTTAGTTATTAATCTTATTTTTAATAGAAAGTTTTTAGTGAACATGTGTAATTATCAAAATTAAATTTGGCTTAAAGGAAACCTTTTTGTTAAAATAGTCTGAAAGTTGTAGAGGATATTTAATATTTTAAATTAAGTCAATATTTATATTTTAAAAAATTTCTTGAAATAACATTAAACATAGTTCAACTTGGGAAAAAATAATGAACGGTTTCACCTTCATACCAGCATAATCTTTGCTTAAAGTTAAATTACTAGTTATTATAACATTTTATGAGAGTTGTTTACAAGAATAAGTATAATTCTTATGATTATCTGTTTTGTTATCTTAATATCTAAAAAAAGTAGTGGGATAATTGCATTTTGGAATATATTAACAACTTAAATTAAAATACAAGTAGATTAAAACTTCTTGCTTTAATATCCACTCACATAAAATTATGGTATATTAAATTCAGTTTTCTTTAATTAGTGGGTAAATAGATTACAGATGCAATAAATGATTTGAATTTATATTTTAAACAATAGATTAGTTCTATTTGTATATGCAGCGATTTCAAATTGCCTAATTGTCTAATACCTCCACAGCTATAGAGACTGTTTTATTTAATTTGTTTATTTTTGTTTTACTATATGAAAGTTGTAAAAAAAAATTTTTTTATTTTTTACAGTATTTACTTTATTTAAAAAATATTTATACTTTTGATATTATCTAAAGAATTTATAGGCAGAAGGCAGGCTTAGTTTTAAAATATGATAATATTCTTTTTATGGTTTCAATTTGTCATGCTGCTGATTTGAAAAGCCAAATCCTATAGTGAATTGCAATTTTGAAATTCATTTATTATAATAAAGAAACAGTAAAGGCTTATTAAATTTTAAAAAAATACTATTAGTTTAGCCATAACTGTTGTAGTGCACTATTTTATTAGAAAATTATATAATTGATATAAGCAGAATATCATCATGAAATGTCATTGATGAATCTAAAACCTTCAGATATTCTCATTTAATTTTTATATAGCATTATCTACTAAATACTTGTTCATGCTGATTTAAAATCAGCCTAAAAATCATGGTAAGTTATATTTTTTGTCTAATATATATTAGGTAATATATTTTATGTTTAGATTAATGTTCTCTAAGTTGAAAATTTTTATTTTATCACATGTTAAAAATAATATGAAATATGAACAATTTTATTTACCTTTAAAGAAGAATTTTTTATGTTCTTCAGTAATGCATATATCAAAAATTTATCTATAATTATTTGATCCTGAATTATTAACCAAAATGTTAATTAGGCTTATGATTTTATATCATCAAAGATTTTAAGGGTATTATTTTTTCTATAAATATATAAATATTTTAACAATCTTAATTTTTTTATTTACTGGGTTATACCAATCTTCTTGCATGAGATATATATATAATACTCAGCATTTAATTTCATATTACAAAACATTTCAAGTTAAAGATTAGTTTTCTAACAATTAAAATAAATTTCCTAAGGGATTGCTTATGGAGTCATTAATATATTATTTGAAGTAGATAAATTATTTTTTGGGTTAAATCATGTATTATTTTCCATTACATACTGACATTTTGATGAACTAGCAAAGAAAAATCATTAGATCTCAAACAGTAATGTGACTGAATACAAGATGAGAAGTGAGATTCAGCTTAAAGTAGTTTAGAATTCAAAATATGAGGCTTATCAAAATGTTTATTTCCCTCAGTTTTTCACTTATTAATTTTAAGTTAATATTAGAAGACAGAGCTAAAATGAAACGTTTCTACATAGCTGGAATACTTTGAGCTTCATCGGTCCTATTTAAATCAATAATTTCAATTGACTCTCTCATTGCTCTTAAATCATACCTTTCCAAATTAGCAAGTATTTTCGTATTGTCAAAACCAGATATGTAACCAATTTCTAAAAAAATGGGATATAAAAACTGTTGTATTAATTTTCTGATTAAAAGCATTTTTATTTTACTTAATTCTGACATTTATTTATCTATTAGACTGGCCTATATAGCTTCTTGAGCACTGCAAACTTGTAATTTCATAAACCCCCTGGTGTTCCAAAACTAATCTGTCTTTAGGTTTAAGTAAAAAAATCACCAATTTTCTTGCCAGTAGAAAAAGTAGTCTTTATATTAAAGCAATATAGTCTTCTACAGATCTTATCAGTAACTCCCTTAATATAATATTATTTGAAATGTTTTAACCTTGCATGAGAATTATATTGTACAATTATAATGCTTTTTTTCATCATTATACTTTAGCTTGATTTTGCTATGGCAAATTCTTTCAACTTCTTCATATTTTTTATTCATTATTAATTTAGTTGCTATTACACTATATATGGAAGGAGGAAGTAGTGTTGAAGAAGTAGTATAACATTTCAAATAATTAATATTGTTAAAATTTATCATTAGATAATTAGGGTTAACATGAGATATTTAAAGTATTTGATTAAAAGAAAATCTTTAAAATTCTCGTGCCTTTTAAAGTATTATTTTCCCATTTCATTTAATTCAAATTAAAATACAATTTTAAAATATTTAAAAACAACTTTGTCGTAACTTCTGAATCAAAAAACCAAATCACTGATGAAAATGGTATCATTTCACTCTCTGACTATGAGTAATGAGATGTTCTTAAATTCTTGTAATATTAAAGCGCGTAATTATAATTGTGTAAATTTTACTACAATTTTTAAAATTTATTATTATAATTAATTATT
Organism: Epiperipatus broadwayi; assembly: GCA_028023455.1. NCBI lineage: Eukaryota > Metazoa > Onychophora > Udeonychophora > Euonychophora > Peripatidae > Epiperipatus > Epiperipatus broadwayi. The sequence goes on along the minus strand of JAQFVV010012947.1, from coordinate 333,839 downwards.
CAACTATTATGTTTGGCATTGGTCAATTTAACACAATAATAACAAACTACATATATTTCAACTACATTTGATTCATTTTAGAGCACAAGCATGAAAAATCTTTGATAACCAATTAAAAAAGTATGTTATTTATTTATTAAAAAGTTCAAGAAATTCAGCCCCTAATTCAGAATAATGTTCGCTGCGATTGTTTGAAAATTTTTATATTAAAAAAAATTTACCACAAAACAAAAAAAAATCATTTTTATTGTCTTATTGGAACCAGTAATTGTAATAAGATATATCTAAATAATTCAAATATTTTAGATTATTAAGGAATTTGATGTCTTATCAAGTATTCAATTTTACTGATGCTAAAACTTAAAAATTTTAGGACAGGTTGTTTGCATTCAAAGATTAGCGATTATGTATCAGAAACAAAAAACAATTATCTGAAAGTGCTATCAAAAACGATAACCAACACAAATTTATTATTTTTCAAGAAGGGTAATTTTATAATCGAGGATAAACTTTACAAACTGTCTAAATGTTAGTATAATGTTTTCTTTTTTAAAAAAAAATATTTATGGAATTTTATAAATTATTGGGGTAATCATCTTATAGGAATATCTTTTGAAATGAAATGTATTATATTACTAATATGTAGCATTATGTAAAGAAAATTAAAATTATCAAAAAATAGAACCAAGATTATACAAAAAAAATAATATATAATATTTAAATACAGGTATTTTGTCTATACCGGATTTAATATAATTAGGAGGCTTTGAACTCAGACCTTCAAGCTCCTTACATCTATCCACTCCATCTTATACAACCAATATCCATGACCCTATATATGTAAAAGAGATAAATGATTTCCAATATACATATTTTGTGTTGAAACAGCACCCATACGTTAGTCCATATCATCATCTACTACAAATATATATATATATATATATAATCTGTGGACAGTTTGTAATAAGATAACAATTGTTTAAACTTTAATGGATAGGCTTTAATCTTCTCCACTCTCCAAGTCTTCATCTCTCCATCTCATTGAGAATTCCATCATTAGATTTTCAATGAGATGAATGGATGAAGAGTTGGAGGATGGAGAAGATTGAATTCTGTCCATTACTTTTAAAGGTTTGTTATCTTAATATAATTATTATACTGCACTTTCAATGCATACCAGTGAACCTATTATTTTAATTATATTAAATCTGGCTTAACATTTTTGGGGTATTTTTGCTCACATATTCATAGCCTGTGTCACTTTTCATTCTGTGTCATTATTGTTAGTGTATGCAAATGTATGCAAATTATTTAACCAGTCCATTTCTTGGAGATCAATAAGCAGGAATTTCATCTATTGATGGCCTTTGGGTCATTTACAATGAAATGTGTTTTTTTTTTATTTTGCATTTGGCATCGTTTCTTTCCAAGCACATGATTTCAGCATTGGTGGGTTCAAATCTGTGATTAGATGGTTTTTGATGTTCTAGAAATATCATACAGCTTTCGCTTTTAATATATGATCTATTATACATACATACATATGTTATGCTATTTTGATGGTTTCCCCATAGTATGTAGCCCTATAGCTGACTTGGAGGAATGCTATCTTATATATCATCTAGGGCATTTGGTCTGGATTGATTTTATCTTTGAAGTCTGTTTGTAGCTAGGGGGTTGAAACCCTACTTTAAATTGTTTAGATAGATTTTTAACTAGGTCTTTGGCCACTTTGGGTATGTATGGTAAAACTATGGGTGACTTATCCTCTTCATGCTAATTATTTGTTATTTTTTGGTGAAACTGCTTGATCCTCTCAGCTATTGTTCCATGTTTGAATCCCACACTTATAAAGTCTCTGACATAGCATGCGATGTTGATTTTCCTATCTGCTTCAAACTTACACAAATGGTGATTTTTGAATAAGAATACTGATAGTCCTGTCAATTTATGTGTCTCAGGTGTGTTCAAATTCTGGTGTGTGTAACCTCGATTTCCAATGGCTTTAAGATTATTCTGTAGTTGAATTTTCTCCATCTCTTTGCATCTGTAAATCCAAATATCTCACCTCCTTTGCCTCATTTTCCCATGTGCTATTTAGTGCTAGTTTTGTAAGTTCTTACAGATCATTTTGGGTACTCACTATTATCATGTGAATATTGTTTTAGGCGCTATTGCCAAGAATTTAGGTATTGCTTGCTGTTCAAAGTGATTGAAAAAAATAGCTGATACAATCCTACGGAGATCCATTGGCCAACCATTCTTCCTTCTGTACCATTTCCCTTATGTTGCCATCAAGCCATGACAATAATTCTGTTATGAACTTAACATGCTTGTCAGAGTATTTTTTCTTTCTTATCTCTTTATTAATTAAACTGATTGACAGCTTTCTGTCAATGTATCCATATAGTTTGGCCACATCCAGTGTAGTAATTTTAAAGTCTGGTTCGATTTCATCCAGCTTAATTCTCTCTATGAATTTAAATGATGATTTGATTGTGTAATCTTCAAAATCACTCACTTCAACCAGCCACTGATTCACCAGCTTCACTGTATTAAAATAGTGCACTCCCCCAAAGTCCAACATGAGCCTCAGGGGTGCATTCTGCTTATGCAGCTTCACATTAGCAAACATTCTTAGGATATAGAAGTGAGAGATAAATCCAAAAGTATTCTCATTGTGTAAAAGTTTTATCTTTGTGCATTCACAAAACTGATGTAATAAATTTATATCTGTTTATTTTGTTGTTAATCTCTGCCATAAACTCAAATTTTAATTTCACTATTGCCCTTATCTTCCTTGAGGTAAGGGATGGTGTTGTCTGTGAGAGACTGCTTTGTATTTCTAATGTTACTATTCCAGTTGTTGAATTGAGGGTTATCTGTCTGTGTCTAATTATCTTAGCTATACCAGTAATAATATTCTCTCTGCTAGGAGATTGAGAAGCAGGAATCTCATCCGTTGATGGTCTTTGGGTCGTTTGAGATGAAATATGCTTTTATTTTGTGTTTGGTATCATTTCTTTCAAAGCTCCTGATTTTGGCAATGGTGGGATCAAATCTGTGATTAGATGGGTTTTTTTGATGTTTAGCCTTCATTTTTAGTTTGTGATCTATAATATACATATGTGTGTTGTGCTACTCTGGTGGTGACAGTAGCCTGAGCTTTTCCATAGTGCATAGCCCCACAGCTAGCTTGTGGGCATGATGGTCTGGATTATTTTTTTTATCTTTGGAGTTTTTAATAAGTCTGTTAGTAACTAGGAGGTTCGAAAACCTATTTTAAATTACTTAGATAGATTTTTAACTAGGTCTTATGTGTGGGGGATGATGATTTGGACCAATTAATGAGTACTGTTGTAGCATGAAATATGTATATTTGGAGCTTATTTATCTTTTTGACATATATATGGTCATGTGTATTGATTGTATAAGATGAATTGTATAGATGTAGGGAGCTTAAAAGTCTGAGTTCAATTTTTTTCTAATAAAAATAATATATATAAAGTATTTAAATAAAAGTATATTGTCTATATACTAAACAATGTAATTATAAAAAACTTGAACTCAGCCTTTTAAACTACTTACAGCTAACCATTCTATATTATTCAACTGATGACATGGACACATACATGTGTAGAGATAAATAATCCCCAATATACATATTTCATGCTGAACCAGCACTCATCAGTTGATCCAGATCGCCATCTCCCACACATACATGCAGACAGTGCTCAGTTTATATTAACATAACAAATCTTTGAACTTTAATGGACAAACTTCAATGTTCTCCACCTTTCAACTCTTCAGCCATCCATATAATCTAAAATCTGAGAATGGCATGCACAAAGCCCTTAATGATACTAATAGTATTGTCATACCCATGTTGACTTTAAGTCAATCTGACACTTTATGTATAGGACCTTAATATGTCCATTTAATTACACAGTAGAAAGATAGGCTGAATATGTAATATTTAAATATATGTATATTGTCTATACTAAACTTAATGTAATTATAAGGAATTTGAACTCAGACTGTCAAACTTTCTATACTTATTCATTCTATTTTATTAGCATAGAATATTTATATTGGAAGTCATTTATCTTTTTCATTTGTATGTGGTCATGTGTATCAGTTATATATGATGGAGTGTATAGCTGTAGGAAGTTTGAAAGTCGACTTCAAGTCCCTTATAATGTATTATAATGGGACACTCTGGCCTCATATTATTTAGATATGCTTCAAGGCCAATGATTGGTTGCACCAGTTCTAATAATACAGACTTTTTGTCCATGAGAGATGTATTTACCTATGGCCGCCCATTTGGTCTTCAAGGCAGAGCATTAACCACAATAAGGCAATTCAGTTATTTGATGATTTACCTACATTTTATGAAGGCATTCCATGATAATTACTGATTGAGTAGGATAGAATTCACACTAACATAACTTCCCTTGCTTCACCTCGTCTTGATCCTCATGCCACAGAGTTCAAACTCAGAAATACTCTATTTCAATGTATGATTATTTCATGATTGACATGTGAATGGGATATGCATATTATGTGATTAATTGGAAAATAAATAAATAAAATGACAAACAACCAATTTAATTTAATATTTAATCTTTAACAAATTAATTTTGATGATCGTTTCTATTCATAATTGTTTTATTACAAAAATAATATGTTTGCTTAATTTAATAATTGTATAGATATAATCATCTTTTGTTTGTATTTATCATCTATTGAATAACCCATACCCTTGATCGCCACAAAGAATAGTCATCTACCATTCTAATTTAATAATTTCAAATTTACATCAAATAAAATATAAAACTATATTTTAACAATTAACTCTTTGCCAACTAAACTTTCTGTCATCATTTGATCATTAATTTCTGATCTGTCTATCTATATTTTACAATTTGTTGATGGTTGCTTTTATATTCTGATCCCCCTCTTATTCTGGAGTCACATAGATCTATGATAGAACAGATCAATCATTCAAAGGTTTTGTTATGTATTTCGAATAACAAATAATTAATAATTAAGTTAACTGAACACAAGCATCAAACATCAAATATTGCATTCATCAGAGTGTGAGCACTCAATATTATATAAGAATAAAGTCTCAGCTTTCAAGACCAGTAGATTATTTGGTCTATTAGCAAGCAAGCTCAGGAGTTTGCACCTAGACTTTATTATTAAATGAAAAATTAAAATTAGAATTGATGACTCCCCTTTCCTATAGACCAAGGGTGGTCAAACTTTTAGGGGTTGGGGGGAGACTTTTTGGTGAAAGGGTATCTGAGGGTGACTACATTTTTTTAGGACTTCAAACTGGAAACCAAAAAAATATTTCACCATCTATTAGCTGTTTTTGGTTACATTTTCGCTATTTTATGCTTATTTTATCATAAATTCATAGCTTTATTGGTATTTAAATTACAAAAAAATTTACTATTGGCAGTATTTTTTGCAAAAAAATCCATTTTCTGATTCCAGTCTTTTGTATATAGTCCCACCTCTTTTCCCTTATAAAATGCTGGAAAATGCTGACTGTCAACTTTGGCTAATATTCTCCAAGTGTTTCTAACTATCAAAGTAAGAAGTCAAACCAAAACATTTTATGCTTTTTTAATAGATTTTGAATGTAAATAAATATATTTCTCATATTTTTTTATATTTATAATTGTTTTTATATTAATTTAACTAAATATAAAAGTTTGATTTGAAAAATTTTAAATTTTACAAGAACATCTCTTCCATAGTCTCTATACTTTTGCTTCCAAATATTATTCCACTTCTCAGTAACATCTATTTAAGTAAATATTTTAAAAAAAACTTTATATTTATCAATGTCAAAATACAATACTGTAGGACTCCTAGCCACTTCATGCCATTATTTATTTATTTATTTTCTATTTCTTTAAGCTTGCCTAATTCCTTTATTTATTTTTATTTCACTTATTGATTATTTTTTAAAAGTTGATCTCTATTTGTTCACTTTACCACATATTGCATTCATCACTCACTTTTAATGTTATTCACTTTTGAACATGAATTTTAAATCCCCCCCCTCCCAAAATAATTTATATATCTGTTCACTATCATTCCTATTGAATATATTTTGGTGCTATATAAAAAAGTCGGTCCAATATGGATTTAAGATTTAAAGCTTAAGGGTGAAAAATAAAAAATATATTAAAAAAAATTATTTTTTTTAAAAATTCCAGTCCAATGCTGAACCTCCCTTGCATCTAAACTATGTTCATAAATAGATTTTGAACACAAATGAATATATTTTTCATAATTTTTTATATTTATAATTCATTTTCATGTTAATTTACTTAATATAAACTTTGATTTGAACATTTTTAAATTTTTTAAGAAGAATAATCAAGAAAATTGTGAAAAGCACTGGACCGCTATTCAAGATAAGTGGATAATGTTGACTATTGCTTTTGTAATAGATTTTGAACATAAATAAATATATTTCTCATAATTTTTTACATTAATTTATTTGAATATAAACTCTGATTCAAAAATTTTTAATTTTTACAATAAAAATAATTTAGGAATAGTGAATAACAACACTTGACTATTATTCAAGACAAATTAATAATGTTGACAACTATTTGCATATAAGTGACATTGGGTGATAGCTAAAATTTAACTATTTTTCATAAATATTTATGGATTTAAAGATTACTTTTTACACTATATTGACTAATAATGTGGTTAGATTTAGATTTTTATTTAAAATATTTAATTTTAGACGATGAAAAGACAACAGGAGTAATGTATGAGTTTCAAGTTTGCGCTTTTATTTTCATTGATGATGTCATTTTGATATAGTTATAGAAGTTTATGCTGGATTAATAAACAAATAAATTTAATATTAATTGTTATTTCTTTCATTTTTTTTTCTAAATTTTTGCTTGCTTGTGTTTATGTGTTTGGTATACATATATGTCAGTATTGTCAAGAATATAATTTTAACTGACAATTTTACACAAAATTATTAATATATAATTAATAATATGCTTTTAATTACATTGGTAGATTTAGTCTTTAAGATGGATGCATGTGTGGTGAATTTGTGTGGTCGGTTTAATGTATACTTACATTTCCCTTTCGCTTAAGGGATTAAAATAAATATATTTATTTTAATTCTCAAGTTTTTATTAAAAAAATTAAATGTTTTTTTTATTCAGGTTAATCGTTTGTAGATGGTATATTTATTGATTGATCTTTAGATTTGTTGTTACTTCACCTTAAAATTTTCTTTCCACCTAATAATCATTATTTATGTATCTCAATATCAGGATTTTATTTCATCACTTGTTGGTACAAACTTTAATTCTAAAGGGCTTTTAGACATTTAAATAATTGTTAAAAAAAAGATTTTAATTCTAACTAAAGTATCATGTTGTTAGCAGCTATTAGTGATTCAAATTCAGTAGAGATTATGTTCTCATTCCATGAAGAGACAAAAATATACATCTATGTTTTCTCATTGTAACACCAGAAAAATAAAATTATATTTAATTTGTTTAACAATTTAATATTTATTTTTTGTAAAATTATTAAATATTTATGTTTAATAAATATGTAATGCTTAAATTTATATTATAGTAACTTTTTAACAGAAAATTTATCAACTAAAACTTACTGATGTCAACAGAAAATATCTACTGTCAAAAAATTATATTTCAAATACTGTTTTTGTAATCTGAACTTTTTTTAGTCAGCACAAATTTTTTGGAAAATGATTCTTTTTTGTTAAAAATTGGTTTTAACCCTGAAGGTTTACATTAAGTTTTATTTTAATTTCTTATTTCAGTTTATTCATTTATTACTCTTTTTTTTACTTGTTAAGTTTGTATTTTATTTTTATAGTAATATATCTTTTAAAATTTATACTGTTAATGAAATTTGTAAAAATTGAAAAATGAAATTAAGGGGTTTTTTTTCATTTAATTTTATAGCTAGGATAAACACACACAAATTAATTAAGACTTAATAGTTTGTTAAAAAAGTGGTTCTCATCTGATTCTTCATGTCAGCCGCAAGATGGCGCTATTTCTAACCAAAAACACATTAATATAATGTTCCCAGGCTAGCGTTTCTCTATGAATATTGATTTTTTTGTTGTTGTTTACAAAGTTTACTTTTTTCCCATTTCTGAATTATTTTTCCCAAATAATATTTTTGACAATGGGATAATAATAGTTGTTTTTTTAATTTTTATTGACAAGAGGGTCTTTTTTGGTGTTGTGTTCAAATAGTAGTTTGTATTTTTTTAAATAGTATTACTGTTTTGTAAAATTTGATTGACAAAATTCAAGAGAGAACAGGTTTTTTGATGGATCTTTAAATAATAATTTACATTGCTTTTATATGTTTACATTTGATTGCCGACAACAATTAGTGGGAGGAGTGTTTTTGTGTATGATTAAATAATAATTTACGTTACTTTTATTTTACATTTGATTGCCGACAACAATTATTGGGAGAAGTGTTTTTTTTTTCTGTGTGTGTATGTTTAAATAAAAATTTAAATTACTTTTATTGTTTTACATTTGATTGCCAACCAATTTGACTTCCTTTCATTTATAAATTATGGTTTTGGTTCTACAAATAAATATTTTTGACAATGGGACAATAATAGTTGTTGTTTCTTTACTTTTTATTGACAAGAGGGTGTTTTTCGGTGTATGTTCAAATAGTAATTTGGGTTATGTTTAAATAATAAGTTACGGTCTTACTTTTATTGGTTTACATTTTATTGACACTAATTATTGGGAGAGGTGTTTTTTTGTGTATGATTGTTGACAACAGTTATTAGAAGAAGGGGTGTAACCCTTTAAAGAATTGTTTACATTACTTCTAATGGTGTACATTTCATTGACAATAATTAGTGAGAGGGGTGGGTGTTTTGGGTGATTAAATACTAATTTACATTACTTTTATTTTACATTTGATTGCCGATAACAATTATTGGGAGAAAGGGGTTGTTTTTTGTGTATGTTTAAATAAAAATTTAAGTTACTTTTATTTGTTATATTTGATTGACAACCAATTTGACTTTCTTTTTTTTTCATTTATAAATTTTTGTTTTGGTTTTTCAAATAATATTTTTGACAATGGGACAATAATAGTTGTTGTTTTTTTCATTTTTATTGATAAAAGGGTCTTTTTTGGTGTATGTTCAAATAGTAATTTGGGTTACATTTAAAAAATAATTTACCTTACTTTTAGTGCTTTACATTTGATTGCCTACAACAATTAGTGGGAGGGGTGTTTTTGTATACGATTAAATAATAATTTACATTACTTTTATTTTTTACATTTGATTGTCTACAACAATTATTGGGAGAAAGGGTTTGTGTGTATGTTTAAATCAAAATTTAAGTTACTTTTATTGGTTACCATTTGATTGTCAACCGATTTGACTTTCTTTTTTTTTGTTTATAAATTATTTGGGTTTTCCAAATAATATTTGGTTTGATAATTGGACAATAATAGTTGTTTCTTTAATTTTTATTGACAAGAGTGAGTCTTTTTTGATGTATGTTCAAATAGTAATTTAGGTTATGTTTAAATAATAATTAACAGACTTACTTTTATTGGTTTACATTTGAGTGTTTTTTTCTATATGATTAAAGAATAATTTACGTTACTTTTATTTGACCATTTGATTGCTGATGACAACAATTATTGGGAGAAGTGGGGTTTTTTGGGGTATATTTAAATAAAAAATTTAGTTACTTCTTTTATTTTACATTTGATTGCCAACAACAATGATTATTGGGAGAAGGTATGTATGTTTAAATAAAAATTGAAGTTACTTTTATTTTTTACATTTGACAAAGGCCATTTGGAATCCCTCAAACAAGCTGCCCTTTACGAAGTGGACATTTCCATTGTCAACAATGAGACTTACAAATGAAAGTCAAAAGATGTTTTTGGACCTCAAATCTGCATATATTTGTCGCACAATCCAATATTTTCTTTCAGCAGCAGATGTTTTTCTGCTGTAGAAATGTTCCAGTGCCAGCTTCCATGTCTGGCAATTCCCGTCTTTTCAAGTTTTCTGTGTTGGAATTAGCCAACTTATTGGTCTCGGAAAATTTCTTACTAAAATGTGACTCAAAGCATGATCATTAAAAAATTTATGCTACCCCACCCTAATAGACAATTTAGGAGGCTTATAGATTTATGAGGAACAATTGTGACACTGTTAAAATTGTTAAAAGGTAACAGTACATCAATTCATCTTAAAAAAAAGGCCCCAATAAAAATTTAAATAATTTTGACATGATCAACTTAACACACCCTCGTATGATATTGTTACATAAAATACATAACACAGCATTACAATGTAGTGCATGACACTAACAACTATGGAATTTTCCTCTGCTTTTAGCATCGGAAAAAGCCACACCATTAGCCACTAAGCTGAGTTAACACTCTTTCTAGGTTTTATCATAGAAAGATTTAACTCCGAGTTAACACTCTACCTTTTAGCATAGAAAGAAGACTTAACTCCAAGTTAACAATCTTTCTAGGATTTATTTTAGAAAAATGCTTAAAGGCTTGGGTGTGGCTTCAGAAATGGCATATTTCTAGAAATTTAGCTAGAAATAGCACCATCCCATGGCTGACATGAAGGATCAGATGACAACCAAAAAAGTAATTTAAAAAATTAATAATAAATCTAAATCTTAGATTTAAAATATAAAATCATTTCTGATTTGTTAAGAATAGTTGATAATTATTTTTATATTTATTAAAAGAGATAATAATCCATTAAGGATAAGTGAAAAAAGAAAAGGCAAAAATGCTCATAAAATAACTTGACTTAAAATAATAAAAACTAGATAAACAAAATAATTATATAATAGCAATTAAAATATCTATTTTTAATACAAAAATATGAGATGCAATTTGTTTTATTAAAAAGTTTATCATTAAATGGTGAAACCATTATACATCTATTTTAAACCAAGTGAAAATATTAGTTGGAATTTAAACAGTAAAGGAAAGATTTCAAAATAAATATGAGTTGCACTTTGCAGCATATTTGTGGATTTAAAAACTATCTAATTTTTAAAATATTTCTGTTATAATCAAATGTTTGTAACAGCAAGACATTGGTCCAGGATATTTTTGAATTTTAAAGAATATTTATTACAAGTAAAAAAATAATTAATAGATGTGTTGGCACTAAAGAAGGTAACATAAGGTGTGGTGTTTGATATGATTATTTTATTTTTAGAGGCTTTTACAATATTTTTAGAAGTATTTTTCAGGTTGAAAGCAAGTGAAAATATTTAAAATAAAAATTTCAAAAAGTGATTTATTTTGTAAATAAGACTTCAAAGTTGTTACAAAAACTATCACATAAAAAGGATAATTAAAATTGATTACCAAAAATTTTAATTAATATTTGATTATTTTTTTCAAAAAACAAAAACAAATAAAGAGTTCTTTTAATAAAGTAGGAAAAATAATTATAAAGCTTTTGATCCAATTTCAATACAAATAAAAATGAAACTTTTGTTTTGTATTTTAGTGAATTAAATGGGATCTCTTTTGTTCAAACCCACATTGTTATATCTCCAAAAGCCATTGTTTTAGATGTGAGAATGCATGAAATTAACATCTTCTTTGACATTCTTTAAATAATAATAAATGTTTCTAGAGAGTTGTATACATTAAATTAGATATTTTCATGGATTTGTAATTTGATAAAGAGTAGAAATAAATATTATGTCCATGTAAGCAAAGATAATTTTAACTTTTAATGTTGCCAGGAATCTATTACTAATTAGCAGTTCTAAGGATAAACATGTTTTCTCTGTTAAGTTATATGTATAAAAAAATAATAATAAGTATATTATACCAGTGTTTATTAAACATATTATTATTATTATTATTATTATTATTATTATTATTATTATTATTATTATTATTATTATTATTATTATTATTATTATTATTATTATTATTATTATTATTATTATTATTATTATTATTATTATTATTATTATTATTATTATTATTATTATTTTTTATTATTTTTTTTTTTTTTTTTTTTTTTTTATTATTTATTTTATTTTTATTATTATTATTATTATTATTATTATTATTATTATTATTATTATTATTATTATTATTATTATTATTATTATTATTATTATTATTATTATTATTATTATTATTATTATTATTATTATTATTATTATTATTATTATTATTATTATTATTATTATTATTATTATTATTATTATTATTTTTATTATACCAGTGTTTATTAAACATCTGAAACATGGACATTTAATATCAAACAATACATACATTTCAGATATCACAGTTTAGTATTAATAAATTATCTTAGAATTAACAAAAAAAGATACAAATCAAACTATAAGTTTATAAGGAAATGGTGTCATTTCTGTCACTAAAAGAATTTTAAAAATATATAATAAAGTTGTGCTAGAAACATTGCTAATTACCAAGTGTCAGTTAAATATAAAAAACAAGAATATTTTCTAAAATGAGAAACAAAAGTATAAATCAGAATTACTGAAATAAATTTAGTAAGATCTTTTTTCTATTGATTTTTTTTCCTCTTTATCTGCTTATGACTTTTGTGACTAGAGTAGAATATTTATTTGAAGTCCTTCATAACTAGTAGCTAGAAAATTCATCTCTTACTTAAATGATTTTGGAATTTAATTAAAATAGTATAAAAATTAATTTTGTTCTCAGATTGTAAACAAAAGTAGAATTTTTAGATAAATTGTCTGGTATCCAATTAATTGTATATTCAATTATTGGTTAGAAATTTAATATTTTGTTTTTTAGCTAAAGAGTAAACAAAAATGAAAAATAGATTAATAATGTCTGCTGGGTTTTTTTTTTTTGTCTTATTATATTACTGCCGCAGATATTTTTTTCTTGCATTGACCTCTGTAACAGGCTGTTTTACTTTTAAATAACGCCTTTAGTTATATGTACATTTGTTAATCCTTGTAAATTTCTGATATAGCCATTTACAAAATATCTGCTCGACTAATTAATAAATTAATCGGTATCATTTCAAAGCATTTAATAAAATATATAACTCAAAAAATTAAAACTGTTATTTATAACAATGGGATATTCAGAAATAATATGATTAGATATAATTCCTTATTTTTAATATTAATAAAAATTTGATTCATACTATAGAGTATTGTTGTCATTCATTATTTGGGCTCATTCTTAATACATATTGATTTATTAGCTTCTATTTACAGACATATCATTGTTTATAACTTACAAGCTTAAGAGATAGGGTTATGTGATCTATGATTCTTATTTTGACTATTTATAGTCTCTGCCATAAGTCTTACACAATTTTATATTGCTAAGACTACTAATATATGGTATGGCTGAAGATCTATCAGCCCCATATAGCTATTTGAGTTGGATAGCTGGGTTTGAAGACATGTAGATGTCTGAAATTTTCAGATTTTCCACTCAATAGATAACTTTTAGATAAGTGCTTGGCTTTGGGTTGGTATTTTTAGATCTAGTGTCTAAACCCACCCTGACACCTCTCTGAGGAGTGCCAAAGAACTAAACCATGGTCAGGGGTTGGGGGGGGGAAGGTACCTGTCAGAGATATTTTAAGTGCTGGCTCTGGCTAAGCATTTATCATAAAGCTTGTAGAGGAATTGGCAATCCTCATTGTTTATAATTTACAAGCTTAAGAGATAGGGTCATGTGATCTATGACTCTTATTTTGACTATTTATACTTAAATGTATTTTATTTACGTTATGAAATAATAAAACTTTTAATTCGTATTGATTTATCAATAGTAATTTATAATAAGTGTTTTTTTAGGATTCTTTTTAAATGCAAAAAGCATTTAATAATGATGATAAGAGACATTTTATATAAATATGTATAGTTCAGTAGTAACACAAAGCATATCGGTTAATACACGTCTGTGTGAATAAATTAATATTAAATTCAATCTGCTTCCTAATTGAATTTTAATATATTTTAAAGAAATAATATATTAATGTCGTAACACATGCACTTTGACTTTTAAAACTATTAAGTTTCATTTTCACAAAATGTTCAGATCATTTCCACGCATAACACATTACTTGGTGAATAACATTAAAGATATTTTTCCAATATTATTTTTCAAAAGATAGCTTGTCAAATCGTATATATTGTCACGATTTTTTTTTAATTACAGTATTTGTTTTTCTAAGTTATTTAATATTTGTTTTATTTTTTTTTTTTCTAATCACTCACGTTAATAATTAAAAAATGTAAATCGATTTGACATTTTTTATGTAAATTTTTGAACAATGAGTGAAGTTGAAAGAGTAGCACATTCTCAAACAAAACATCCCTTAATTAATTAATATCTGAGAGTGAAAAAAATAAAGAAAAATATTTTGTCTATTACAAATAAAACTGTTGCTATTCTACCATTCTGATGCTTGAAATATATTTGGCAATTTAAACATTTCTCTTGAATGATGTATTATAATTTTTTTTTAAGTGTCATAGCATCGGCCGGGACGCGAACCCGCAACCCGGGCAACTGCCTGCAAGTGCAAGGCAGTCGCGCTGACCTCTCGACCACCAATGCAAGACTGTATTATAATTATTGATCTTATTTTTTAATACTTTCGAACTTTTTTATTGAGTCAACCTCTCCGTAGATATTTTTACTCTTCTGTAACATTTGCTTATCTTACCTGTTGTTAATTTCAGTGTATTTGCATCAGAATAAAAAATTAGAAATAAATCTTTATTAGTAAAAAAATATTTTATTTATAAATATTATTATTTGAAAATAAATTACACAATGTTTCATATATATATATATATATAGTTTGTAAATACATTAATTTCATTAACTAAACAGAATATTTGATATTAAATGCACTAAATATTCACTATTTAAAAGTCTAATATACTAAAAAATACCAGAAAGTCATCATCAAAGTTTTTAATTTCTTTCTAAACAATTTTCTTATATGGATCTCAGTATCAAACATCTAATCTATTCATGACCAAATCTTGTAAAAGTCAATATTATTCAATATTTTGAAGTAAACTTGGATACTAATAAGGAATATTTTTAACATAACATTATCAATACTAAAAAGATATAATATTTGAAGTTGTTATTCGTAATGCATTAGATTGTTTAGCAAAAATACAATATAGATACTGCAAATTAATGAAATAAATAAAATTGTTTAAGAAGAAAGGAATCAGTAAATTTATTACTTTCGACAAATTCAAATATTATATGTAGAATGTGAAAATAAAATTATAATTTTATAAACATTTATTTAATAAATAAAATTTAATTTAAATTTGATTGCACAATTAATAAATCTAATTTTTATTTAAGTCAGTATTAAGTAAGCAACTTTTTTAAAAAAATAATCTATTTTTATAAATATATTAAGTAAAATTATTTGGATGTATTTTTGTTGTCGTTTTAGTTGCTAAAATTAGAATTATAGATAAGGGAACTCGTAGAATCATTCTAAATTTCAGACTTTATTTTAATTAAATAGTATCTGAAGATTATTTTAAAAATAAAGATTTAAAAAATTAAATTTTAGAATTCTTTATAAACTTTTTTTTTATTTTAGAGAGAAGTAGATTGATAACAAAAGTGTTTAATCTGTTTCTAGATAAGTTCTTGAATTTTTTCGTGTTAAGATATAAAACAAATAAAAATGTATGTATATATTTTGTATGTTTTATTATTTAATAAGTCTAACCAGATGTTTAATTGAATTAATGAAGATAAAAGTCTAATCAAATAATGATTTAAGAAATTATCTTTTGTTTAATAAATGAATTAGAAAATGATTAGTGATGTCATTTATATTTAATTAATAATATATATTAAAAAATGAAAACTACCTTTATATGTATGTCCCATTTCAAAACTGAAGTGCCAAATTTATAAAACTCAGTAGTGATCAATGTTTTACTTTTTTAAAAAGACACCATGCTAAATAGAAAAAATATACAGATCTCTAAAATTGAGAAGTTATTTTGATATGCGGTCTGCAGCATTTTTTCAACTCCAACATGTCTTTAAAATAATTAATATATTAAAAATACATCTGCGACATAAAAATGTTTTCTCTCTAAAGCACAGCTGCCTTATAAGCAGTTGTCCCAGATTTGCGGGTTCGCTTCCCGGCCGATGCTTTGACACATGAGAAAAAAAAATGAATTTTTATTACTTGTGCTTAATTAGTAATAACAAAATTATATTACTCATAAAAGATTTATGGAATCCAAAATATTATTCGAGTATCAAAAATTATTATGAGCAAGAAATAGAATATTGTCTATATATCACAAAATTATTTCTTTGTTCAGAGATTATTGCTTATATTATTATTTTAAAAATCATCCTGAAGCTATATCTACATTATATTAACAATTTTTTTTATATTTAATAACCAAGAAAGAAATTGCAATTGAACATTACTTTGTTTAAATATTTAATGATACCCTCTCAGAATTCTTTTCCTTACGTAATTTAAATATTGAGAATTATTGAAATTGTTTAGAATATCCAAAATATTTTTTTAAAACTAAATATGCTTCATAAGCATTACTCAAGATTAATGATATATTGCAAAAAAGTAGTAAATCTGGGGTGGGTAGTAAATTAAAATCATATGGAGTAAAATTATTATTTTGGTCATTTATAATTGGCTTTCATAATTGAAAGCATTACTATAAACTTAAAATATATCGCTTGATTTAAATCTTAAACTAACATTCTTATAACTCTAATGTAGATATAATGTTTGATTTAAGAATTAATCAGACCAACTGATTTGTAGTGATTTTATTATGTATGCTAAGTCAATTTAAATATTATTTTAAAAATTCTATTAAAAGAAATAATTAATAACAATTTTTTAAAAAAAATTAAACTATTGCTTGTTGGATTATAATTTTCCAATTAAGTAAAAAGCTCACCAATAAATATACTGAGAGTGATGAAGACTTGGACTGTTTGAGATACACTAGAAAATCTGATAGAGTGGATATGAAGTCATAAATATTTTATCATAAAGTCTATGATATAAAATAAGTTGCTCTATAAAAAACAAAATTCATAAAAATAAAATTTAAAATATTTAAATGAATTAAAATAAGAAGTTGCTTCAATAAAATAATATTTCCATCACAAATAAGATATTACAAGTCATATCTTTTGAAAAAAATAAAAGATATTAAATGCTTAGACAAATTTTTTTCTCAAATATGTAAGATATATAAATATGATGTATGAAGGAGAAGTTTGAGTTAATGATTATATAGTTTTGGAAAACTATATGTCTAATTGATAAAAAATAATATTTTACACTTTGAAAACATTACAGAAATATTTAAATTGAACTTTACAGAATTTGTACTATGTGTAAAAAAAAGTATAAAGTTTACATAAATTCTTTTATTGTAATTTAAATTTCAAATTAAGTTACATCCTGCTGTCTGTCATATAGATTTAGAATCTGAATTAATTTCAATTAATGACAAAATAATTTAAGAGATGATTTGTAAGTTTATCAATATTATAATTTAATCATTCAACATTTGAACTTAGTGTTGAGATATTTAGAAAAAATGTGGGAAGATTATGGCCTGTGGGCCACATGTAGCTCACATTAATTATTTTTGTGGCTCACAGTCCAAGAACAAGTGTTTTTACACTTTTAAATTCTTAAATTTTATTACAAAACAATTTTTTTTATAAAATGTATGTCAAATGACTTATGAAAATATTTGTTATAGCAAATTTTGTTATATCTCAAAAACACTGCATTCTATTGGAAAATGCTTTAAACAAAATTGATTAGGTTTATAATTCTAAGTAACTTTTATAAATTAAAATTTTTTATATAATGCATGCCTAAAGAGTTATCTGAGTCCTAATTTTTGCATATAATTTGATATATTTTTAAAACGATGAATTTTACAGATATTTAGTTCAGACAAAAACATTTTAAATATTAAATCTGAATATTTTTTGTCAAATTAATTTTTTACATTATATTACTCTTTGAATTATCAATAAACTATGAGTTCAGTCAAACCAGGAGTTCCCATGAACAATTATCATTGCCAAAAAAGAGGCATTTAAGTTAGTCCTCAAAAACCATGGTATCAAAATTTCTATGCAAAATTTTGTTTTATCTTGAAGTACTGAGTGAATAAAATTTGGTCACATATGAAAATATACATTTATTTTAGCTAGTGGTATCCATTGGAAATGTAATATATATGTTCACATACATACATTCAATGCCAGACCTCACCCTAAA
The DNA here is from genome assembly GCA_028023455.1 of Epiperipatus broadwayi. Taxonomy (NCBI): domain Eukaryota; kingdom Metazoa; phylum Onychophora; class Udeonychophora; order Euonychophora; family Peripatidae; genus Epiperipatus; species Epiperipatus broadwayi. Next base: position 315,442 of record JAQFVV010012947.1, on the reverse strand, counting down.
ATTGCTTGAAAGAGATTTTTAAAGCTTTTAATTTGTGAAAAATTGTTAAAAAGAGAAAAGTCAATTTCAGGCATTATTGCAATACTTTTACTATTGTAAACAAAGGCAAAACTCTCCATACAGTAGTGCCACCCTGTGCTAACCAGAGTAATCAATGGATGCTAGAATCCATTGATTACTCTGGTTAGCACAGGGTGGCACTACTGTTTGGAGAATTTTGCCTTTGTTTACAACAATTATGTGCTAGTATGAGATGTGATCATGTGACTTTTATTATTGGTGAGTACAGGTAAGTACATCATATAACATCTATCACTTGATAACCATTAGATATCTTACAGAGGTCTGCGCAGTCCCCACATTCAGAATTTTTTTAGAGGTATGTCAGTTATTTAAGATCAAAGAGGGTAGTATATTGCATGTTACTTAGACATGTACAATTAATATGTCCTACATTAAAAGGCAGAGGACAATGCCCAGATTAATTAATAGTCAAGAGAATTTCATTGTTATAAATAATTGCTAATTTTGCAGTTTTTGTTATTTGAATCTTCCCTGTTGTTCAGAGACATATTAAAATACTCCTTTAAGATATTGTTTTGTGTGTATTATCACTACATTATTAAATGAAGAGATGTTTAGATCATGAAAATTATATAATAATATAGAGATATTTGCCTCTTAATGATTTTATGATTTTTTTTTCTGTGCTGTACTCTGTCCATGTTATATTTGAATTTATAGCCATATATTATGGATTTTATAACATTTTTATATATGTAAATATTATTAATAAGATTTAAAAATGTGAATTTAGGAAATTATGTTAGGCTAAAGAAGGTCACTTGAATGTTATATATAAAATTCATTTTCAAAATGTTTAATCATTTATTTGATCAAATATTCAAAAATATTCTTGTTGTGCTTGATATAACATAAATGTGAAAAAAGTAGTTAGATAAGATTAATCAAAAGTGTCTTTAAGTTAATATACACTATGGTAATCATCATTATATCCTTTGGGTGTTTTTTTGATTTTTACTTTTTCTTACATTTTTTCCAAAAAAGGTCATATCTGTACTAGTTAACTATAATATAGATTTTGTTAATTATAACTGATCAATATTTTTATCCTGAATAATGTAAGTAAGCATAAGTTACATTCCAAAACTATTGTGAAAACTTTATGAATAAGCAAATGGCTGCCTTTATGATCTGAATAAAAATCGAAACAGTATCCATAATATTATGCCCCTATGACTTGAAAAAATAAAAAAAGAGAAAATAAAAAATCCAGGCAGTTCAGTTAGGACAAGGACTTTTAAAAAAAATAATGATAAGTTTTATTTTATTGAAACACACTATAATAATACATGTCAATCATTTTGCTTTAGTACCATTTTACTTTAAAAAAATAAATGTCTGTATAACAATAAGGTCTCAAAAATCAAAAACCTTACTACAAAGTTATAAACTTCATGGGAATGAAAATTTAAAGAGGAATCATTGGGGTGGGAACAGGGGATAAGAAAAACATTGGTAAAATTTACATCAAGAATTGTTATTTCAAAATACTAATCATTATTGAAGGAATAATTAGTCAATAAAAAATAAATATATTACTGGTGTTTTATAAATGGTTATTAAACCTGAATCCAATGGTGTATATTTGTTCACTAAATGCATCTGGTAAAGTTTTTAAGCACTATTAAGCAAATTTCTGACCATGAACATCCTGAATTTTTCTAGGTACCAGATCATTTATAATGGAGTAAGGACATAGTTCTTATTATGTGAATTATATTACCTGATGTTCCTGACCAAAAAAAAAAATTAATTAAAATATGAAAATTTAAGTCAAATAGTAAATAAAATTGAAACAAGTAGCACTTTTTCCCATACTTCAGACTACCAAGGGTCATAATCACAGGATAAATATTTTCAATGACACCATCTATATTAGTTCATATCAGGTTCATCATCAATACAAGACAGAGAAAAAAACAGCCCAACAAGATGATGGAGTAGAGCATTACAGTTAAATTACATATCAATCTACAACATGATGGTTTGGTAAATTATATTATTTAAAAAGTGAAACTATCTCTAACCACAATATTTTACTCTTAATTCATAAACTATTTCATAGATTTAAAAGCAAACAATTGTCTATAGTATTCAACATCTTACCAAATTACTGGTAACAAAAATAGAATTTAGAACAGACTTTAGATATGATGTTTGCTCATGTCAAATTAATAGAATGTCAGCTGGATTAATAAAGAGTGGGAACACTTTGCTGGAATACCTGGATCAAATACTATTAGCATCTATTAAATAGCTTGTGTCCATGTTAATTGTGAACATCACATCTAAAGCATTCTGAAAAATATGTGTAAAATAAGTGTAAGAAAAAAAATCAATAGATTGTAATATTAAAGATAGTGTCCAATTCTGACTATGTCAAATATTACAAGCTTTTTAAATAAGCAAAGTTAAAATGGGGAAATAATATTTCATTTTGTCATATGTTTTTAATAATAATGGTTATGTGATTTATGTAAATATTTTTCTTTATTAAATGATAAGACAATTCAAAAATATTTTTTAATTTTAATATAAATATTACTATTATTATTTGTTAATAGTTGTAAAAGAGAGAGAAAAGTATAAAATCAAACAAATAAATTCTTTTATTCTCTCTCTTAAGTAATAATAATTATCAGTTTAGTTTTAATTTTGACCAAAATACTAAGAGTAATATTTTTTTCAGTAAATTATATAATTTTTAATATTAATTTTTGAGGGAGATAAAGTTTTATTCTTAGCAAGATTTTTAAAAAAAAGAGAGGAAAAAATGTTTAACATTTTTGTTGAATATTGTTTTATTAATTAAAGTTTTTTTTCTTTTCTTTTTATCCCCGTTCAAAACAAAATCCAATGTTAGGATAATTAAAGGATTGTCTTATTTTTGCCACAGAAAAAAGTAACAACAGAAAAAATTATTTTCTTGTTATCAGAATAAAATATTTTTAATTCTAAATTTTGAAAAAAGAAAATAACCTTTAGTAAAATAAACCCAATTTGTTAGAGTTAAATTTTGTCAGGTGGGATAGATTGGGTGACACAGGATTAGTCTAAAAAAATAAAATAAGAGGGAATGAATCAATTGATCCCAGTGTCTTATAAAGAACAATCATTCCTCATCAAGCTATTATAAAGACAGTTGGAGAAATTATTCTTGATTCAACTGTTAAAAGAAACAGTAGCAGAAAAGTCCTGAATCATCTGTTGAAGAAGACAAAAGCAAAAGTGCAGCTGTGAGGAGCACACTACCAGTCAAAAAAATGGTTTTTAAAATGGAGTTTAATAAACAATGTGCTATGAGTTAACAAGAAGCTGAATATTATTGACCTCATCATGTAGTCTTTACAACAAAAATGTAAAAAAAAACAAATACACCTGAAGTAATGTGCAAAGTTATTATCATTATTTAATCTTTTTTTACAATAGACAAAGCTTCTTCACATGGTATATTTGTGAATAAACTTTCCACATCAAAGCTTACAAGTATATCAGTGCTTTCAATTTTCATGTTCTCATTAAATTCTACCAAGTGTTCAGAATCTCTGACAAAAGGCTTGATAAATTTTGACAAGATATTAGTAGTACCTATTGATAAAGACTTCACAAGACTTTCTCAAGCAGTAATAAAATCATATTATACATCACAGGGAAAAATTAGAATGCCAAAAGAAAATGTTTTTAAATCTACATGGGCATATCAAAAATCATAATGTACAAAGCAGGGTAATAGCTTCATCAATCACAAATATCTCAGTATAGATGCTACAATTTCTGTTCTTGAAAAAAAGATTAAACTTTGCTCTAATACTATCTAATACCCTCTTATTACATATAATGGCCACCACTGAGGGAGTCACTCAAAAATTGTCTTTAGAAGAAGCAACAGAATTATACTGGAGAATAAAAATAACATTTCAGAAGCAACAAAAATTGAAGTCAAACATATCCTATGATGAGAAAAAAGCAATTAAATCTCTCAAAGTAGATAAATCAATAATTATTCTCCCTATGTACAAAGGCAATGCAACAGTTTTATGACTATAACTGATAATGACAACAAAATACAAGAACTCCTTACAGCATGCCAATACATAAAAATGTCAAAAAATCAAATACCAAATACAGAAACAAAGTTACAAGCATTACTCAAAAACCATTGCAGGTGCTTCAGTGATTCAGAAAAAAATGAACTAATATCATATTTCAGCAAACTCTTTATCTTTATGGTTCATCTAAAATCCAAAAAAAATCATGTTACATTAAGCCCTATTGTTAGTTTTAGAAATTCACATTGTCAAAATTTGTCATGATTTCTTCTCAAAGTTCTTAGTCCTTTGGCATACAAAACTCAGTCCTTTGTCAGGGATTCGAAATACTTTATAGAATTTAATGAGAACATGAAAATTAAAAGAACTGACATACTAGTAAGCTGTGAAAGTTTATTTACAAATGTACCACCAAAGGAAGCATTATCTATTGTAAGAAAAAGATTAAATGATGATAATAGCTTACAAACCAGAATAACTTTTCCTATTGATAGTATAATGGAATTATTAAAATTTTTGACAACACTAATCTATTTTCAATACAACACAAAATGTTTCCTACAAATCAAGTAATGGCCATGGGCTCACCATTGTTACCCCTGATTAGCACTATTTATGTGGAAGAACTTAAAACCACAGCCATAAAGATTACTCCATATCCACATAAAGTTTGTTTTTGCTATGTTGATACATTTGTTGTAAGGTCACATGGTAATCACTATTACAAACTTTCTAGAAATATATCAATATATTCTCTTCAATTGGTTTCACAATAAAATCAGAACAACATAAATTAGCATTTTTAGATGTTTTTGTAGCAAGACTCTCACAAAAAAAATCAAAATTACAGTTTACAGCAAACCCACACATACAGGAAAATATTTACTACCTACATTCAGTTACACTAGAAACACACAACATGTGCAAAAGAATATTGTTCAGAAACCAGTGATTTAAAAAAGGATAAGATCTACATAGAACAAAGTCTTATGAAAAATGATTATGCATCAGCTGCTATTAAGACAACATTAAATAGAAAAAAAGAACCATCAAAAGAAAAAAACAATAATTGGTACTGTAATATATTTATATATATCAAAAATAAGACAAATTAAGGAAAATATGTATGCAGTATAGCATCAAAACAGCTTTCTAGAGCCATGCCACTCTATAAAGAATTCTAACATCCACAAAGCCTAAACTTGAAATGCTGAAAAGAAAAGACTGCATCTATGAAATATCATGATAATGTGGAAGAATGTATATTGGTGAAAAAAATTGTCCCATTGAAAAGTGATTGCAAGTTGTATAAACTGATAATTAGAAGACAGATATGTCTAAGATAGAAGATCATGTATGTACCAATAAGCATACATTCAATTGGGAAAATACAAAAATATTGGATAGAGAAGAAAATGTACAAAAAATTCAAATAAGCTGCTCACATGACAATGACAAGTAACCCATATGTCAGCATAGTGTGATTATACATAATGTACGGCATCCATTAATCAACTTTGTTCTTAAGAGAAAATGCAGAAATTAGGATGAATCTTAAATAAATATATGAAATTTCTATTAATTGTTGCCTTTGCGAGGATGACTCGATTGGTTAGAGGATTATCTTAAATTTAAGAATGTAAGAATCCAGATTTAATTCCAATGCTAGTACTGTCATTGGTCAGGTCAGTAACAACTGAATAAGAGAAAATAATATTTCTTTAAATGTTATGCATATACTAATGTGTGTATGTGTTATTATTAACAGTTGAATGTATTTGGAATAATTAAATAAACTTAAATTTTTCAAAAAACATTCAATACTTATATTATATAGTGAAAATATTCCAGTATATGAATACAACATATTTTGATTGTTTTCATTAGACCCATAAAGCTCCATGATATCTAATGAATCAAATTTATAATTTTGGTTTATTTTGTCTGTATTGATATATTGGATAATTTTGTGTGGATTGCGATATTGGATAAACTTTAAAGAAGATTTAATCATATATTTTCCAAAATCTAGATGAGATGTAAGATACTTACCAATCTTTTGAGGCTTTGTCATAATAAGTTCCTCAAAAATAAATCATTAAGCACATGGATTGATTTAACAGATGCAATTTTATATTTGTAAATAATCATAAGGGAATTGTTACAATAAAATACATTTTAAAATATTCCAATTTGTTGAATGCTTTGTTGCAATGCTTTCTTAAAATTGGTAACACATAATTATGTACATCCATATAAATGTGTGTATGTCATGCCTCAAGTTTTGAAGAGGCTAGATAATTATCCTGTTTATGATGTATCTCTTTTAAATACAGTCACAATGAGTTAATTATCCTTCTTGAATGCTGGACAATTTGTAGTTTTATAAATTATTATTAGTATAACTTCTTACAGTTTTATTCTGAGCTGATTCACATGCTTATTTATTTTATATTTTAATTCATTATATTTGATTGTAATATTTGAGAGTGATGATCTCCCCATCTCTCCATTTCATCCCTAGATTACTTATCATTACTAATAGTGACCCAATTGTGGCACACCTGAGAAAAAAAACTATTTTGATACAGAATTATTTTTTTAAATGTATTACTTTGAAATATGTGACAAGAGAAGAGATCATGAAAAAATTATAATTTGATCATAAGTTGTAAAAATAATGATGTTAAGGTATATTTAAAGAGGGTTCATATTTAAAGTAGAATAAAAACCACAAGATATGTTTTTTTAGAAATTGGTTTTGAGCTTTTAACTGTTGGAGTTTGTTTAGCTGTATTTTGAGTATTAGTGATGGATGGAGGATTTAGCCATTTTTTTTTTGAGAATGCAATATTTTTATGCAACTCTATGATGTGTTTCTTCCAACCCACTTTCATGTTTTGTCATGGATAGTTAACATATTCCTGTGCCATAAACCTTAGCCTCTAAGTCACTTAGAAAATGAGCAAAACATAAATTTAAAGTTTTGTATTTATCAGCCCATAAGACTCAAAGAAGCAGAGCTTTGCATATTTTTACAATATTTTTTTGGATTGTACACAGTTTATAGTGTACATACAGGCATAGACATTCTGATGTTCATATTTTATTATGTACTATGGTCTGGTGGTTGGATTCTGTATCTATTTCAGGATTGCAGGTCACTATTTATTCTTTTGATATCAAATCCTGGTCAGATCTCTGGGAAAATGTTTTTACAAATCATTTGTTATATGAATTTCATTTTATGTATACACATGTGCTTAAAAATAAAAAATATTATTGATAAATAAAAAAATCAGTCACATGTGCATAAGCAGAATACAATTAAAAAGTAAAACAGGAGAAAATAAATTAGGGTAAACAAATAAAGTCATGTATTAAGACAGGTTCAAAGAAAGGCAGGTTAGGTATGTATAATAATAGTATTATAACCTTATATTTCTTATTGCATTGAGAAATTTATATAATATTAATACCATCTGTATTCTTTATTACTTTTTACAATGCTTTTTTACAATCCACTATTGACAGTTTTGATAGCTCCAGCATGCTTCTTCAGAACTAGAACAAGCACAATACATATACATGAATTCAAATATACATGCATAAACATATAATCATTATTTATATACCCACATATATCTTTATATACCTCTCTATATAGTTATTAACTTTTATATAATATACATTTTAATCTTTTTTATATTCTATATTTACCAATTAATACTTTCTATATACCCACATATATCTTGATATACATCTCTATATAATTATTAACTTTTATGTAATATACATTTTACTCTTTTTTATATTCTATATTTATCAACTCATATTTCCTATTGGTAAATATAGAATTTAAAAAAAAGTAAAATGTATATTATATAAAAGTTAATAATTATATGGAGAGGTATATAAGAATGTAAGTGGGTATATAAATAATGATAAATTTTATATAATATACATTATGCTCTTTTTTATATTCTATACTTACCAATTAATATCCTGTAATCATATATATATATATATATATATATATATATGGCACTTATATATATATATATATATATATATATATATATATATATAAGTGCCAGAGCATGACTTTTTTAGAAATGGAAGCACACTTCCTTTTTTATAATGTTTAAACTTCTTATAATTAACTGAGAATGTATTAGTCCAATTCATTTCTTGTGTATATGAAAACAATTCAATTGTTAGTAAAAAAAAAAATGAAAGTGAATTTTTTATATATATAAATAACTTTACTGAAAAACTATATGTAATAATGATACAATTGTAAATCAAAAATAATAATTATCCATGTTGCTCAGGCAACCAGATGGTCTGATGTGGTCACTGGTGTTGTTTAATCCAGCTTAATCTGGCTCCATATGTTGTCAAATAAAAATCTGGATGAGATGATTCTGTCCTTATGGCAAATTCCTTCAGCTTGGAAATGAATGTGTCTTCAGGCTTGGGATGAGAAATGGTAAACTTGTTGTGACATCTGGCCATCCAGGTGGCATAAGTGATAAAGGTTGAGAGTCTTGTGGTGACATAATCCCTGGACAGGAAGCAGCTCTTGATATTTAAAATTTTGTTCAAAGAAATGTGGCAGTTGTGAGTAATGAATGCCCTGATTTTATCATATGCTGGGCAATCATTTATAATGTGATCAAAGGGTTTCAGAGGTTCTGTGACAGTTCATGACATGTAGGATCTATATTCTTGAGGAATCACCTATAGTGCAGGAACCAGTTTGTCTGAAGTGAATTCATGTTGATTTTCACTAAAAAGTCCAGGAACCTTGTCTCCAGCTTGAGATGCCTGAAAAACCTGGTGATGACCTGATTGTTACCACTGAGATAAGGAATGGTAGAGTTTTGTGTTGGAAATAGCAGGTTATGGGCATCCCAAATAGAGATTTTCTGTCTGAATACTAGGGTTGAGTGGCCATTGTGAGTGAGAAGGTAGCCAAGTATCTGATTTAGCCAGCTTATCTTCAAAGGTGGAGGTCTGTCCGATGGAATGACTGGTTGTTCCATTACAATCTGGGGAAATTTTATTTGGAGGATGTGGATCAGAGAATGTCACTTTTGGTAATATATTGAAAAGGTTGTGTGCAATGACATACCATTATTTTTCTTATGTCACTGCATGCATTCAATTCCTATGGCCACTGCTTTACCATTCCATAAGAGCCATGCACAGATCCATTTGATTTTGGTGTTGAAAGACGTCATGTTAATGATGGGTAGATAGTAGCTAATATTTGCCATTACCTTGATGTTGAGGAGAGAGAATTTTCTCCTGCAGTGATAAATAAACCTTGGCAAGGTTTTTAACTGTGTTGGTGGCTGCTTCAATGATGGAATTCTGTATTTGTATTTACATAGCTTGTTGTGGGGAACCCCAAAATGCTTTGGAGGTCTGCTGAGAAAGGAGATAAGATCTTCTTGCCAGTGTTGATTTTCCAGGCCGATGACTTGTTAAGGTTGAAGGAAAGTTTGGAGGATTCGGAAAATTTTTTTAGTATTTGGATGAGGGGTTTTAGATATTTTTGAGAGGGTAAGGTGACTTTTTTAAATTGAATTTTAATTAAAGCTTTTGAAAGTTTTAGTGAATTTTTCTACAGAAGCACTCATTCCATTCAATACATGGACACTTCATCCTTGACATATATATATATATTGTACTGGTCAAATTACGCATATCGATCCAACAAACCCCTGAACACAGGTAAAGTACCTCGAGTCTGACCATGTACAAGATATATAAAGCAGGTACATCATGGATTCTGTCCTATTTACCTATATTCTCAGGTCAAAGATCTAATCAATAGCCTTTCTCGATGATACGATCAAATTCCTTTACTTTCACCGTGCCCGCAGCTGAGCCTTAAAGCATGAGATTCATTTTTAATTATATATTTTAGTGAGAACTTGGGTGATTGATTTATATATAAATTTAAAATAAAAAAAAATTATTTAAAATAAAAATAAATAAAAATGATTCGAGGAACACTGGAAGTTTTGTTTTAGTTATATATATATTTAAAAGTCATTAAGCATATTACATTAATATTTAACTCAAGCTCTTTAAAAACACAATCTTTAAATTAAAATTTATAATTATATAAGTTTATGAACAAGTTTACATTAGTGGTTAACATTTCATTTGTTAAGTTTATATAGTTTTACTTTGTTTACATTTATTTTCCTTTAAAATAAAACAAAAATGATTTTATAATTAAATGATCGTGGATTTTAAAATTATCCGTGCCCATTTAGTACAAGCTTATAAGATAGTGGCAGGTCTAAACATCTGCCTAATGCACATATATAAGAATTAATATTTTATTTCTTCTTTATGCAAGATTTTTTAAAAAAACATTTTCTATTGAAAAAGACATTAATTAAATAGATGATTATAATAAGACTAATTTGATGTCATACTCCACTAACATATAAAAAAAAATTATTTTATTTATAAAAAGACTAATTTAGATTTGCAAATAACTAATGTTTTATGACATTAGTGGACCTTGCTGGAATAGCTTATAACGAACTTTACAGTGATTAAAACTGTAAGCTATTATAATAAAAAAAAATAGATCAGTTAACTATCAAGCAAACAAGCCACTTTAGTTGTACTTACAACTAAAATCATATCTATAATAACTATAATGTGGATTAGCTAATAAAATCAAATGATTTTAACTAATTATGAAAACAAACAAAAGAGTCGATTACTCAGGTCAAAGATCCTTCAGTAGAATCATTTCCCTATGGCTTATGTATTAGATAGGCAAAAAAGGCAAAACAATGTCAGGTTAATAAATATACAAATGTGCAGGAGAGAAGAAACGTAGGTATAAAATATGAGCCGGATTACAGACACTCACATGCCTATTCCAACAAAGAATAAGAAGGAAAATCAATATGTCCACATTTTGTGTCCATATACCGATAGGAGATAGGACTTACAGAGAGAAACATGCCTGCCTCTATGGGTACCAACCCACTCTATCTCACCATGCTATCCGATTCACAGATGTATGCAAAACTGGAAGCTAACTCAGTAACACCAAATGAATGACCGTTTTAGGTCTTTCCATGATACTCCAAGCATTCTTTATTAACCTGAGATATTATAATCATTAAATATGAATGAATTATAATTAAATAGCCTTAAATGATCTAATACTGCATAGAGACCAACCTGCATAAAAAACTACTTTATGTAAATACTTAACCTACAAAATCATACATATAGAAATAAAGAAATTTATTTCTCAAATAAATCGCCCCTTCCCTCTTTCCTAACTTAAAAAAAAGGCATGATAATTAACTGACGCTCTCCAGTGGTGCTGTTACTAGGTCAAAATCTATAGCATATTACTTTTTGTTTTAAATTGCAGAAATATAAAATAATAGAATCCCATTCTGGGAAATCTATAATAAAACTGTTTAAAGAAATATGGTATGCTTATTTTGTCATATATATATTCGACATAACTTCACTTGCAAAATAAAAATAGATCAAAATTACTTTATTTTAAAAATAAATTGTTCTTTGTTAATATTCCCGTCCACTAGTAAATATAAGTTGCGCTCTTAGCAAATTATTCTCTTTCAGCCCCCATGAGTGAAGTTTGTCGAAATAAAATAAAAAATCAACGCATGAAACCTCGTGCTAAAATTACTATAAAACAAATAAATTCATATTTGAATAATTACATATATTAAAAATTGAAAATTATAGTGATCTTGAGTTATGAAAACATAGTTTAAAAGAAAAGGTTTAAGAATCAGTTGAAAGATTTTCAATAAATAATAACTTTTACATTTTTAATGCTTTAAAAATTATATTTACATTCTAGTAATAACCTTGTCAAATCTGGATGACTCCCTTGGTGCTCCCCGAGATGAGTTCTGCGGGCAAACATTGATGGCTGGTGGCAGTTGATGGCATGGTTTTAGCAGCAGTATGTCAGGTTTCACATCTCAGGAGGGAAACAGGCAGTGAATTCCCCTTTTACTCCTCACTCACCATTTTACAGACTTGGAGACGTTCTCAAACTCTTTCTTTTCTGTTTCTCTGTTCTGTCGTTTTTCTCCTCTAAAAAAAACCACTATTTATAACTTCTTAATTGTATACCATTTCCCTGCTGCCTCAGGTGATCTTCTTTTAGAAACAATAGAAATTATGCTTTTATTCTAATTTTATAAAGTTTGGTTTGTACCTCGATAAGGATCAATAGATTTCAATATAATTTTTTTTGTTAGTTTTTATTTTGAGATAATGATGTAGAATCTCTACTAATTAATCAATAGAAATTCCAAAGTAAAATGGATTTTTGGTAATTTTTAAGTGTTTTTAATTTAAACACTTATTTTAAACTTTTTACTGAGGTACAAATCTTTCAGAAAAGGCCATCTTGGATTCTGTAACTGAAAAAATAAGATATTTTAAACACACACACACATATATATATATATGAAATATATAAAAAAAATTCAAAATGTATTACTTGAATTTTTTTCTTTTTAATAATAAAACTAGAATAATTTAGTGTATTAGGACAGTAATACTATGCAAAATAAATTTTAGCGATTTATTCAGGATAGTTTAAAAAATGTTAAAATGTGTTTTTTATTAGATTAATGAAAAAAGCAAATGTTAGTAAAATAAATAATTAGGTGGATCAGATTGTGAAATGGCAAATCTGAATCAGATTTACCATTTCAATATATACATATATAGTAACCCAGTGCTTTTGGCACTTGGTTTCATTTAACATTATTTATGCATGAAATTGATGTTATTCTTTAAAAAAATAAAAAGTAAAATAAAAGTAATAATATTTGGTTAATAAAGTGTGCTATCCACTTTATCTAGACATGGTTTGTGTGATTAATCAATATGTTTTCAATGCAATATCATGTTTTTAAAATGACAGAATAATCTAAGTAAGATATTGGTATAAGAGCAAGTTAATATAATTTAAAACAAATGTAATAAACTGTATTTAGTTCTAAAATGGTTATATAAAGAAAAAAACCATAAATGTGAATTAAGTAAATTTTAAGATAGTATTGTTTTAAAAAAAAAATTCTGATGAATTTATTTTGAAGAAAATAATTATATGTGTAATTTTAATCACAGGTAATTATTATTGGTTTGAATGTATTTATTATTTTCATTTATTAAACTGTTTTGTAATACATTTTAAATAATATTGAAAACCACATGATTCTAATATTATTAGTTATACAACCTTTTTTTTGTTTATGTTGTAATCAAATGATTTTTTTTGGTAGAGGTCGCTGGGGTTAAGAGAATGACCAATAAATACTCAATTAATTTATTTTTTTGATAGTCTGCTCTTTTCTTTATAGTTAACAGTACTAAATCTTGTAACATTATTATTTTCTAATTTTGTAAAAATAAATTTGTAATATAATGGAAATTCCATCTACAATGTTCAGGTAAAAATTTTGGCAAGACATTCTGTATCTTTGTTATCTCTACCATTTTAAAACTTTCTGCATTATTAATTATCATGTCTTAAAAGTTGAATTTTTTTTTAACAAAACTAAAATGGAGGAATTAGCAAAAATTATAAATAAAATTGTTGTTTTATCTGCAGTAAGGAAAACAAATGTCTTTTTAAGTTAAAACTAATTATTTAATGACTTATTCTTATTTGTTAATATTTTCCTGATATAAAAGAAAAATAAAGAAAGAAAATATTAGAAAAAAAAACTTGAACAATTTTTCTGCATTTTTAAAATAATATTGTCTGCTTTTATAAATTATGAAGGCACTTTGTACATTGGAATATATTTGGTTCATTAATAATCATCTAGGAAGAAAGATTTTGAAAAAAATAATAACAAATTATATACATGTTCTAAAAAAATGACTTATTTGAAATAAATGTGAAAATTATATATACGTGCATTCTTTGGAAAAAAAAAACTATTTGAAAGTAAAGTGCTAAAATTATAAAAGACAACTTAATACCTTTATTGACTTGAGAATAAATTTAACTTATATTTATATTGTGTGCATAATGGAATTTTTGTAGCTTCTTTCATTCTCTAATTCAACTGCAGTTATTGTAATATTAATCTCTAGGAAAATGTGCGCATCTTCTTCAATGTTCTAGCTAGCTAACTATACATATAATCTTCAAATAGTGTGTATGTTTATCATCGATATTATAATATTCATTTTTTCAGGATCCAGATTTTTATCATTATAATCAAATTGGGAATTAAGCTTTGTTTCAACTACTACATTTTTTTACAGGTTTATTATTATAATTGCCAAAGAAGAAAAAAACTTTTCATTAGAAAAAATGTGTTTATTACTTTCAATGCTTTGTGCTTTGTAGACTGTGATTAAACTCTTTACCTGGATAAACAACTCAGTGGAGAAATAGTTCTGCAAATGAGATAATATTTATTTGTTTATTTAATATATATTTTTTTTTGGTTTTAAAAAAAAAAAACAAATTAATTGGTAAAATTTTATTTTGTTTATAATATTAATGTATGTTAAAGTGTATATTTATTACATAATATTTTAAGGGTCTTATAATGACAAGTGTAGATCTTACTATCATTACTTTAGGTTAAGTTTATATTTGATATAAAATTTATACCTGTTAAATATATCTGATTCATTACATGCAATTGGAGATATGAACCTTGCATGCTAGATATTTAAAAAAAAATGTTTTAAAATTGTTTTTTAATGGGTAAAACAGTACTTTAAATTTATCATAAGTAACTATAAAAAAATGCTATAGAATTTATATTGTATTAGTTAATCAATTTGTTAACAGTTATTCTTTCATAGTATGTTCACTTTATTTTAGTTTAAGGTATTATGCTATACATTGACATCCAATGTTCCTTGATTAGCATTAAATTTATTATACTTTTCTGAATGTTATGTACAGTCACTTGGCTAAGACATGTATTTTAATTCATTGGTTTCTGATATTGAATGAAGTATACATTTTAATATACGTTTATTATTATTAGGGTGTTTTGTTATCTTGCCTAAGTGTAGAGTTATTATATGTTTAATATCAGCATATTTTAATATTTTAATGCATTTTGTTTTGTGGGATGGAGATGCTCTCCCCAAAATACTTTATTTTTCATGAGAGGATTAGTTTTGATATAGTGTTATGGTATGTTTTATAGTCAATGTGACCGAGTCTCATGAAGAGAATGATCCAGAGTTTATATAATATTTAGTATACTTAATGTGTTTAATCCCAAGAGAGGATTATCTTTGGTGCATGTTCTTTTCTTTAGGTGGTGAGATAGAGTTTACACCTATACATTTTTTATGCCTGAGAAACAGGCTGGAAACCACCAAATGCTTTAGTATATTATTTTATTCTGCAGACATTAGTTAGTATTTTACATTCCTCATGTGAAATTAAATATATTTTTCCACCATAGAAGGTGTAGATTATCATGCCCTGTTTAAAAGTTATGGCAAGGATAAATGTTGGATTTGAGGTGTTAGTTCCTCAAGGTTCACTTTATTATCAGTAGTGCCTTAGTAATTGGGATCAATATCTGTATTGTGCTACTGAGCCTTGCTAGTAGCTTAAGCACACCAATGAAGAAAATTAATTTAAAATTGCATATGTTAAAACACTTATTTATTAAAGGAATATTTGAACACAATGTTTTAGTATTATCAATAGTTAAGAAATATTCTTTGCTTGAATTAAGTCATTCATAATTAAAATATTTATTATAATTTATGTGGACATTAAGTTAAACATGAAATGGTGAGTGGGACTTCTGATAAATGATCCATACTTAGTCATAATTTATTTAATTATAAACCATAACTTGGTTAACTTTATTAGTAATAGATTTAATATTTTAAAAGAATTGTATTTGAATCCAGTTTATTAGGTTACACAAATAACATGTAATTACTAGTGTGTATTTTATATCGTAATAGTAATAAAAAAAAGAATAGTTAGTCAATAATTCAAGGTAAGAGATTCATTTCATAGAAAATTTACTAAAATTGTAAATCATTGTAGTGGTAAATCAGTTGCACATTTCAGCTAGTTACTCCAGTGTAATAGCTGGATCCCAAACATATAGAAATTTATTGTTTTAATTTATACCCTGATAAAGGACAGCACAATGTATTAATGTACTTGTAGTATCAATGCTATATTATTGAAAAATTTGTGTATTTTGTTTCATTCTGTGTTGATAATAAATTGTAGTCTTATTTAAGATTCATTGTCAATTTTTTTTTTGTATGCCAAGTATAAGTGTGTTTGTAAAATATTTGCAAAACATTTTCTTGAGTCCTAAATTATTTCAAACTTTAGAAATCTTAATATAGCAGATAAACAATTTTATGCAGATCTGAACATTTTATTTTGATGATAATTATTTTATGGGAATTGCAAACTTCAGATTAAGCATTATTTAATAGTAAAATGAATTTATTTCTAAGTTATTAACCCTGACTGCACATTATACCAGTTACATTTAGCTAAATTGTTAAATTAATTAGTTTTAATTAATTTACTGTTTTGTCATGGATAATGGAAAAATACAAAAGGTACCTTGTCTTTCTATTATTCGAGCTGAGATTCTGGATAAAAAGGCTGTATTATTCAAAATTTTATGTAATTATTTATGTCATTATTGATCATATTTATGACCCCTTTAAATAGTTATAATAGTTGTTAGGATATGTGAGGATACATTAGCTTTTAAGTGAAGTAAATGTTTCCTATAGCCTACAAGAATGCCAGTCATGTGTGGCAGCACAGTACTGTAGAGTATTTTCCTAAAGTAAACAAAGGAACCCTCGAGTTCATTTTAGATCATATTGGCAAATAATTTACATAATATATTTTTTAAACACATTAAAAAAAACATGAGAAGTTATCATTATTATTTAAAGATGCAAATACTTAAAGCTCAGAGAATGTGTTTTTGATAAAGGGAGAATGTTATTTTTATTCTAAATTATTAATTAGGGAATGGTTGCAGTTTCTCTCTTTTTCCCAAGTTATTTATTTTACTAACAATAATTTATTTTATGATTTTAATTTCTTTCTTTATCTTACCTGCATATCTTTGCAGCTGAATTTTTATAACTAACCGACCACTGAGCATATTCTGCATTTTCATTTATAAATCTATATTCATTTAATCAGAGTCTCAAAGTAATAGTTATTTATTTATTAGGTTAAAAATGAAATCTTGCCCCTAAGTTAAATTAAATTAGAATGGATGCGTCATCAGTCGATTTCATGTAATACATATGTAACAATTAGAAACTGTAAAAAAAAAAATTATCTTTAAAAAATATTTTTTAATAGTTAATTTACAGAAGTTTTGGAATTTCAATGTAAAAAAAAACTTCATACTATAATTGAAGTTTGAAATCGGAAACAAAAATAAATTGGAATTTCAAGTGACTAACTAATGGCAAAAATAAAATGCAAGTAATCAAATAAACACAATTTTTCAAAATAGTAGCAATTCTTTTGATTCCAGGATAATAGTGATTGTAGTGTAAATGGACATTCAATGTATAAAAAAAAATAACACTGAAATCAATTTTTAGTTCTTATTAAAGTTATTAGTGCCCAAATGAGAGAATCGGGCATCGTGAGGTATTAGTATATAAATTCTCAAAAAAATTGTATAAATCCCCATCAAAAGAAATCAGGGAAACTGATATCATTATAAGTGGAATAAAGTTGTGCTAGAATTGAAAACATTGGCTAAGTTCAAACATTAGTTGAAGCAAACTATTTACAAACCTGAATTACTGATGGACTATTGGATAAGAAGCCTAGAGAAGTCATAAAGCTTGCTATTATCTGTTTTATACTATGAAATGCATTCCTGAGATAAATAATCATTTACATGCAAAAGTGCAAAGAATAAAATAAAATTCAACAAAATTGCTGACATAGGGTTGCTGAAAGAAGGAAAGCAAATGTGTAAGAAAAACAAAGACAACTTGAAGGATGTATAGTAAATATGTAGACTTTTTTTTTCCAAATTGTACTTTTTTAATGATATTTAATACTGATATTAAAGAATAAAATAATAATTAGGAGTCTGATTTAATTAGTGCTTAGGTAAATCATCAATAATTATTATTAAAATAAACCAATATCGAACATTAATTTTGGTAAGCAAAGAAATAATTGGTGAACTCTTCAATAATGAATATTTTAAGACTCTTTTTTAGTTTTGCATATCTGTAATATTTTTAATCTATGCTTAATGATGTAAAGTTTACATTAACAATATATTCTATTAATTTATTATATGCATTTAATCATTAAATTAATCTTTTTATGAAGTATATTATCAACTTATCTTTCTTTATGCATTGAAAAAATTGTAAAAAATCAAACAAATCTACTTTTCTTTTTACTTTTTCAATGCTTATTTTATTAAATTTAAAATTAATCCATCTGACAGTTACCATTGTCCAGCAATCTTCTTCAGAGCTCTGAAAAAGATTGCTAAGCAATTGAATCTATCAGATGGATTGATTTTAATTTTAATAAAATAAGCTTTAAAAAGTAAAAAAGTGGATTTTTTTAATCATTAAATGCACATTGTGTACATGTGTCTTTGATGAGGTTATCTGTGTGCATGTTTGTCTCTGATGTAAACTGTAGATTGTTAAAAAATATATAAAACTAAACAGAAATATGCTGTTATTCATACTAATTGTTGTTTTGACTCACATACACAAAGTGTTGAACCCTGTTAATTGCATTGTCATCACTTTTGACTTTAATTCATTTTCTTGATTCTATTTATAGCATTATTTGTTAATTTTGTAATTTATTTCATAGCAGAAACTAGAACTGAAATACACATTTATTGATTAATTTTTAAAAAATCTGAAGATGTCTGTATGATAAAGAGAATCTAATACAGATTATATTCTTTGTTTTGATATATATATGTGTGTGTTCTCATTTCCCACATATATATTATTTAATTTAAAAAAAATTCTTTTATATAGAGATTTATGTGTGCGTGTGTTATTATTATTATTATTATTATATAGTATATAGATGATAAATTAATAAGCAGTTGTACAGATAGAATGTAACAAGAAGTAATATTTAATATATTGATTTATTATTTTTTTATTAAATAATGTGTTAAATTATTTAGCTATATTTTTTATTAAATAAAGCAGACCAGGAAAGAAGGTGTAAATATTTTATAGATTAATAGATAAAATGTACATGTGTGAGAATGGCTGTATAAACACAAAACACTTTTACACATATTTCTAATGACTATAGATTGCACGCTTTATTGTTTTGTATTAGCTGGATCTTAGATATCCAGAGAAAAAAGAAGGGAAATGCTTTCATGGAATAAATGTAATTATTAATCTTCTTATTAATGACTTGAGACCATCTATGTGTGAGATTTTATTGCTATCTCCAAAATCATAGTTATTTTTTTTTTGGGGGGAGGAGATTTTTATCTTTGATCAGAAATTCAAAATATAAAAGAGTGAAACAATATTAAGGAGGCAGTTGTTAAAGTTGTTTTTAAACTTTAAAGAAATGATCAGTCCTTACTATTAAAAAAGAGAGATGTAGTCATTAAAAAGAAAGATGCAGTTGTTAAAGTTGTCTTAAAAGTTAAAAGAAATATGTAGTGGTTTTAAAGTTAAGAAAAAAAGTGCAGTTGTTAAAGTTAAAAAAAAGATGCAGTTTTTTCATCTAATTCTTATAAGCTTGGAATGAACTTTTTTTTCTGAAAAAAAAAATTAAAAAAAGAGAAAATGTAAGATTTTTTCTTTTAAAATCAGCATAAAAGATGTGTGCATATATAAGTAATTCACAGCAAAATTAGTCTAAAAATATGGATTTAAATGGAATCCTTTGAAAGAAGTTGTTAATATAATATATAATGGTACTTATATATATTTTGGCTGTTTGTGAAACAATCTGAATGCCATACTAAACTCACTGTTTTGTTCTTTGAAGACCTCACATCTATGAGTTAAATTCACCAATCTGTCTGTGGGCTCATATACTAGTCTATAAATACCAAAGAAATGGCCGGTTTCAAACCAACCACAGATGCTATTTGAGAGGCTTCTTTTTTGTCCCCTGGCCTATTAAATGATCATCACCTTTGAATGGAGGGAGAAGAGAAAAAAAGAGAAGAAAGAAGATGAATAAAGCCATATAAGCAACCTCGATTAATCTATAAATCAATTTTTTTTAAAAAAGATTTTCTTCACATTTATCTAAGAGTGTCTGCAATAACTTTTTTAAAGTGGTAGGAACAAGCAAACCAACCAGTTGAAGCTATAAATTGGGAGAATGGTAAACCTGGGACATGAACTGAAAAAAATGGATCGGGTAAATTTAAAATTTAATTAATTTTTTTCCAAAGAGTAAGCTTGTGGTTTAAGACCAGTAGAGGTCCCTACTATCACATTTTTATACACATGTGCTTGAGGCTACAGCCTTAATGAACATTACTTACTTATTAAAAGTAAATTTTAATTTACACAATCAAGCATTTTTTTTCTTTTGATACATAAACATAAGGAGTTTACTTATTGATTGTGTTATGCTCAATACTACATAATATTACACATACACAGTTTAAATTCATTAAACTTAATTTTTCATTATTGTTGTTTTTTTATTATATATTATAATACTAAAATGTTTTTATTGTTTTTTATTAATAGTGATGATTAAGCAACCTATCAATATATGCTTGATAATGTTCTTTTTTATTATTGTTTATTTTTGCTATAATTTATTTTTGCTCAATGTTGCAATAATATTTTTATATGTGTGATTTATGTATTAATCCATAATATAAGGGTACACAGTTTAAATATATATGATGACATATCACAGGGTGTGTGCATGTGTGACTGCTTATACAAACCCATCAAACAAATAGGTTATGCATAGTTAATTTAAATATAGTAAATTGAAGAGCAGGGCTTCACATATGTATGAAAGTGAAAAAACACACATTATATAAATGGAATTTACCCTTATGAAATATAATAAGTAGGAAAAATCTTGAATAAGCATTCAATAGAATATTTTTTATGACATTTTAAGCTAACTTATTTCAAAATATGTAGTAATAAAGCAGATATATAAAATTAGTTGATTACGCATATAGTATTAAAATATTTTGTTTAATTATATGTTTAATAAAGTCAATTGTATAATTAGTAAATTTGACTTATAAAAAAAAGGAAGAGTGTTAATAAATATAATTATATCATATTTGTTTTCCGAGTTATTATTGTTAATATTGTTATATTTTTTTCTCTTGATTCTATCATTTTAATTGATCATCATCACCCATAAAAGGTTAAGTATAGGATATTGATTTACATATAGGGATGTGTAAGGATTACACTTGACATATAACCAAGTTTTTTAATAATTAGAGGTTAATAATAAAAGACTAAAATTATGTTGTGCCCAAGAGTTATGATCACTATCATCACTGAATAAATAATAATCATTAAATCCAATCTTTAAAATAATTAATATGTTTAGTAAATAAAGCTTTATGAAAAGTTAAATATCATGTGGGGAGATTCATGCTGATCATTCATCATCACTGGTAAATACTGATAATTGGGCAATAATTTTATCTGTAATAGTATTTGAAGTAAATATAACATAAACGTATACAAACACTAGTGGGAATTATAATTAAATCTCAATTTGAACATAATGTGATTTTATGAAAGTGCCTATAAGTTTATGAAAGATAAGTTTGTTGTTGTGAATTCATTATAAAGCTGTGGCTGGAATCATTATCATCATTATATTATAATAAATAATTAAATTAAGTAACTAGGTTTAATGGTCATATAACTAAGTAATGGTCTTCACTATGTGTGTTTGGAAACCATTAGTAAGAGTATATTTGCATCTATATGTCAATATATACATTAAACTGAGTGAATAATATCTATAAGAGTGTTGGATATATAAATTTTGGTATTGGGATCTTATAATTTTATTGACATGGATAAAATATAAGAATGTCATTTTTTGTTGTTGTTGTTCATTAGTCATTTAAGCCATGTGTAGTAAAAAAGTACTGAATGGGTTTGAACTCAGTACACTATGGACAGATAATATTTATCTAGATTTAAAACAATCTAGTGGTGCCCGTGGAAAACATGTACTTAGCTAAGCTGAATAAAAGTGATCAAGTCCCTTTTTCAACTTATTAATTTTCTTTGATTTTTTTTTTTAAAGTTATTATAAATAGCACCAGTGTGTGCATGTGACCATGAATGGTCTTATATATATGGAAAAAGGAATGGGAAGGATTCTTTGTTAAAAGAACCTATTATTGGAGATAAGCATAATGCACTCCATGGATTTCACAGTAATTTTATTCAGTTGCTATAGCTAGTAAGGGTTTATCTGATGACAATGGCTAGTATATTTTATTGGTTCAAATGACTTTCCAATACTGAAATATTTTAAATCGTAAATGATGACAGTGATTAATTTTCATTTTTTTTATTTTCTGTGTTGAGAAATGGAATAATTTATTTATCTCATTATTAGTGTGACAGAATTAATGTTTATGATAGTTGCAAATGGGCTATGGTGTTATATTTAATTATTTACAAATTGATGCCTAACTAAAGCATGATATGTAAATTGCCATAGTCTTATTCCTATATTAGCATCTTCATTATTTAATTATAAATTGTATGTCAGCTATCATTTTTAAATCCATTTTTTATTCTGTTACAATATATATAATCAACTTCCAAGAATAGGACCTAAGAAATATGTATTTTTATAATGAAGGGTATTATATTTTGTAAATATATATATATATATATATATATATATATATATTATTTTTAAATTTTAATTATGTCATATGATTTTTAATACAGATGTGTTGCATCATATTTGTTATTTATAGAAATAGCATAGTATTGATATGTGTATAATTGTTAAAAAATTTATTCAAATTTTAATTAAAAAAACTGTGTGTATTTTTATGTTACATATTTATATGGAAATACAGTTTAAGAAATTTTGATTGTCTTTTATAAATATATTTTTAGTTTTTATATTTTTTATTGTTAACTTATATTTAAGAGTTATTTATGATTAAGGTAGAATGGTATTTTCTTTTGGATCATAGGGTATTTATTATAAATGAGAATTAAGCTCAATAACTGATCTTATTTTGCATTAATACATTATTTTTCTTGAAGCGGACTCTAAAGAAAACAAAATCCTGCCACATATATAGGTATAATGCACATCTGTATATGTGTCATCATTAGTAGAAATTAAATACTAGTTATTAAATAAATAATTATATTTGTAGTCTTAACCCAAAAAAAAAAAAAAAATGGTTCTGACGTATATACCAACATTGCTCAAATACTTTGAAGGTTATGCAGTCTAAAAGTTTTTTTTAAAAAAGCAATATAAAGACATATAATTAGATATACCTGTCTGAATTATCAAACATACATAATTTTCAGATGTTCTGCCAAGTCCAAGCAATTTCAATACTTTTTTAAGACAATCGAATTTCAAATGGAATAGAATAATTCATTATGTAGATCCCTCCTTGTTCTCACTTTTAATTATTTCTAAGAAATATCAAATTAAATATGTGGTGACAATTTATACTATCCAATATTTGAATTAAGTCCTAAACAGCAGAGAGCTGTACAATGTATGTATTGTAAACAATTAATTTCTTTTCTTTTTAATAAAAAAAAAATATAATAAATAAAATTATTTACTAGTTCGATAAACTTGATTTTGTGTTTTTATCTTCTCTCAGTTAAGATGCAATGAATGAATATTTAAAGTTAAGAAATTACTTATATTAACCTTATATATAATAATTCTTATAACATTGCTCTATTGTAATAATCAGAAGAATGATAGATAGTTGTTATAAAGTACCTCATTTGGCTCAGGCCCTCTTGTGGTATTTTAATAGCAACATAACTATTAATACTCTTTAGTACAAGCTCGTAGTAAATATATATGCGTATATTTATTTCATTTGAATTTAATTATCATTATTTAGACTAAATTTGAATTCAAACATTATAGGAGTGTGTCAATGATTAATTATATTAAATGTGTTCTGAATGCTATAAAATTTCACTTTGCATTCTTATCATATCAATGTTTGTTTTCCCTCAGTACTTTCCATCCATCATCCCTGCTAAGATAGTTAACTAACTAGAGACATAGAACTTATCTGTGGATATAATCATATAATTTACCATTGCAATATATGTAAATGTGAGTCATCTGATACATAAAAATGAGTTTCTAAGAGCTTAAATTGTGTTAGGTCATTAGTAACACAGTAATAGAGAATAATTATTAAAGAAATATTAAGGATTGGAGAATATGTTCTTTTATAAAAATCAAAATTAAAAAATATTTTTATTTTCAAAAAATAAATAAATCTGATTTGCTTTATCTAATAATCTTTAAAAAAATTATACTGATTTGCTCTATCAATAATTTGTTTTATGATCAATTCTTAGAAATAAATATGTTTAATCATTGATAGACAAATATCGTCAATTTATCAGTATTGTGTTGTTAAAATAATACTTTGAATAATAAAATTATGTAAATTGATTATGATGATGAGACTGATTTATAAATTTTATCCAGATAATGTATCAAATTCTTGTAGTGGATGAATCAAAATTTTGGTTTAATTGATTCATCTTTATATAGATATTTAATGTGTCAATGCATAATATGTTCATATTTATCATCACTGATAATGTCTCTATACATGATTGGAATAGAGGGATATTTGGTCAGAGAAATGAAGTTGAAAGAGGTTATTAAAAGAGAATAACCAAGCAAAATACATCATTTATATAAGAACACAAGTTGATGCATCACTCATAGCATGAAGAATAGAGAAACTGTAAATAATGAATAATAATATCATAACAATAATTGTTTACATGTTGATATTGTAATAGTTTGAAGTGAGGTCAATATAATGTCATTTGATATAACAAAAAAGTCATACTGATAATTAGTAATATAAACTAATTACAGGAGTATAAGGTAACATAATGAGAATGGTTATAATTGTTGTGTGTATTGGTATTGCTATATATATATATATATTAATTTTTTTAATGATTTGTTGTCACTCTATGAATTTTAAATAATAAAATTAATATTTCTATTATGAAACGATACAATTGTAATTATAATTATTGATGTGTTTGGGATTCAAATATAACTATAAACATGCACATACTTTCCAAAATGATGTATATTTCTAAGAGCAATACAGTGCTGTTTTACATTAATTAATTTATTAAATAAGAAAAAGAAAGATACAAAACTTTGTGTTGGATATAATTAAAAATAATCTCTTAATTAATTTATATTATTGTAAAGAAGGAAAAAAGATCTTATTTTCTTTTGCATATAAAAAAAAAAAAAAAAGAAAATAATAAAAATATTTTCAATAGCACAAAGAAAAAGCAAAAACTGAATATAAAATTTCATTTTAAGATAACTATACCTGCAATCTTTAATTTGATTTTTTTATTTAAATTCTATTATGTAAAAGAAAAAAATATTAATTATTTAATGAAATAAAATTAAATTGACTAAAATTGTGATTGCAGAGCTCTTTTGTATTATTATAAAAGGAATATTAATAGACAAATAACAGTCTTTCTTTTTTCCTGCTTTTTGTTGCTAAACAGTAGTTGTCAGATTGCAGGTACATTGAAGAGACAATCTGCCAACAACCATTAGATGATAGATGAAGAACCATTTTGGCAAAAAATTAAAGGCCATTTGACATATAGAACAAATATTAACATTTGTCTGCTCCTTATTATTACTTAAAAATGATTGGAATCATTATTGAAATAAAAACTATAAGAATCTCTTGCTAAAAAAATCATTGGGTGCCAGTTGGTTTCTAAATCATGTAGTTTTCCTGACAAAGATGCTCACATGTTATCTTTTCATAATCAGGAATATCCCTTTTTTCTGTCATTAGAACTAAAAAAAGAAGAAATAAAGGTTAATTCATAATCCTGATTGAATGTGTTTGTCAAAATAAAATTATATAAACAAAGTATATTTCAGAAAGGGCATAGTATCATGACATTAAAATGTTTGATCAGAATAAAGATAAACTTAAATAAAATATATTCAATATATATATTCATTATTTTCATCAGATCCACTCTATCTCAACTCCATCATAGCACAACCAAACACCAGTGCACAAATTTCTATCATATTCTCTCTCATTATGTATACATCTTTTACTCTTTAGATGAGTTAGTTGTATCTGTTGTCTGAATTTTTTCATCCAAATTGACAGCTCAATACCATATGAACTTTATGCATTTTTAACATCCTATAAAAAGATGAATAATAATTACGCTGTCATATTATATATATATATATAAACAAAAACAATAATTACGCTGTCATATTATATATATATATATAAACAAAAACAAGTTATTCACGTAACTTGCTATCATTTTTATTTATGATCAACAGATAGTGTTTTACCAAAACCACCAAACAAGTGTAAATTTGTTTACATAAATGACAAAAGAGTCAGAATTCACTATCTCTTTCATTTGCTCATCCTCAGATCAGCTGATTTCAAGCTAATTTGCTATCATCAGTGAAGGATAGAGCTAGAAACTAGATCTAAACGCTGACTCCAAGTGTTTATGCAAAACGTTTCTATCAGTTTGCAAGCATGAATTTTTCAGACCGGTAAAGTCTTCAAACCCAGCCTAACAAGCCAGATAGCTATGTGGGTTTGATATCAGTTTAGTTTCACCACATAGTCAAATCCTCTGCAATATATATCATTGCAAATAACCTTTAAAGGTACATTTATGAAAAACAAAAACAAGTTATTCACATAACTTGCTATCACTTGTATTTATGATCAATAGATGGCATTTTACCAAAATGACTGAACAAGTGTAAATTTGTTTACATAAATGACAGAAGAGTCAGAATTCACTATCTCTGTCATTTGCTCACCCTCAGATCAGCTTATTTCAAGCTAATTTGCTATCATCAGTGAAGGATAAAGCTAGAAACTAGATCTAAACACTGACTCCAAGTGTTTATGCAAAACGTTTCTATCAGTTTGCAAGCATGAATTTTTCAGACTGGTAAAGTCTTCAAACCCAGCTTAACAAGCCAGATAGCTATATGGGTTTGATCTCAGTTCAGTTTCACCATATAGTCAAAGCCTCTGCAATATATATCATTGCAAAAAAAAAAAACCTTTAAAGGTACACTTATGAAAAACAAAAACAAGTTATTCACATAATTTGCTACCACTTGTATTTATGATCAATAGATGGTAGATGGTGTTTTACCAAAACCACCGAACAAGTGTAAATTTGTTTACATAAATGACAAAAGAGTCAGAATTCACTATCTCTTTCATTTGCTCACCCTCAGATCAGCTGATTTCAAGATAATTTGCTATCATCAGTGAAAGATAGATCTAGAAACTAGACCTAAACACTGACTCCAAGTGTTTATGCAAAACATTTCTATCAGTTTGCAAACATGAATTTTTTCAGACCAGTAAAGTCTTCAAACCCAGCCTAACAAGCCAGATATCAGTTCAGTTTCACCACATAGTTTCTAGCTCTATCCTTCACTGATGCTAGCAAATTAGCTTGAAATCAGCTGATCTGAGGGTGAGAAAATGAAAGAGATAGTGAATTCTGACTCTTTTGTCATTTATGTAAACAAATTTGCACTTGTTCGGTGGTTTCGGTAAAACACCGTCTACCATCTATTGATCATAAATACAAGTGATAACAAGTTACATGAATAACTTGTTTTTGTTTTTCATAAATATACCTTTAAAGGTTTTTTGCAATGATATGTATTGCAGAGGCTTTGACTATGTGGTAAAACTGAACTGAGATCAGACCCATAAAGTTATCTGGCTTGTTAGGCTGGGTTTGAAGACTTTACCAGTCTGAAAAATTCATGCTTGCAAACTGAAAGAAGCGTTTTGCATAAACACTTGGAGTCAGTGTTTAGATCTAGTTTCTAGCTCTATCCTTCACTGATGATAGCAAATTAGCTTGAAATCAGCTGATCTGAGGGTGAGCAAATGAAAGAGATAGTGAATTCTGACTCTTTTGTCATTTATGTAAACAAATTTACACTTGTTCGGTAGTTTTGGTAAAATGCCATCTATTGATATATATATATATAAAACCATTAAAAACCAGTCAACACTTAAGACAATCCTAGTATCAATAAGAATCAACAATTTCAAACTGTTATCAAGGCAACCTTCTTTTAACAATAAAATTAGTTGCCTTGACAACAGTTTGAAATTATTGATTGTTATTGATAGTGGGAGAGGGTCTTGAACTTAGATTTATTCTCCACTTTATCTTAAACAACTGATACACATGACCACATACATGTAAAAAAAATAAATGATCTCCATGCAGAACCAGCACTCTCATAACCTTTCATACATATATACAATCAGTGCTCAGCTTCTATTAAAATAGCAATTTTTCAAACTTTTATGGACAAGCTTTAATCTTCTCATTCTTCCAACAATTCAACAATCCTTTTCATTGAAAAACCTACGATGAAATGCTCAAAGCTCCTGATAAATTTGCTATTGGAATCACATCCATATAGACCTTACATCAATCTAACCCCTTGTATTATTGTACCATTACATATCCATTTATATTAATAGGAAAACAATGAAATGGCTAGATAAATTGTTGGAAGAATGAGAAGATTGAAGTCTGTCCATTAAAATTTAAGGAATTGATATCTTAATATAAGCTGAGCACTGATTATATATGTGTGTGGGAGATTATAATCTGACCCATCTGATGAGTGCTAGCTCTGCATGAAATATATATATTGGAGATCATTTATCTTTTTCTCATATATTTGGTCATGTGTATCAATTGTTTGAAATAGAGTGAAGGATAAATATAGACTGAGGATCTCTCTGCTTCCTATAGTAAACATTCAGTATACTGAATGATAGGTTCATTATATTTTGCCCTGGAAATAGAATACACCATGATATAAGTTCAGCTAATCTTTCTCCTATTAATATAAATGGATATATAATGGTCTGATAATATAAGAGGTTAGATTGACTACAATATCAAATCCACCAAGGGTTTTGAACATTCCATTGTTGATTATTCAATGAAATGGTCAGTTGAATTATTGGAAGGATGAAAGAACTGAAGACTGTTTATTAAAGTTTGGGGAATTGCTATCTTAATATAAGCTGAGATCTGATTGTAGATATGAGTGGAAGATTATAATCTGGCACAACTGATGAGTGCTGTTTCTGCATGAAATACCTATTTTGGGGATCATCTTTTTTATATGTATGTGTCATGTGTATCAACTGTTTGAGATGGAGTGGAGGATAAATAATAGAATGAAAAAATTCAAATTTCTCTATTTACTATAGTAAACATTCAGTATACTGAAAGAATAGGTTAATTATATATATAAGCATTTTTTTAAACATTATTTGTTTACTTAAAACTAAGAAAGATTAAACAATTATATTAATATTGTAAGCAAAGAATTACTTTTATCTGACATGAAGTTATATATATTAACATTTTAAAATGACTGTTAGCACTAAATCCATCTCTAACCTTATGATTTCTAAGCAGCAATTGCCTATTAGCATTTTAAAAACATGAAAATACACTTAACGTCAAGAAAATAATACTAATGTGTGTATAATATTTTGCAAAGCTCTTAACAACACTTAGTTATAAAAATTATTTTAATTACCTATATTTATTTAAAATATATGTTTTTATCACGATAAAATTTATATGAGGTAAAATAATACTTAATTTTACAAAATGCTTATCAAAATCAATTATTTTATTATGAAAAAAATAGTTTTTATGATTGTTAAATAAGATTATTTATGACCTTAGAATTTTTTTAGCTTACTTTATAAATAGCAATTATCAAAATTAAGAAGTAAACATTAATAAGATATTTCAAACGGAAATAGATAATAGTCTATTTGCCTGAAGGTTTGTGATGATAGTATTTTTATGTGATAATATGTTGGACTAATTCCATAATCTATCATTAAAAGGTGAATGTCTAGAAAAAAATGTAATTTATTTAAACTTTTCCAAGTACAAACAACTGTTAGTAGTATCTCACAAATAGACAAAACAAAATTAATAGTGTAATCTTCTAATCTGTGTTGTCTATTTATGTCCTATTACTCGTCTACTAATCTGTATTGTCTATTAGTGTGTTATTACTAACAACTATTTGAATTTGAAAAATTTAAATAAAGTTTAAAATTTTCTAAACATTCAACATTTAATGATAAATGATAAAAATAGTCCAACATATTGCCCATCATAGCTAACAATTTATTTTAAAATGTCTAAGCTTTTTTGAATAAATAAAAAAATCATTATTTGTTTTTAAACAGAAGCACGTAATTTCTATAATCACTAAGTAATGTTAAAATAATGCTTAACGTAATGCAGTAAAACTTAAAAGTGGTAATGAATTTAAAATAAAAATGTTTTAATAATAACAATAATAATAAAGCTCAAAATCAAAAACTATATAAAAATAGGACAAAAATCTAACAGAAATAGATGAGGACAGTGACAAATAAATCATTTATTTATAATAGTGATAACTTTCACTACTGGATGCATCTTGTATTTGCCTCAAGAGAAAGGGAAAGAACAACATAAAAACAAAATTACTGCTTGACAAATTTTAAAAATGTTAAATATAAAATGCAGATAAACTGAAGTATTTGCTAAAACGCAAATATTAAAGTGCATAATATAATAGCAAATGAAAGTAAAAGATTGTTTGAACAAAGTAAATGATTTTATCAATAAAGGTCTTTTCTGAATATATTAATATTTTAACTTAAAAGTTTGTAAAAAAAAATTAGCCAATTTATTTTTCTAAAGCCTGTCTTTATATCGTGCATTGCAAGTTTAATCTCTTAAAATATCATTGACGCAACAATGCGAATGATTCATTTTTCTCTTTTATTTAATTTATCTTACTTCTCAAAAGCACTCTGAAAGATTACAAAAATCTAGTAAAAAATATTTAATAAATAAAAATATATTGAATAAAAAAGCAAATCCTCCATTAGTGGAAATTTTTTATATCTGCTAGATATTAATGATAAATATTTTCAGATGGGATTTACTAATAAATTTGCTGAAGTTACCAAAAAAACTCACTTCAGTACTGCTTTTCAAAATATCCACAGATATTTGGGTGGGGGGGGGTGTCCTATAATTTTTTGAAGTCATAGCAATCAAGCTTTATTGTAAACCAAACATGTAAGAATAGTATCATAATGAGAACAGACATTTTCTGCTTCAGATTTACTAAGTTGGTCATATCCCTTTCAATTGTAAGTAAAAACATACAAAACATCAATTATTCAATGGGCAACTGCTTTTTCATTAAATTATTCAAATAATCAGAGGAAAATGCGAACACAACTTAAAAAGAAAAAAATATGATAGATTTACAAAAGTAGGTATAATTTTATATATATATATTGTTTATAACACTTCTTTCATATACACTTCAGTGCAAAAAAATTTTCTTAAAAACTTCTTTATTTTTTTTACAGTTTTGACTGTCCAGCAGTCTTCATCAGCTCTGATGAAGACTGCTGGACAGTCAAAACTGTAAGGAAAATAAAGAAGTTTTTAAAAAAATTTGTTTGCACTGAAGTGTATATAAAAGAAGTGTTATAAGTAATATATATATATGAATATATGAGGATATGCAAAGAAAGTGAAAGAGAAGTTTAAGAGAATATACTTCTGATAAGTATAATTATATTGATATTCAAAAAAAAGATAAACTAATATCTTGCTTATTTGTCCTATTATTTCTTGAATAGCTGAGACATTATGATTTGATATGGATGTAAGAAGATAAATATTATTTACTCTTTAGTTTAAGTATGAATGTGAAGCCATATTACATACAATTTTGTAGTAGTTCTGAAATAAAAATTTCTAAGATGAAAATATCTATTAAAAGTGAGATGGAATCATTTTACTTTCATTATATTTGTTATCTTCATAGTCTTCAGTTCTTTTCAATCAGATTCTATTTAGCCAAATTATCAAGAATACTGAAATTTATATGCTTCATGATATTTTAGTGTTGATAGCTGAAGACATTTTTTTTTGATATTGGTCTTACACAAAATCTAATTAATGTTAATGTATTTTTGTAAATTAAGTTTGAAGGATGTGCAGTCTTTTCCCTGTGGATATAGCAGATGCCAATATACTTTTAGTAAAAATTTGATGTAAATGAGATATTTTAAAAAATAATAGTGAAGAAATTTGATGATTTTAAAAAATGTAGATACTATGAAAAGAGTTTAAAAGTTAGTTGTATCAAGTTTACGTAAATATATACTTTAAAATAAAAGAATAGTAGAAATATTCCTCTCTACTCTTTAATATTATTTAGCCCTACCATTCTTTTTTTTTCAATTACTATAAATATAAGTTTACATCCAGTGTTTACTAGTATGTAACACTTTGAGTTTATTTCTCATATAAAGAAAAGGACATGTCTTCTTTCTCTCTCTTTACTTCATTTGAATTTCTGAAACATTTTAGTCAGAAAGTAAGAATTTAAATCAGTCATACTATTATTTTAAGAATACTTTAAATTGATTTATAGTAATAAATATCATGCTTGAGATTACTTTCAATTTAAATTCTGTCAATACAGATTTAGCTCTTTTGGTTAGTTTGATTTTTGACAGATTTGTTTGTTTTTTGTTGTTGTTGTTATTGTAAGCTTTCAGCTTTAATGTTAGTATTAAACCATTATTTTATATTAGAATATAATAAATTAAACTTAATTTGATAGATATTTACATTTAGAAATGAAATAAATTATAAAACATCATACTTCAACTTTGAAAATATTAAAAAAGATAAATTGTATTTAAAACAAAAAACTTTTTCAACATTCAGCAGATAGGAGACACACATTGAATTCATAAAACCAATGGCATCTTTTTTGTTGACATTTAGATTTACAATATAAATGAATAAATAAAAATCAATGCCTGATAAAACTAGTAAATTATACTTTTAAAAAATTATTTTTTTAATTTTTCTTACAATTTTGCTATTTATTATAATGGACAGTAGATGGTGATATGTAAATGGTTAGTTTGAAAAGACATTTTTATTAAAGCTTAATAATTTGATTTGCAACTGTTGTAATGGGAATTATAAACTTATATTTTTAAAATAAAATATTTGCATATAAGATAAATATGTAATAATGTATATTATTGATTTTTTAATAATTATTGCATAATTATAGGTACAAGTAGTTGTGAATCTTGATAAACTTCACAAAGGAATCAGGCTTTTAATCATTCTAAAAATTCTCTTGAAATAATCCAACAATACATGTAGACAACTGATAATAATGAAAGTGAAGATGTGATGTGATGTGATGTACTGAAGCTTCTCCTTAAATGAAATCAAGAATCTCTCAGCAATTATGCCCAGAGGAACCTGTTGACCACTTTATTTTTCATTCCCCAGTCTAAGTTTTCCCATATTCTGCTTCATCTCATTTCCACAACATAATCTTTGTCAACTCTATAGCCTTTATATCTAAATTCCCCTTATCTTTTTCCAAACCCAGCATTTTTTGAAATTAAAATATCAGACTAAATATATGCAAATTAATAAATCTAAAAAAAAAATTAGTATAGGATCATAATAGATCGTTATACAGCCATGTCAACATTCACAATTTCTTAAATAAATTTCTTCATTTTAAAGTATATTTTGATTATATAGCAAAATATGTTATATAAAGTAGTTACAATCTTTTCTCTGTAAACAAAAACAAAAAAAATTGTCTTGTGCTTTAGTTTAAAAGTATGAGTCTTATGGGAAATAATATTGAAGTGTCATATATATATATATATATATATATATATATATATATATTGTACTAGTCACTTCTTTACTTCTTTTGATCACCAAGGACCCCACTTGGTCACTAACAACCTAGAAAATTTAATTTACAATGATCAAAAGTCAATGTTGATAAATGCTACCAGCTAGACCTAGAGAAAGAAAGAGATCTTTAACATTGTACAGACAATTGAAAAAAGGACACAGAAACAAATGTTAGCCAAAATAATTATGAAAAATGTTAAAGTTTATTAAATCTAAAATAAACAATAGTCAAACAAAGCATGACATTTTAAACCAAATTTCTCCATCAGATTTATCAGAGAGTATATGAGAGTAAGGTAGGATTAAACACTCTGGCAGATAAGTTTGTGTTCTCACCTAAAAATTAAAAGGGATTTATATCTTCCTGCTAGTGATTTATATAAACAAATTCTAATTTTCCTTTATTTGGAGATTTCAAAAAAGAACAATCTTGTATGGAAGTCAACAAACAGTGCATATGCACTTTCCTTAGCCTGAAAAAGAAATCTTAGGACCTAAGAATGTCAAATGCACCTGCAAATGCTCCAGGAAAAGACCACATTCAACATCCTCATGGCTGACTCTGAAAATAGAACAAGAAAAGATTATAATTTTATATAATCTTAAATAGAAGAAAACAAATTCTCCAATTTAGGAAAAACAGAACAATGCACTTGATAAATTGCTAGGCAGGAGATTTATGATTCACAGAAAATGCAAACCAAGATTATCTAAATTAATTATGATTAAAGAATAAGAACCAGGTGAGTTAAAATAAAATTATTAATATCTGCCCAAGCATTTATCAAGGATTAGTAATACAAACAGAGAAAAACACTAAGCATTTAAAATATAAATTTACAATACACTCTCAAATAAATAAATTTAAAATATGAAATCTTAAAATTAAGACTTCAATACATTTAATAATAAGACAAATACATAATAAAGTAGTCAGTGATATTTAAATGAATATGCAAAATATATTATAGACACAGTTTTCTTTTTAGATTAAGCTGATATTTTAACATAGAGATTTAAACAAAAGATTTAAGCCCTGGTTATAATATAAAAATGTTTGTTTACCTCAAAGCATAATATTCTGTCTGGAAAATTTCTTCCACTTGGGCAACAAATAGTTTATTCTACCTAGAGTTCATCAGAAGATTTTGATATCCATTTATTTATCTGTTTGGGAGTCTGAAGGCAATCACTGGGATCAGTTCTGGACCAAGCTTTTAGGTCATGTTCTTGAAAGCACAATTATGGTATTCCAGGGTTCATCTTTGGGCTGATTTAGCACTGCATATCCTTAAGATTTCTCATGGCATGTATTTTTGGCATGGTGAATGGATGGTCACCATTAGCACAGCAAATAGTAAATACTATTAGCAGTCTGCAGAAATCCAACTTCAGCAATCTGCATTGAGCAATTAGCAAATATAAAAATTAGAATCACTCCAAATAAGAATCCAAATAAGAATAAGAAGCAAAGTAATCCTTCAGTCAAAAACCCAGGGCTATTTATGTGATTTGTTATCTGCTACCTAATCTTTAATTAAAATGTTTTGACCTGGGTAAATCTCTATCTCCTGCTTAATCTTAATTTAAAAAACAACATCTTACCAAGGCTCTTATCTATTTCAAAATTAAATAAGACTTTAAAATAAATTAAAATAATAAAATAAAAAGAAACTTGATCACAATCAAAAATTTTTTTAAATTAAAATGCTTTTACAAATAGATTAAAACTTCACTTGCTTTTAATTACTGTAATAAAAAAAAACAAGTATCAAAAGAAAATTATTTTAAATTAAAATCTATTGAAAAAGTAAAATCACAAAATCTTAAAATACAAATGAGTATGTGTGTTATAGCATGTACTTTTAATACATAAAAAAAAAATAATGTACAAAACTTTTAAATAGTTTTCTTTTAAAAACTTTATAAATATAAATGTTAGTTTAAATTTCACAAAGAAACTTTTGAAGCATATAAAGCATCTGGTTATATATATATTGTAACGTTTATTTATATACGTTACAAATATATTGGCATTTGGTAAAAGCTAAAAAAGTAAGTTTAGATTTTTTTTTGATTAGTATAATTTTTGTTAAAACATGCAATGAAAGTTAAAATTGTCATTCTTATTTTTTTTTATCTAATTGGAAAGAATAAATGACATACAGATTACTAATCCAGATAAATAAAAAGAATTCCAAAAGTATAAGCTAAAAGAAAAATATTTTAGCTAATTAAAGATGGAAGAATAATGCTAAAAAAAAAGAGAACTTTGTAACTTAAATTTAAGAGAGAGTGTATAAGATTATTATCTTATATGCTGATAAAAAGACAAAAGAGTGCGCAGAAGTTAAAAAAATGGAGCGCGATATAAAAAGGAGATGACAACTTCAATCTGGGTCTTCTCTTTAACTTCTAGTTACGTCTCTGAAAGTTGGAGGTTTCCACGAGCATAACCTGTGGCAAGAAAGGGTCACTACAACCGTGCCTTTTCTCCAGCTATAGAACGGAACAATAATGGAAGACGCCGGCAGGAGAGACCAATGGAAATTCTCATGATCTGGGATCCCATAAACCTACATGAACTTACCGGTAAGTTAAGAGTAAATTTTCCTGATAGTGACTTAAAAGTTTGCAAACAATTATTTATCTAAGCTTAGACTACCATCCTGATATAGACTTTTCTTTTCGTATTCAAGAGACTTTCTAATAAAGAAATTTATACAAGATCTTGGGACATTATTAAATCGCTTTAATTGCTTAATCTCACTGTTTTTGTTAATCGATTCAGTATCTGGATTAGTGTGTGTGTACTTTCCTGTGTAGTTAATATGTAATTTAACTTATAAATATTTTAGTTTGATAGAATAAAAGAGATTTTACTTTTATCAACCTTTTCATTGTGCGTTATTAATAATAGTTATTATTTTTTATTATTAAATTTATTTTTAGTGTAATAAGATTTAAACGTAAGTTACCTTTGCCAATATGTTTCAATACGCCCAGGACTAATAATCGTAAAAATCATTAATTCTCATTACGGTAGAATTACCGCCCCTTAAAAAAAAATATAATAAAAATCTTTTTATTTTTTTTTTGTTTTACAACTTGCGAGAGGTGCTGGCGACATATTTCAGCGGATTCTTAGGAATCCTGGTGCCCATATGAAATAAAATTAAAAGTTGATTTTGTCAATAGCACAGTTCGTAACAATTAATAAGCTGAAGTTGATCAGGAAAAATAGCTGTGTTTTTAGAATAGAAATACAACTTTCTTTTTTCTTTTGATACAGCTTGATCAACTCACGCTCAAATATAAATTTGAGGCGTATAAGGGCCTAGTAATACGAAAAACGTTACAATATATATATATACACATACACATAATGTAATATCCTTCAACATGAATAGAATAAAATCTATTTTTAATCTTTATCATATAAATTGATAAATATATAAAGTATATCAATTGACTTTTCTGACATGATACACATTTTACAACTCCCCAATTGCTCCTAAAGCCTACATCATAAATACATTAAAAATATAAAGAAGTTTAATACAAAATATACAAAATTACCTGCAATTTGCCACCCAATTGTGTAAATAAAATATATATTTTCTAAAAACAGAAAAAACTTAAAACCCATTTAATAATGTTATTTTAAATCTAAACTGATTAAAATATATTATATATAATAAAAATGAATATATTTAATAAGTAATTGATTAATTCATCCTATCAAATGCATAAAATAAAATTTAGTGGACATTAAAATTGAAAAGATAAGGTTTTAATTGTTTATGAAGGTGTAAGTTCCAACTAGAATTAAACCTATAGCTCTCTAAAGCCAGTATATAATCATTTGAGATAAAAGCTCAAGGTTTAAGTTTGAAATTAAACAGAAGATAAGGTTATGGAAATGTGATTAATAAAAAATGATATATTTATTTTTAAGTTTATAAAAGCAATGTAATAATTTTTAGTCTAATAAATGAATTTTAGTAATTATAAATATATTTATTTAAAGAAGATAACTGTCATTGAATATATGCAAGATTCTTAGTATAGTATTTGTAAATTGACTTGTGGCTATACATTACAAATAAACACTTAACAATAATGACAGCACTTGAGATATTATGATCTGGACCAAGTTCAGCCAGAGTGTATCCTGGGAAGATATTTGCCTTTTTAATATCTTTATTTATTTGTTTAAAATATTAAAGAGTTAGGTAGTAGTCAAAATAAAAGTCATAGATCCAATTTATAGATCACATGACCCTATCTTAAGCTTGTAAGTTATAAACAGTGAGGATTGCCAATTTTTCTACAAGCTTTATGATAAAGGCTTAGCCAGAGGCAGCACTTAAAATATCTCTGACAGGAACCCTCCCCAAACCCTGACCAGGTTTCATGCTTTGGCACTCCTCAGAGAGGTGTCAGGGTAGGTTCAGACCCCTCCCCAAACCCCTGACCATGGTTTCATGCTTTGGCACTCCTCAGAGAGGTGTCAGGGTAGGTTCAGACACTAGATCTGCTTTCAAATAAAGTATACACAGTATATAGAAAATAGTATTTAGTAAATAAAACTTATAGTACCTTCTGTAAAAGAATTATATTTTAATAGTGAACTAAAGCTATCAATAATATCCACAAATGACAAACAGTGGAAATGTTTTTCATTTACAATATTAATTTAAAACACTGTTAAGTAATGCCAAACCAATAATATTTCTGTCTTTTTTTTTGTTCATCTTTGTCTCATTTTTCCTTTACTTTTGTTTTACTCTTAGGCCATCAATAATTTTTCCAATATAAGTACCAAACTCTTCATACAATGGTGCCACTAAATGCAAGCCTTCATAATCAATGGATGCAAGAAGGTGTGTGCATAAAAATCCTATCTATTACCTACTCATCCAACATTGCCAGACGAGTTTATAGACTGTGGCTTTCAGGAGGCTTGGATTTGAGAGCCCTGCACTGTATGGAGAGTTTTGTATTCTTATTAACAGCATGTGTAATAATATGAAATAGTGATCATGTGATATAATAATTTTTCTACTAATGGGGTCTATAAAATTATTTATGATACATCCATATTCATTATTTTATTATATGCACAAACATATAGCTTCAATATCTTTTACCCCTGTACAAATAAATATTAAAATTTGTGAATACAAACCTATTGATAGGTTTAGAAGATTCCAAACATATCTATTTAAAAATATCCTGCTCATCACAAATGTGAAAGACCTAAAAAAGAGTAGCTTAAAAGATAATTTATAAAATCTACCTTCAAGTTACTATGTCTGATGAAGTCATTAAACTGAAACAGTAATTATAATATCAGCAATGTCATTAATAGCCAAAGCAAAGGTTAAATATTGTTTTAAATATAGATATATAAATTATGTTAACTTTTATATATATATATATATATATATATATATATATATATATATATATATATATATATATATATATATATCATCATCATCATCAACCATTATCAATCCACTGCAGGATGAAGGTCTCTCCAAGTTTAATCCATCTTCTCCAATCTTTAGCTTCTCTTCTCCACAACACCCCTGCACATTTTCTTATTTCATCCATCCATCTCACATGTGGTCTCTTTCTGGGTCTTTTACAATCTCTTGGAATCCAGTTTAAAATTTCAATTGTTCATCTATTATCATCTCTTCTAGCAATATGTCCAGCCCAACTCCATTTCAATCTTTTAATTTTTTCAATAAAACCAGTAACACCTGTTTGTTGTCTTACCCATACATTGCGTTTTCGATCTCTTCTTGTTACTCCCAACATACATCTCTCCATACTCCTTTGAGTGGCCTAAAGTCCCTGTATTGCTCTTCTATTAAGTGTCCAAGTCTCAGATCCATAAGTAAGAACTGGTAAAACACATTTGTTAAAAACCATCCTTTTCAAACACATAGGCATATTTCCTTTTAGTATCAAGTTATTTCTACCAAAAGCACTCCAACCAAGTTTAATTCTATGATTAATTTCCTCCATTATGTTTCCATCTGTATTAATAATCTGACCAAGGTATTTGTAACTGTTAACTTCTTCTAATTCTTCATAATCAATCTTTATTTTCATATTTTGAGCAAATCGATTAAACATTACTTTAATCTTTTTAACATTTATCTTTAGTCCTACTTTTCTACTTTCATCTGCTAACTCCTGCAACATCTGTATTAATAATCTGACCAAGGTATTTGTAACTGTTAACTTCTTCTAATTCTTCATAATCAATCTTTATTTTCATATTTTGAGCAAATCGATTAAACATTACTTTAATCTTTTTAACATTTATCTTTAGTCCTACTTTTCTACTTTCATCTGCTAACTCCTGCAACATTTCCTGCAGCTCTGAAGCATTATTTGCAAAAACAACTACATCATCTGCGAAATCTAAATGACTTAAATACTCTCCATTTACTTTCACTCCTTTAGTTTCCCATTTTAATCCACAAAATACTTCTTGCAGCACTGCTGTAAAGAGTTTTGGAGATATGGAGTCACCTTGTCTTACACCTTTCTCAATGTTGATTTTTCCAGTATCATTATGTAATCTAATTGTTGCTGTTGCATTTTTATAAATATTCTTTAAAATATGACAATATTCTGGATCTATACCTTAATGATCCAATACTTTAATCACTGAAGAAATGTGTATAGAATCGAATGCCTTTTCATAATCTACAAATCCAAAATATAATGACAACTCATATTTGTTTGTCCTTTCTATGACTTCTTTCAATACCTAGATATGATCTATTGTACTAAAACCACTTTTAAATCCAGCTTGTTCCCTTGGTTGGTGGAAATCCAAATTCTCTGTAGATGAGTTGTAATTATCATGGTAAAAATTTTATATAAAACTGATAAAAGGCTGATAGGTCTGTAATTTCTAATATCTTCTATATCACCTTTTTTAAATATTAATATTATTACTGCATTCTTCCAATCTTCCGGTACATCTTTATCATTTAGACATTTGGTATATAACTTTGCTAAAATTGTTTCTATTTCTTCACCTGTTTCTTTTAATATATCAATTATAAGTCCATCATTTCCTGGCGCCTTTCCATTCTTCATACACTTAATTGCACATCTCACTTCTTCATTTAAAATTCTGGGCAATTCGGAAGATGTAATAGATATAGGAGGTACTTGTTCTTTATTACTATATAATTCTTGATAAAAATCTTCTACCAATTTCATGATGTCATCTCTCTTTTTAGTAATAATTCCATCTTTTTTTTTATTGCAGATATAAATTTCCTACCAATACCAAAATGTTGTTTAACATTTTTGAGACTTTTATTTTCTTCTACAGCTTTCCTTGCTATTTCACAGTTATACTTTCTTATATCATTTTCAACTCTTTTCCATACCATTTTACAAAATTCGAGATATTCAATTCTTTTTAATACATCATTTTTGTATATCTTCATATTCCTTCTTTTCTTCATAAATTCTCTAGTCTCAGTAGAAATTTTATTAGTCAATTGCTGCTTTTTTCTACCAGCTATATTTGTTGCAGTTTTTAAAAGTGTATTAGTTATTTTC
This sequence comes from Epiperipatus broadwayi, assembly GCA_028023455.1. Taxonomy (NCBI): domain Eukaryota; kingdom Metazoa; phylum Onychophora; class Udeonychophora; order Euonychophora; family Peripatidae; genus Epiperipatus; species Epiperipatus broadwayi. The sequence goes on along the minus strand of JAQFVV010012947.1, from coordinate 273,536 downwards.
ATATTAATTTCATTCAAATCTGTATCATGTTCAAAATCTCCTAACACTTGAAACCTATTTGTAAGTTCTAATTTAAATTCATTAGAATGTTTCTGAAGATTAGGAATATCAACTGTAAATATTGTTTTTCTTAATAATTTTTGTCTCTCTAGTTTTACATTAACTCATAACTTACACCTTACTAATCGATGATCCCTTCCTGTGTTAAATTTATTAAGAACATTACAATCTTGAAATATGTATTTTCTGTTAGTCAAAATATAATCCAATTCTGCTGTACCTTCATTTGGATGCTTTCATGTCCATTTCCTTTTAACATTTTTCTCAAAAAATGAATTCATAATATAAAGTTTTTCTTTTTCTGCAAACTACACAAGTCTATGTCCTCTTTCATTTCTATTACCATAACCAAAATTACCTACAGCAAATTCGTCTTTCATTTGTCTACCAATTCTAGCATTAAAGTCTCCCATAACAATTTTAAAATGTTGTTTACTCTGATCAAAAGCCTTTTGTACATCCATATAAAAATCTTCTACTACTTCATCACTATGAGAACTTGTTGGGGCATAAACCTGAATTATCTGCATTTGGTATCTGCTATTAAGTTGTATAACTAATCTTGCCACTCTGTCTGATACACCATCAATCTCCACAATATTGTACTTCCACTTTTTATTTATAATAAATCCTACTCCATTTGTATTTCCAATATGTGTGCCTTTATAATAGAGTATATGTCCACTTTTTAAATCAATTGTTTCTTCTCCTTTTCTTCTAACTTCACCAAGTCCAATAATGTCCCATTTAATATAAGACAGTTCTTCTTCTAATTCTTGCAATCTTCCTTCACTTGAAAGTGATTTGCAGTTGTAAGTACCTAAATAAAAAGTCGTCATCAAATGGCAGCCTGGGTCCGCAATCAGGGGATTCTTAGCACCCTCTGCCTTCGGCCACCAAGCACTGCCTTGGTTGGTGACTTTACAGCCTCCTGGGAATAAGGGCCATGCTTTATTTTTGTCTTTCATAATTGTATATATGTATTGGAAAAATATTTGTCATTTACACAAACATTCATTCTGCCTTATCAGGCACTGAGAAGAAAGACCATGGTGTTTCTTGATCTTAAACTCAGAGGTAAAAGGCGAATAAACTCACCACACTGGCTAATGCGTGTTGGTGAGAAGCCCATCCATGTTTGTATACTATATGAATAATCACATAGTAATAACAACTGCAATGACAAGAACATATGGAGTGGACATTAGGAATTTACCCTGCTCAGTTCCTTTAAGGCCTCCAAGAGGGATCAAAGGGTCTCCTTTCAGTTAATAGCAAACTCCTTTCTGCAGCTATATATATATATATATATATATATATATATATATATATATATATATATATATATATATATGCTAATATAAGACAGTTCCTGTAGTTAAGAAACTGTCAAGGTCTAAGATTAATATAACTTCTTTTAGTTAAACTTCTCTTTTAGAAAAAAAAAAAGATCAATAGATGGTTATATGTTTTAAGAATAGACAAATTATCAAATAAAAAAAAGATTGCTTTGCATTGGATTCAGTTTATGGATAAATCTGATGGTTGTACTGTGAATCGCTTTATATTTTATGCAATATATTTTTTGTGAGAAATTGTATAAACATTTTTAATTACATATTTCATGGTAATACTTTTTTATTCTTTTGACCTTCCTAGCAAGTCATATTCATTAAACATAATTACTATATATATATATATATATTATAACACCCACCGACATATCTATATTCCTCCATTATGGACTCTCACCCGAAGCTTCGACGAGAGGTATTTATGAGCATGGTTTGAACCCATCTCACGCGCCAATCTTACCAGTAGGTAGGAATTACCTCCTCGAAAACATATATATATAGGTTCTGATATCTATCTGATGTGGTGACGCACCGAACTAGCTCAATCTCAAGGTTGGGGACATCTGTCTATCTAGAGAACAAGGCTATAAATTAACCAACACTGTCCTACGCATATATTTATTTTGCGATAGCTTAAAGCTCGAAATCCTTAATCTAACCCGGGTCTGATGGGATTTATTCTACTTGATCATATACCTTCCCAATAAATCTCTTCGAACCTACATATATGATTGCTATACAAACACTCAGGCCATCCATTATCATACACACACATATATCACGCTCATTCATCCACACACCAAATAATGCAAATACATATATATGTGAGCGGTATGATTAATATAGTCATATATCTAACTTTAAATATAAAATTTTAATATAGCAATTAACTGAGGTAACACGAATTCTTTATTTAGATACATATACTGAAAATAGTTGGTGACATGTCACTTTACCTGGACTCACGCGATTAAACAAGTCTGTATTGACGTCTGGCCACGAACTTGATCTGGTGGATCTCATGGATGGCAAACAGTTCCAATGGTCATTAGGTCCGGCGACAGGTTTCAGAGGTGGAGTAGTTGGTGTACTCTTTCGCAAAGGTCTAAATCTCGAACGATTTTGGTCAACATTTCCTCTATGGAACAAAATCTCTTGATTTATTATGACAGTTCGCAAGTCCGGTCAGGTGAATTCATGACGAGTATCCTCGGAGTCGAGTAACGACTAGCGCACAATCCAATTACCCCGACATTTTCTGACAAAAAATATTAAAACTTCTTAAGAAAAATCTTTGCGTCCTCCTTGTTAGGATTCAAGCCGCTTCTTCCTTTTTTTTTTCCTTTTTCTCCACTCGAGCGCAAGACAAAAAAAAAGTTCTTTTGTATTCACCTTTAACTCTTCAAAATCTTTCTGCATATTCCTACGCCGCTGACCAGTCCTTCCATTGTTCTTCAACACAAAAAAAAAACTATATCCACAGACCAGTTTTCCGCCTTCCCGGCGCCAGTTATTACCAAACTGCCTACAGCAATTCACTCATCCTATTTCAGTCCTCACATGTTCACAAGGTGACTCAACAAAAGAAAACACGTGTTACCAAAATTATTAATAAACTCAAAAAAAAAACTATGTGAATAAAATCTATCTAAGAATAATTAATTGCGCTTTATACAGCTCTACATATATAAGTGATCGCAACCCCTCCGATACTAACTACGTATTTTTATACTCACACATACGCTATATCTACATTACTTGTAACCGGGTTCGAATGACCGTTTACATATATTCTTTTATTTATTTGTTTATACATGGTCCCTACATTAACACTATCAATCATGTCATATTTTACATATGCGTGTATTCGAACCCGTTTGTTACAATATATATATATATATATATAACAAATGAGAGGGGGGTAACACTACCTTACTAATGTTTACATTTTTATGATAAAAATTAACATTACATTTCTATTATTTGTATTTCTGTGGTACTTCATGCATGTTATAACAATTATCATAGTTAGCATTAGATAATTATTTAAGAAAATGGATATGAAAGAGGAAAATTCTTTTAAAGCCAGGAATCTTGCCACAAATTCCACAAAAAGAATATATTGTCATCCAAACAATAACAATATTTTTCTAAAGCAATCCTTTTTTGGAATAATAAAACATAATTATTTCCCATAAATTTTAAACTACTTAAAATAACATTAGTCTATATCCTATCTTAAATTATTCATATGTTAATGGTTATATTTAAAATATTTAATAAAAAAAACCTATAAGGTCAACTTGCTATTATTGCATGAGGTTGTAAAACAAATTTCCTAATAATAACTAGCATTGGCTATTTTATTGCTAATAATTGTGTTTTTCTTTGGAGAAAATATATCTCTTTAATTTTGTGAAAGGGAGACTCAAATCCATTGTTTATAGTGATTTCCTATTTTTTCGGACATTTTTTACAACATATCAGAAGACACGTTGAAGTTAAAGTCTATGAAAAATTATTAAATATATTGTATTTATTACTAACTCAATATAGACTAAGATATAAATTTACCATTTAAGACATGCACTAAATAAATATCTTTATATATTCAGCCTCAAACAACTAAAGAATTATTACATGACAAATAAGATTTTTATAAAGTCTCACTAAATTTATTTGAACTAGATTTGCTCTCCTTTGATAATACTGAAATCTCATTAACAGATTCTGGAATACTCATTGAGGGTTATTTTTCACTTTTTCAAAATGATTAGTTTTATAACAATTTTTCTTAAATCATATATATATAATGATTATTCCAAAAGATTGTAAAAGTCCCAGAATGAGACCACATGTGAGATGGATGGATGAAATAAGAAAGTGTGCAGGAGTGATGTGGAGAAGAGAAGCTAAAGATTGGAGATGGATTGAACTTTGAGAGACCTTATTTCTGCAGTAAATTGATAATGGTTGATGATCATGATGATGATGATATAATGATTTATTTATTTATATAGCACTATATAAATAAATAGCTCATTAAATATATGTTTAAAATTATATCTAATACTGACATGTCTTAAATTGTAAAAAAATTTCTGACAACAATAATTAGACCATAGCAAATGGAAGTAAAAGTGACTTCCTAGTATCTTCTCACTTTTATTTCCAAATGGTTAAGATTTGCCTATATGCATATACATTTAGGTTAGAAAGATAGAGTGGATTCTTTTTATCTTTTCAAAAACTCTATCTTGTATTTGGAAAGTATTTCTTAACAGTGCTTGTTGGTTTACAGTGCATGCATAGCAGGATTAAACAATATAAACAAAAAATAATATGCCACCAAAGAAATTATTTTTTTTCCATTTTGAAAAACAATACTTCAGAATATATAAATACCTGAATAATCAAAATTTCATTGAAGAATTCCAAATAGTGCTAAAAATACTAAGAAAAAAAAATTAAATTTTGTTTTAAAAATAAAGAAAAGATGAGAATTCTCAATGCTATTTCAAAACTTGGTTATATATTACTGAAAATTATTAACTTTAATATCTGGAATCCTTCTATTTTGGTTTCTTGTTTTTATATGTTTTTACAATTAATAAAATTCCATTATTTGACCAAGTAAAATATGAATCCCATAAAACAATTTGTGGTTTAACTTTAACTTTTTAATTGCTGGTGATACTTTTGCCAATCAATTGCAAAGTATTTTTTTTTTCCTAAGGAATAATCTAATAATATGTTATATTTCATTGTATAGAATATTTTTGTTCATTTAAAATAAAATTGGCATATTGCTTTAAAAATGTTAAATTGGTCCAGTGTGCTTTTCAGACATCATTGGTGTTTTGGGATTAATCTTAGCAAATTGGTAAAGTAGCTTGTTTTTATATGTTTGTTTAATTATTGTACACACAACAATAGTTAACACTAGAATAATTTCAAGAATTGTATGCAGAATTTATCAAGCTTTCAAACTGCTGGATGATGAAGATTAGACTGCTTTTACCTTCTATTGAAAATAGGAGATAGAATTATAATATATGTATATAAGTCAGTGTTTTTTAGGCAGTTGTCTTTTCTTTAATTAAAAGAAAGGGTTATTCATGAGTTTACATTGATACTAATTAGATTAGCAACATAGACATAATGATACAATAACATACGTAATCTTGTACATAATATTAAAGGCTAAAAGGGAGGCATGGGAATTTCACTCATTTGTCTAAGAAGAAGCATTCGTGCCACATTTCCTGATGTAGCTTATGAGGAGCCAAAAGTCTATCTCTGTCCTTGATATTTATTTTTTTAATATAGACTTGACAGCTATTGAGGTTTGTCTGAGTAAAGACCAGCTTACACCTTGTCATCCAAACTGCAAACATTATAAAGATGGCTAGTCTGATGATGGAAAAAGTTCCATTGCCAATAGCTCTCTTGATAGACAATACATCACTAATCTCATGTAAAACTCTGTTGGTCCAAGAAAAGGACAAGAGTAAAACAAATGATGAAGTGTTTCCACATCAGTCTTGCACAATGCACCCATCCAGGAGAGACATTAAGATCAATGAAAGGATCACCATTTTGCTAGTCTTATCCAGAATGGACTGCTGTATTTTTTTCCTCATTGAGGTATTGGATGAAGCAATGGGGAAGCCCAAAACTTCTGAGGCTTTGACGTGAAAATGGAGAGTATAGTGGTGCCTGTGCTTAATTTACATATTGGTGTTTTTGGAGTTGTTAATGTAAATATTACATTCTGAGGAATATTTGTCAAGGATCTGTTGCAAGCATGGTAAATGTTTCTTGGAAGAAAGAAAGACTAACATCATCAATGTAGGAAATGTGATGTACTTCATCCTTCAAAACAGGTACATAGATCCCTGGCAGACTACATTCAATTTTTTTTAGCAAGGGAGGTGATAAAGCAAAGAGTGCTAAATGGAGACACCTGAGAAATGGAGAGATGAGGTCTAAACCCAGGGGCCAAACTGCCATCAAATGATATGAAAATTTGAACAGTTTAATAGTAGTGTGCCAGTCGAATGATGTATATTGGTTTAACCCAGTTGAAATACTAGGCAAAAGTACCTTGAGGCCACTCTTACATGAGATATAAAAATCAAGAATACTAAGGCCTCTGCCCTATTCATCTCTTTTTGAGTCTAACCATGAACCAACAACATATCTGAGACATGCATAAATTATTTTATAACCCTGGCCCACAGCTTAGCATCAGGGAGAGACAATGGACTAGAATACGTACAGAACTAACTAAATGTGCACATGATATAACATGAGATGAGTGTTGGTGCATGCTTGAATCATTGGATAAGTAATATAAAAGGTTAAGCTGATAAAAGGTTGAAATAACATTAGAAGACTTAAGCTTTTTAGTTTAAATAATATATTTTAATAAACGTAATTTTAAAATATTTGAAATGTTTTAACTATCTCCGCTATTTTCCGATTGATTACTGATAAATAATTTTACAATGAGGCAGATGGCAATTACATAATATTTTGTGGTCTAAGTATTACTTTCCCAATTTAAATAAAAATTGTTAACTCATGTCCTCTCGATAAAGCTAAATTAAAATAACTCTTTCACAAAGCATTCTCTAGTTGCTTTATGCTTTATAAACAATTTTAAAATATTTAAAGACATCTATAAATAACTAATATTAGCTATGGGACTAAATGCGAACAAAGTAAGCATTATCGAGATCAAGTTGGCAAACTAAAGGAAACTTAACTAGTATTTAAATTACAGATATTATTTAAATTGGAAATATTTTAAATGAAAAATAATTTACACCATAATAGAATGAGAAAGCATTTATATAACACACTAAAATGAGGAATAGTGAAGGAGAAAAATTTAAGTATAAAATAGATGATCAAACGAAAGATAAATATAAATCTAATATTAATCTAATAAAAGAAAAACAGTTACATTATGAATATAAATCAAAAAAACAATTAATGAAAGATATTTATAAAAAGGTAAAGTAATAGTTCATGAGGAGATATATAAAGTTACCAGTCCTTGTTCCTTTGGTCCAGTTCCCTCGACGTCCATGGCTTGATTACAAAGGGATTTGAAATATGCAGTATTTTACACCAAGGACACATACATGGCTCATAGTTCAGGTTTACTATTGGTTTGACATGTTATGGAATTTTAGTGGATTTAGGATCCCAATGGCAGGCAAAGCTGATGAGCCTAGCCACCGTACAAGGTCATGTTCACTAAATTAATAGAACTTTTAACATGTCACATGTTGGAACTCAGCACAGGAATTTTCCGCAAAACTAGGACTCCTTTGTTTTCCACATTTATTTTCAGAGCAACCTAGGAGGATCACTTAAAGTGCAAAATTCCAAATCATCAAAGAACAGGATCTGAATAAATCTTCAAGCACAAAATCAGAATAATTTAATGAACAAAATCTGAATACTCAAATCACAGGATCTGCAAGAATAAGCACAAGACCAATTTTAAAAGCAAAATCTGAATAATCAAGTCTTTTGTTCTCCCCACCTTTTATACCTTTTTGGAGATACTCTTCTATTGTTTTGCGTATGATTTTAGATCTTGATAAGCCCCTTATACTTCTTTGTTTCAAAGTAACTTTTTGCTAAAAATAAACTTTCATTTCTCATTATTGAATTCTTCATTTAATTTTGAATTTGATTTAATTACAAAGGCCATCTTTAATTTGCCTTGAATGGACTAATTGAACAAATGCTATTCCTTTAGAAATGCTAGCAGGCTTATCTTAAAGTAAAATCATATGCCATATTTTAACAAAAATTAAAAGAAAAATATCTTATTATTTCTTTTAATAAAATAACATTTTAGTTCAACAGAATTTTGCATTTAATCATATATACACGCTTTCACATATATATGTTTGATTAATACATTTCGAAAAGGAAATTTTAATAACAATTCAATCTTAAACATAATTTTATTTTAAAAGAAATATTTTAAAGTAAATAGCTAATTTAATAAGCATTAAATGTACAAAATGAAACACGTTAATTTTATATTTTATATTTAATGCAAAACCATGTTGATACTTGGATATAAACTTAACCCAGGTTTACAATATTGGTAAGTTTATAGAAGGCTGTGAAGCATGGATCGGACTTCCATATCCATTGCTTCAGTAGGTTCCCAATAATCCTGAAGAAAACCTTTGGAACTAAGTAGGTATCAAGGATTTGCAGTAGAATTGAGGGCACCACAGTGTCAAAAATGGAAGCAAAGTCCAATTGAACCACTATTGACATTGACCTTCTGTGGTGCCTAACACATTTTATGTGGAGAGTAAACCACCACCCAGCCTCAGTGGTGGAGGAACTTTTGTGGGCAAATTGATAAGCTGTAATATGGGTGTATAGTTGATCCTGGATTCTGTTTTTGTTTATGGACTCAATGGTCTTGATGAGCAGCAGAGTCATAGATGTGGGCCAAATATTGGAAAAATTGGAAAGGTTGGTTTGCTTTTTCATGAAAGGAACAAGGGGTATTGGGTAGAGGTCAGGAATAATGATGGACTCTCCTGCCAGAATATCAATTACTCTCCAAACTATGGTGCAGTGAACTGTCTTAAATGTAGAAGAACAAAGCATGGATTTCCATGTAATTCAGGGTGAGGGTTCTCCAGATAAACCAGGAGCCTTTGAACTATCTGAGCCTCTGTAATGTTGTGATCTTCATATTTATCCATATCATTCCATGTGTCACCTATCTCAAGATTGATACTCTGTAGTTTTTCTTTAAAGAACTGATAGATTTTCATTAATATAGTAGGCCCCCCATAGTTGTTTTGCTCAATGGTTATCATGAATGGGATAGGCTGCCTAGAAACATTAATTCCCAGTGGATGTAACTGTGGGTCCATTTCTGTTGGATTGCCAGGAATAGTTTAGCCTTTTTGATTGCTACATATTAAGCAAGCACTCTCTGCTTTTCACGATATTGATTTTTGAGATTCATTATTTTTCCCAACACTGACATCAGAAGATTGCAGACTAGAAAGCTTGCCTCCAATGTGGTAAAGTTCTCTGAGTAACTGGTTAGGACCCGCTGTCTTTCTTGTGTAGGTGTCAATTAGGGAACTTACAAATCCCAACAAAGATAGACCAAGCATGCAGTGGGGAAAGTGATAAAATTTGGATCTTATTGAACAGGATGTACACCTCTGAAAAGATTTACTTCAGAGTGTCAGCTTTATTTAATAGTCCGATAGTTTTTATATGATTTGTAGGGATTGGAGCTGCAGAGTTGAGGCACAGTAATAACATTAGGGCTAAGTGATCGTAAAAAGGTACTAATTGCAATTTAGCTTCAATACCATAGTGAAGCTCGGGAGTATAGTAAAGCAAGTCAATTAGTGTTTTGTTCTGTAGTGTGTAGAATGAGAAGGAGTTTAATGGAAAACAGCCCCCTCCATATAGAAAGACTCTATTGAAAAAATGAAGATATTTCATATTGAATTGGTGATAGCCCATATTGAAATGACCAAAGCACACAACAGGAGATACCACAGTGGAAAGCAAGGCATTAATTTGATTTACTATTGATAGGACAAGGCCAGGATTATTTTATGTACATGTAAATTATAAGTATTGGTGTGTTTCCCATTGTTGTATCTAAAATTAATAGTTCTTTGCTTAGACAGAATTCAGAAAAACAATTTAAGCATTAAAATGTTGTTGTTCTTGTTGTTTTTCAAAAAACTTTATTTCATCAACTGTTACAATATAATATTTTTATGCTATGATAGATTGTAATAAATATTCTTAATTCTTTTTGTTATAATTCTGGTTATTTACATGGTTTGTTTACTTCAGAAATATTGTGGTAACTCTTCTGCTTTCGATCACTACTCTACTGTTATATTAACTGATATTAGTCTAGGTTTTTTTTTTAAAAAAAACATTTGATCTATGGTCTAGCAATTATTGATTTATTAACTCAAAAACAAATCTGAATAAATTGATATCTTTTAGTTAATCAGAAATCTTCAAAGAATTTTACCTTATTAGTAATAAAAGACAGGACTGCCTTTAAGTCATTGTCAATTTTAGCTTTTTGTAGTCTGATTTTCCCATTTCTGTGAGAAAAAAATTTGAAATAAAAAAAATGCTAATTTAATAAATATTTTTGATTATTTTTACATATAACTGTTTAATTTTGATTTTTTTTTTTCATGTATGTCTTATTTTTAAAAATGGAAATTAATAAATTTGACCATAACCTTACCAAAAAAAATTATAGTGTTAAGAAGACAATGTGTTATGATGACATTGATTGCATAACATCCTTACCTGTCATAATTGTCATTGTATTAGAATCTTTTATACAAATTCTAAAAAGTATAAGTCAGTTTTAAAATTTTAAAGTGGGATTTGAGAGGTCATTTATTTCTTCACACTTAAAAATTCATTTAAAATAAAAAAGATTTTATTGATTTTTTTGAAGAGTATTTCTTTCATGTCATTGAATGATGTATTAAATTCTTTTTTCATATTTATAACACATTTTTTCAATACTTGCAAAGTTCAAATATAATTCTTTAGAAAGTTTTTTGTTAGTAAAATAAATTAAAAAGAAATCAAGTCCAATTTATTGACTTTTAATAGTTGTACATTAACAAAAACTGATACCAGGTTTATCGACCAACTGATGATTGCTGGTTTAGCATGAAATACGTATATTGGTGATTGTTTATCTTTTCAACATATATGTATTCAAGTGTATCAGTGTTATGAAATAGTGTGGAGAGTGGTGGGTCGTGTGAAAATCTGTGCTCATTACCCTGTATAATACATTTATAGACACAGGTATATAATAAGCTTGTGTGTTTCAGTTAAAACAACTATTTTGTGCAAATTAACATAATAATAGCATATCAAATTCAAGAACTAAATCTTCATAGATTGAATCTTAATCTTTCACTATTAATGCTCAAACATCACATGGTATTATGAGATATTAATGCAAGTATCTAAAAAAAAAAGGTAATCATAATTATGTTTAACACAAAAACTTGACATGTATATAAAAAGAATTTTTAGGTATTTAAGTGGATACAAATTTTAAAATTTTCATCAATTAAGTAAAATATTTAAAAAACTTTTAAAAATAAAATAATATTTGATTTATTTATTTATTTGATTTAATTTTTTGTTAATATAATCCTAATATTAGTTGCTCGAGAGGTCATAGGACTTTTGAGCAGCAATTAGCAGGTTCAGTACAGGAGTTTCAATCAGTTGACCAAATTGATACTTTTTTTTTGCTCAGCTAGTCAATAAATTGCCACAAAATTATATACCAGACCAAAAAAAAGCAATGCCTGCAATTAATGTTGAACATGCTTTTTCTAAAGAAATTGGAATAATTAAAGTAGTACTTACAAACAAACCATTTTTTTTTTAAAAAAAAAGTAAAATTGATATTACACATAAACTTCATATTTAAATTATTTTTCATAGTTTTAAATGTTACTTTTATTTAAAACTCTTTTTTTTGTCTCCTTTTTTATACGTATTTTTTTTAAAATAATAATAACATTAATGTTTATTTTTATTTGAGATTGAAAATAAAGCGAAAATAGTTTATATTCTTATTTATAGATGTCGCGACAGTATAGTAGATATCACGTCACATATGATATTATGTAACTACTATGAAAATTTGAGATGTTAGGTACATCAAATAACATCATAAAAATGGCCATTAATCAAAGACAGTATTAATAAAGAAATTAGAGAATGAAATTAATGAATAGAGAATATAAAAGTATTTATTACATGAAACTTAAATTAGTAATAAAATTTAATATACATTGTTTCTCAAAATATTTATTAAAAAATACACGAGTAGTAATTTAAAAAAAAAAAAAAAAGTACACGAGTATCATGAATAATAAAAACGACAATGTACATTGATTATTAGTTTGTAAAAGGCTGATTAAACACAAGATTAATTAATTAGAAAATAATGCAGTGTGTACCCGGTGAATGAGGGGAAGGGATGATAAAACAAAATGGATTAAAAAATTACCATTGTTTATATATAGAAAGAATAAATATTATGGGAAAAGAATAATTAAAATAAATATCACTTATATAATACATACGTAGTGAAATGATATTTAATACTACTCATTAATATTGATTTTTTTTATGTAAAATGTATGGTCCTTCTCTATACACAGATTGCATAAACACTATTTATACATAACTTCACTTTTGTTTTTCTGAAATCCCAATTTTTTTTTTAATGAATTGTGGTAAACTTTATTTTTTTCTAAATTATGATCTTGAGGAACACTGACTTTCACACGACCCACCACTCTCCACTCTATCTCATAACACTGATACCCTTAAACACATATATGTTCAAAAGATCATATATGTATTTAAGGGTATCAGTGTTATGAGATAGAGTGGAGAGTGGTGGGTCGTGTGAAAGTCTGTGCTCATACACCCTATATATTACATATATAGACACAGGTATATATATATAGAAGCCTGTGTGTTTCAGATCTTGAGGAACAATTTGTTTTCAAGTTGATATTTGAAATATTTCAATCTATTCTATATTACTCACTTTCTAATTTTGAGTCTTTTATGACATGGTGTACTTAGGAGTTGCTTCTTTCAAGAACTCTATCAGCTAGCTATATTTCTCTTTTTGGATTATCATAATTATTAGCCTTCCTTAATTTTATGCAAATATTGTCTTCATATATTAAAATATTTACAGTAAAAATGTTACAGTCGCACTGTTGCATTTAGAAAAAAGGTTGAGATTTTATATCTTAATCCCGTTCATTTTTAATTTTACTTACATCCATGAAACAGTTTCTCAATCTACTAATATTTCACTTAGTTCCTAATTAATAAGTAAAAATAATGGAATAAATTAGGTCTTTATTTTTTTTGTAATAAAACAGAATAACTGAAAATTATTTTATTTTTATATTTGTCCCTCTAAACCAAGTTTTTAATATTTTAGAAGTTATGGATCATATTTGATTATTAGAAAAATATGCAAAATATCAAAAATAATAAGTTCATACAACTAACAATAAAAATATATGTGAATAAGACTTTTATTAAAAAAAATTATAGATTACATAATAGTAAAAAAAAAGAAAAGATAACAATAATTAAAAACATATTATAGTTATAAAACCTGTAATTAAAAAATTCATTTTTAATAAAAGAAAAAAGTAGAACTTTATAAAAATCAGTTTTGTGTGATAACTGATCTTGTTGGCTGTCACCCACTACAGTAATATTAGGTCTGATGTGATATAGCTACCTTCATTTCTTCATCTAGATCAGTAAATCTTTGATATTTTTTACTATTATAATACATAATATTGATAAAGCTTACACAAATATGATGTTGAAATCTTTAATAAAATTTTCAGAATCTTTATGGAGAAAACTTGATATTTGATTTGGAAAAAAAATCTAAAATTTCTTAAGAATTATTTCATTATTTCAGTGAATCTTATTTTTCAAATACAATTGGTTGAAAATATATCCAATTATTTCTTTTTGTAATGAAAATTTTCTATTTGATGTATTAACTGTCCCAAGTAGATTCAGTATCCAGTCATAATTTTTTAATACTTAAGTAAGAAAAAAATGCAATCTTTTCTTGCAATGACTTTACTGTTGGGAACATCTGTTACAAAATGAAGGAAAATATCTACTGTATTTTTATAGATACATTATTTTTCCAAAGAGATTTTTTTTTTTTATTGAAATGTGGACAATTTGTCAATAGGTATCAAAATACTTTCATTTATTACTTGAATATTTTTATTAATATCATTTAAGTAATTAAAAATATATGCTACATATCAAATATCATTTTCAATTTCAAAAACAACTGTATTTTAATTTTGAGAAAAGGCCAAACATTTTTTATTGTGTTCTAAAATTTGGTATAGAACTTTGACTCTGGATAGTTATGTTTCTTCAGAGAACAAACACAAGCACTTATAACAAGTTCCATCAATCAAAGTTTTTTTTATGTTTTTAAAAGTCTTGAAGTAATTTAACATATTTACACTTTGATCTAGTATATGTTTTAATAATTTGCTGATAATATATTTGAAACTACAGATTTTCTATGCAAAAAGAAATGCTTAAGTATAATTTTTTCAGTTTATTATCTGTGCAAATGTAACAAATCCTTTAATAAAACCTATCAAATCTGTATAAATTCTTATGCACAGTTTTCCGTCCTATTTTTTTTTTTTTTCTAAATATAGTGTAATCAAATAAATAATAACTTATTTTGCAGTATATTATTTAAGCATTCTGTGACATAGCAACTTAGTCACTATTTTAAATCATTTTCATTAATGAAGCAAACAAATCCTACTATCATTTACTTTTCCATTTATAAAATAATACCTGTTTTGAAAGATAATCCTCAACTGTTTTCTCCAAGTTCATCTGGCATACTTTTCATTCTGTTTTTTGTGTACTTTGATTGAGAAATTTTCATAATTTTTTATTTTTCTCATCATCAAACATATTTTTTACTATTTCTTAACATGCTACTTAAATAAGATTCTCTGATATAATTTGTGATTTTAATTTTACAGCAATTAATTCAGCTTCCTTATAAGACATAAATTTTGTATTAAGGGACATTTAGTCATTTTCAGAATACATTACTTGTTTAATTTGCATATACAATATTTTTTTGAAGTAATCTTTAGTTATGAAATAAAATTGGCATTCTTCATATTAAGGAGCCACTTCAATTTAGCAGAAACTATTGGACTATTGAACACTTTTTTTCTTATATAAGAGATTGTAAAATGTTTTATTCTTCTTTATTACCAAAACTTAAATATTCTTTTAAATATTGTCTATTAATTTTTCTTACATCTATAATTTTGTTTTAATTATGATTATGTATTTGCAAAATGTCTTTACTAATCATTTAATCCATCACTCTCATTTAATGATAAATTTAATCAATTAAGGATCTTTAATTAAAAAATTACTTCTAAAATAATATATTTTTATTGAAAAGGAATATAATAATTGTTGAAGTTATTTATTTATAAAATAAAATATATTTGTTTTATATGTAAGAGATCTGACTTAATGTTTATACACAAGGCATAAATCATATATATATATATCAAAAATGGACTTTGTCAAACCAAACACTATGTATAGTATAATAGAGAAATTTGCAAAAATAATTCACTTTAAAATACCAGATGAAATCTGTAATTTTGTCAATTTATACTAAAGATTGTTCAGATTAGTTTTCTAGTACAATGCTGTTGTTTTTTTTATAATTTCTTGGTAAAACTACTGCTCTCATGAATGCTAATTAAAAATCAATATTTTAGACCATGAAGCCCTGCTTCTAAAAATATTGTGTCTTATTTTATTTTCAAAGATAAGTGATTGTTTTTAATAAAAAATATATTTTTAAAGGTGCTAATTCCTTTAAAAAGATATTTAATTTATGCATTAAGTTTATCCCATGTATAAAGTTGTTCATTCTTAATTTAATCATTGGATTCAAACATTTACAAAATAAATAGACCAATGACATGTTGCTTTAGAATTTACCTTTTAATATACTAAAATAAAATTTTAGATTATCATTCTATACTATATTAACTTGTGTAAGTTTAATATAAACCAAGTTAGTAATACTGCTTATTTAGTTTTTCTTTTATTTCTTATTGTTGCTCAAAATTTGAGTGAGAGTAATAATTAGTATTTTAAAAATTGTGAAAACATTTATATTGAAGTAAATATTGATTATTTAACAAGATTTCTCCAATACACAAACAAAACCGTTTGATTATCAACCCATTATATCCATTCCATTAAAAGGGAATTACATTTAAATTTTTAAAAATTTAAATTTATATGTTGCAAAGTAATTCATAAAACGACAAAGCTCTTACTCAAAAAATAAGAAAGTGGCAAAGAATTTTTTTTTTAACAAAAAAAAAAAAAAGATGTCTATTTGAAAAATAAAAAATTACTTGCTGCCATGTTTAAAAGGCTGAATATGGTAAGAAGTTAAATAAAGACTTTTATCAAATCTTGCATTTTTCCTTTGATTAAGGAATCCACAACTTAATAATAGCACACTATAGCTAATCCAGATATCTTATCTATTATTATTTGCAAAATAGTTATTTAGTTATTTTAAGCTGCATGGTGAAACAACGCTGTACAACCACTCTAATCTTCATTATCCAGAAATGATAATCCTTCACTGTTCCTCTATTTGAAAATGTGGAGAGTTCTTTGCCTGTAGAGATTTATCTAAAAATTGTTTTACAACAAATTTTATTTTTTGATAAGACTTTAGCAATAGGCAAAACATAAAATTTGAAATAGCATTTAGAAATTTTAATATCACTTGAATTTGTCTCATATGTAGATGTTTGTTTGTGTGGGTGTGTATATGTGTGCATATAATATAATCTAAAATAGTTCATTGTTAACCAAAGTTCTCTCCATAGATAAATAATGAAAAAAAAGTTATTACTCTGGGAATTAGTAAATTTCTATTTTGAAATGGATTTTTTTTTTCTTTCTTTTTAAGAATATTCAGATATTCATTTATTAATAACTACTTACTTTTTATGATTAGATAGGTTGGTCTATAAACTGACTGTCTGGGGAAAAAAAATCTTAATTATTTGAAAAAGATTTCCTAGTTAATCCAGATTTCAAGCTCCAGATTATGGGCATTGGGGTTAACCACTTTACCACAACGCCATTTAGGATTGACATTAATTTCATTTGTTGATTTTAATGATGTAAAAAATCATTACATTTTGCAATGCAGATCTAAATTATGCTACTGAAATAAATTAGGTTAAGTAATCATTAAATGCTATTGCTTAGTCAGAGATAATAAGTTTTTTTAATGTTTCTTTTTATTGTTGTTGTTGTTATTATTATGTTGCAATATATTTTTATAGATTTTTTGGCTGCTGTTTTAAATAATATGATAGAAAATATGTATTTTTATGATATTAATGGAAAATATTGAAATATAGTTTTAGTAATTGACACAAGATGTCACGACAGATCAAAACTTTACATGTTTATATGTTAACAAATTTTAAAAGAAAAAAAATCATTCTTTTTCAAAAAGCAAGTTAAAACTTTCATCTCTAAAATGATCATTAAAAATTAATAATAATAAAAAAACTTAATATATATAAAAAGATTTAAAGAATAACTATACCATTTTATTATGTGTAGTAGTACTCAAAACTTCTTGAATCTTTTACTGATAGTTTGAATAATGCGAGAGATAAAAAAATAGAAAGTGAGAGAGATTTTTTCATCTCTTAAATTAAATAAGCATATTAAGTATGATAGAATGCATAATTGCCGAATAAAAATAATAAACAAACCTCCTTATAACACTAATTATTAGAAACTAATTCTAAACAAAGACTTCGACTTCGCATTTCTAGAATAGAAGCACTTTTCACTTAGGGTTTGCCCTACGTGATAAGGGTTGTTAACTCAAAAAATAAAAATTTCTATGTGAGTTCTCATCTATAAGACCAGTTTTGTCAATTAAATTAACTGACGTGCTTAGCTAGCCATTGGGGGATACGGGTGTCATGTGTTCCACTCCATTCTGTTTCTCAAATATATATATGTTAATAAAATGCAATAAGAATTTTAGTAGAAAAAGAAATAGTTTAAAACAAAAAAATTTCGAAAGACCTTTTTGTTTTATTTCTAGATATTGGAACTATGGGCGATGACATTTTCATTTATTTTAGGAAAGCTTTTACAAAAGGAGGAGAAAAAAAACTTGCTAAAATAAATAATTCCATTTATATAAAAATAACTTTTAGTTTTAGATTAACATTAAATTTTCTACTGTGCTTTTAAATCATTTTTCCATTATTATTTTTTTTTTTTTGTTTTGTAAAAATGGAGAATTTTTTTTTTTTTATTTACATCAGATAACTGCACTGACAATTATTAATCAAGTATTCACTACGTATAACCAATAAAATTTACTTTAAAACTAAAAAGGCAGACACGTCACATCGCTTATTAATATGCCAATAAAAAAAAGTTTAAAAAAAATATATTTTAAAAAATGGGTGAGTATGATTGACATACGCAGTATAAAAAATATATAAATAGCCCTAGATTATCAGAAAACGTAAAAATAATATAATGAGTTAAACTATATTGTACTAATTATCATATGTTCCAAAAAAAAAAAAATTGTAAAGGTTTATAATAAATTTTTTAAATTATTTTGCAGATACGTTAATAAATTATAATACTATACTAAAATTATAATGTTATAAAATAATTGTCTTAATCATGGGTTGAGTAAGTCTAGTTTATTCAATGGCTGATAGATGTCACCACTATTTATATTATGCTGAAAGATTCTGCGAAAATTAGTGAAGAGGATGAAAATGACAGATGTTTTAGTTTTAACTCATATCATTATATCAAAAATGGGGAGTATGAGAATGATGTATCAGAATAGACAATTCATTTTTTATTAAAATGAAATAGTAGAAAAAAGTAACCCATCAATTTTAGAAAAAAGATTTATAATAAATTGAAATAAGTAATAATGAGTGGAAGTAGATATTTTTTAAGTGTTATAAATATTTTCATAGCTTGGCTAAGAAGGATTCTGGGCATATGGACTCTGAACAGAAACTTCTTATTTTTTTTAACAAAAAGCCATTTCACATCTTATATTATCATTATTTCAAGCATTATAGATTCAAGGCAGAATAAAAGTTTTCCAATCCACAGCTTCTTTTCTCATACCAGAAATTTTGCATACTTTATCTATCCATTTCACACATGTAGTCTCATTCTAGACTTTTTAAAATATCTTTGGATTCAATTTAATACTTCAATTGCCTATCTATTATCATTTCTTCTAGCAATATGTCGAACCCAACTTCATTCTTAATTATTTCAATGATGTTAGAGATTTTTGTTTATTCCCTTACCATGCATTTCTCTTACAATTTCTATTTATTACTCATAACTTACATGTCTCCATATTTTATTGAATGGTAAGAAGTCTTTATATTGCTCTTCTATTAAGTATCTAAGTATTAGATACATACATAAAAAATGGGAATACATGTATATTGAAAATCTTCTATTTCAAATATATAAGCCTATTTTTTTTTTCAATACTAAGGTCTTTCTGATAAAAGTACTCGAAATTTAATTCTATATTTAATTTCTTCTATTATATTTCTAAATATATCAATATTCTGACCAAGGTAAAATTGTTAATTTCTTCTAACTCATGATTATCAATCTTATTTGCTTCTTCTAAGAAAATCCATTTTACATTAATTATTAGTTTTTTTTTTAGCATTTACCTTTGTTTTATGTTCTTATTTTGAGCTAATAACTCTTGCAGCATTTTTGAAGCTCTGAAGTATTATTGCAAAAACACATCTTCTGAAAAAAAGTAGATTGCTTAACTAATTTCCATTGACCTTTATTTCCATAACTCCTCATTTTAATCCATAGAATCCTTCTTGTAAAATTGCTATAAAAGTTTTAAAAAGTGCTGGAATCATTATGTCCATACACACTTCCCAATGTTAAATGTCTCAGTAATGCCATATGATTTAACCATTGTTATTGTCATTTTGATAATTTTTTTCCAGAATATGACAACATTCTGGTTCTTCATCTTGTTGATTTAAAACTTCAATCGCCATGAAAATACTTATAGAATTAAATGCCTTTTCACATTCCGAAAATCTTAATCATAATAATACCTCATATTTATTATCTGTTTTATAATTTGCCTCAACATGTGAATGTTATCCCTTGTTCTAAAATCATGTTTAGATACAACTTGTTATTTGGATTGACTAAAATCCAAAGTTTGCTGACTTATGATTATCTTTATAAAGACTTTGTATGGAAATGATAGAAACTGATAGGTTTGCAATTTTAATATCTTTATTATATTTCTTACTTATTAACATTTCCTCCAACATCTGATACATCTTTATCATTTAATGTTTGGTATAGAGTTTTGCCAACATTTTTTTTTTTTATTTCTTCACCTGCTTCTTTTAAGACATCAATAATAATTACATCATTTTCTGGAACTTTATTTTTCTTTATATATTTAACTGCATAATTGCCTTCTTCATTAAAAATAATATTTGTCTAAATCATATGTTGTTATTAAATTGTAGTAAATTGAATGGTAGCTAGTCTTTCAGATACGCCTACTGTTGTTTCTCAGACAGCTGTTAAACAGTGGTCTTATATATATAAAAAGTTAAGTAAAGAGAAGGGTGGTATCATCCTTTTCTTATCAAAATCTCTGTCATTTGTCAAGGCCTGATCGCTCTTCAGACTACTGTTTAACATCTGATTGGCTGTCTGAGAAACGACAGTAGGTGCATGTGAAAGACTAGCAACCTTTCAATTCATTAAAAATATTTGGCAATTCAAAAGTTATAATTATAATGATTACTTTGTTTTCTTTTTTGTTGTTATTACATAATTTGAAAAGGTTTTCCACACATTTCATGATGCCATTTCACTTTTTAATAAAAATTTCAACTTTTATTGTAGAAATAACTCTCTTTCAGTACCAATGTTTTTAGTGATTTGAGACTTATTTTTTTCAATAGATTTCCTTGCTAATATACATTTATGCTTTGATACATTATTTTTAGCTTTTTTATAAAATTTAGCAAAATGCTAGATATTCAATTCCTGTTAATGGAATATTTTTAAAATTTTTCAAATATTCATATTTTTTTACATACATGGTCCTCTTTCAGCAAAACATTTATTGATAAGTTGCTGCACTTTTGTACCATTTATTTTTTTGTAGTTCTAAATAGAGACTCCTTTCTCTTTATATTAATTTCAGTCAAGTTTAAACCATCTTCAATATCTGTTAATATTTAAATTGATTTCCTGGTCTAATTTAAATTCATTGTAGTGTTTCTAAAGTCTTAAAAACATCAAGTATTAACACTATTTTCATTAATGGGTTTTTTTGTCTTTAGTTTTGCAATAACCTGTATTTTACATTTTATAACTAATTATCACTCATTGTGTTGATTCTGCTAAAAACATTATTTTAAAATACATATTTTCTATTAGTTAAAATATAGGTCAATTCTTCTATGTCTTCATTTGAATTATTCCATATCCATTTCTGTTTAGCATTTTTCTCCAAGAAAGAATTCATATCATCTAGTATTTTATTTTTGCAAGTTTCACAAAATTGTATCCTCTCTTATTTTTATCATAATAACCAAATTGACCTATAATACCTTCATCTCTCAACTATTTAACAATCTCACTATTAAAGTATCCTATGACAATTTTAAAATGTGGTTTGATTTAATCAAAAGCATTCTGTACTTCCCTATAAAAACTCTTTATTTTTTGATTACAATGTAAACTTATTGGGCATAAAACTGAATTGTCTGCCTTTTGTTTCTTCTATTAATTTGAATAATTAATCTTGACCATCAATCTTTTTAATGTTGTTTTTCCACTTTTTATTTATAATAAATTCTTCTCCACTTATATTTCCAATATTTGTGCCTTTATAATAAAATATATATGTAGATCTTTCTTTTAATTTCACAAAGTTTGGCAATAAACCATTTAATATTAATGTTTTTCCAATTTATGAAATTTTTTTTAATTTAAAAGTGATTTGGATTGTACAAATAAAATATTATTCACTAAATGCAAACCTATGTCTTCAGTCTTGGAATTTTTTGCATCTTCTATCTTTAGATACTAACTGATCCTTTACTGATAACTTGACAGTCGCCTTGGAATAATGCAATAATTTAGTTTTTGTCCATCATAATTGTAAATATCTATAAGAAAAAAAATGTATTCACCCAATAGTTATCCTGGCTTCAATGAGATTCATCTGATAAGTACTATCAGAAATGCTTATCAGGAAACTGAGAAGAAAGTC
Source organism: Epiperipatus broadwayi (assembly GCA_028023455.1). Classification (NCBI taxonomy): domain Eukaryota; kingdom Metazoa; phylum Onychophora; class Udeonychophora; order Euonychophora; family Peripatidae; genus Epiperipatus; species Epiperipatus broadwayi. The sequence goes on along the minus strand of JAQFVV010012947.1, from coordinate 251,069 downwards.
TATGATAATTTTTTGATCTTAAACTTAGAGTAAAAACCAATAAGGTATCCATTCTGGCTGGTATGTGTTTATAAACCATATGAATAATTACATAGTAATAATAATTGCGACAACAAGAATGTGATGAATGGACATAGAAATTTGCAATGCTCAATTCTTTTAAGGATAAAAAAACTGAAGAATCTTTTAGTTAATAGAAAACGTTTTTCTGTCACCATCACATTATCATTATCAAAAAATATTGGCATAGAGAAGTGATATGTGTTCATTTCATTGTTATCAATATTATCACTACAAATATATAATAAAATAATTAAACTTGCTTTTAGTGTCAGGCTTTGATTCTGTAAGAAAAAAGCCATAACCTTTTCAGTCACACCCGCTTATGGTTAATGCTATAATACAAATAAATTTAGGCCCCCTTAATAAATAGCAAACTATTTGTTTAATTTCTGAACTGAAAAAAAAAAAAAAAAACATTAAAATTTACTAAATTATTAATTATTGTAATATAGTGGAAACTGAAGACGAATAAGTTAGAGTTATAAGTCATAACAATTTATAAATTATTAAAAATGCTAATAGATTTAATGACTAATCTTCTTATTAAAAAAGGCAATCATTTAAAAAATTAAAATCATCTATATATAATCGACAAGTATAATATTACGATTATAAACGTCGGCAAAATACTTAGAGAATGAATTAGTATTACAAAAGATGCAAAACAAAAGTAAATATTTTTTTAAAGCAAACCAACAAAAGACACTTGTAGCAGCTTATGCTGATAATGTTGTTGACATGATAATGGTAATATGCTATATTTATATTTTATATTTATTTCTATTTTTTCTGTATCTCTTAATCGTTTGTGTTAAAAATTTAAATTATAAATTAATCATAAATGGAGTTTTAGTCTAAGCAAACTGGAATTGATTATAAAGTATTGCATCGATTCAAACTATGCTCAAGAAGAACTTTCAGTTTTCCAAAAAATAATTACTTTCTCTTGTTTCATCTTTAGTATTAGATTTTTCTTTCTTAGGCTATAATATTTTGTTGCATGATTTAGTGTTGTGGGATGGTGGCAAAGTAGAGAATGCAAAGCATCGGAAAAAAAATTTATTCTGATATATGAAAGAAATGTATTAAGCTTCACTAATATCTCTAGTACTTGAAGGTCACATGACGTTTTAAGCAATTAACCCATATTATTATTAGTACTAGTAGTAGTTGTTGTAGTAGTAGCAATAGGGGTAGTAGTATTTATTATTACTATTATTACATTTCAACAATATACTTTATTGACTAAAAGATGTACTACATAGATTTTACAAAGGTTTTGCCAAGGTTACAAAGGCATTTCAAGTACAGTATAATGATTATCTTTTGTTATATAAATTTGATTAACATTGCTGATTACAGTACAATTATATGAACATTGGTAATTATACATGCTTATTGTTAATTGGTAATTATACATGCTTGTTGTTAATAATTGTATAACATAATATTGATATCCAAGCTTATTAAATTAGTTCATATGACATCTGACTTGATTTTTTTGTAACATAATATTGAATATATAAAAATGCCTTTAAATTAAAGTTCATTTGCTTTGTACTTGACTGGTCCAGTTATATTGTTTTCTGTGGAATTGAACTATTGTAATGAGTGTTTGAAAGTTTTTCATGTAGCTAGTTGTGTTATGAAGCAGATGAAATGTCTGGAAGGTTGTTAATACTGCCTACAATGATTGTCACAGCTTCTTGATTAAGCTGCTCTCTAATGAGTGACCAGGTAATTTCAAAAAAGGGAAGGGGCTATTATGTTAGCTGACAATCTATTGATAAATGTGGATATATGCCTCCTGGTTTGGTTGCCTAACAAGAAAGTGCAATGACTGCACCAGATAGCAAATGGAAGTATGGCTGCATGTGCTAAAGGAATATGCATTTTTGGAAGGAATTAATTATGTGGTGGGCTGCCTATATGCATTTAACATAATTTTCCATGTGGAGTTTAGTTTTTGTCAATCATTGAAAAGGTGTTGTTGAGTCTATTTGCTTCATGGCATAGCCCATGGAATGGGTCAATATTTTTGTACAAATAATAAAATTGCAAAAAACATTATGTTAGAAGTGTGTGCAAGTTGAGTCTAATTAGAAAGTCAAAAATCTTTGCTTGTAGTGCCCATTTTTTAAATTCACTGAGAAGGGATGGTTATTTATGTTAAGCATGGGATGAGAGTATTCATTGCCAGGGTCTGAATAAAGCAGAGTATATGTTCACCAGTAAGTGTACTTGAAAATGTGGGAGAGGCTGACCTGGTTGGTGGTGTCTAGAATTGAGTGAATAAGATCTGTGAGATATGGTGTTGAAAGAGGATGTTTATCCATATGGGTTACTTTTAGCAGGCACTGGAGATTTTGGAACCAATTGGTAATAACTGCTATTAAGTTAATGGCTTTTAATGCATAGGACATGTTGGATGTTGTACAAGCCTAGACTGTTGTACAAAGATTGGAAGTTGGGCCATTTTATGAATATTGATATGGTCTTACAGCTCCAAAGCAATTTATTGCACATGGAGTTGATGGCAGAAATGAACATCAAAAATTTGGTAATAGGTGTATAGTACATACGTTTTATCATAGCAAGAGTATTAAATAGGTATATCTTGGGATAAATGGATAGATATGCCTTAGAAAGTGAGTTGGTAATTTGCAATACAGAATCTTGTAACTTGATGTGTATTGTGAGTCTCATACCAAGGGAGCCTTTGTAAAATGGAAAGCCTTAGAATGAAATGGATTTTCCTTGGAAAATTGGAACATGCTTTTTTTATGAATAGTGCATGCAGCAGTTTGGGGGATTAAAGTGCAGTGTGTAAGCTGCTGTGTAGTCATTAAGAGAATGGTTTGCAATATGGAGAGTTGTTTCTGAGAAGGCAGGATGATAGGAATGCCATTCATGTAGGCTATGCAGGGATTATTATTATTAGTTGTAGTAGTAGTATTTTATTATTTCTAAGAGTTAAATCCCATAAATGATTTGGACATCATAAAATTAATAAAAGTTTTTGATCTGTGTTATGTCATCAAAATTATCAGCATTAGTATACTAAAGATCTGCTAGTATATCATTCTTATAATTTTCCCAAAACGAAGGCAGAATCATCTAACTTTTCTGTAGTAGGTATGTTAACTTTATCTTCTAACTAAAATTAATTTGATATCTATTTTCTAACATATGGCTGGATGGATTGCCTATTGGACCAGCTACATAAAAAATTCTGGATCAATCTAAATATCAAGAACTAAACAATTTGTAACTTCATATACATTTTAATTCAAAGTCAAGAACATGGCAAATATGTGTGCTAAATATATTATATTATTAGATCTTTCAGATATTTTGTAATAATTGTATATATTTGAGAGGCTTTTGCAATCACATAGTTTGATTAACACACACCTATATATATTCCCAAAATATGGTAATTTAGGATGTTGAAAGAATGATTGGGATAAAATGAATAAATTAAATTCGAGAAATTAATTGTTTCTAAAAACATTATTACACATATGTAGAAGTAAAAAAGAATTATAAAAGCAAACTCATAAACTAAACCATTTTACAAATAAACTTCCAAAATAGTAAACAAAATATAATATAAAGCTCAGTGAAGAATATTAAAACATAAATCAACAGTAAATCCACATTTTGAGCAAGTACAAAAAAAAGCTATAAAATCCTGGTCCCATTATCAGTTGACCTAGAAGCCTTTCTGTAAAATGCATGATACATTTTACAGTAGGATGCTTTAATTACCCAAATTGCATGGTGTTGAGAACTTTTAATAACTAGATTCATTATTGGCTTGTGATATGTTTTTTTATTATTATTAAACCCTAGTGTTTTATTGTCTTTATTCATTTTGTAAATTTATCTGGTATAAAATGTCTAGTGTTTGTATGGCTACATTCAGTCTTTTTTCTTCATCTTAAATGTGATCAACAGATATAATATATATTTGTTCTAAGGTTTAAATGATTTAATACTTGGCCTGTATTGATTTATAAATTGACATTTTTGACAAAATTTAGGTTATACATTGTTTGTATATTTTAAAAATACATTTGTAAAAAAAGTTTAGGTTAATTATAAATGGATTTTTTCAAGGATCTAGTCATTTATTTTGTTGTTTAGTTTGTTTTTATATTGTAGTATTCAAATAATCAATTGATATTTTGATATTCGTGGGTTTTTGCAATGTACTATATCATATTTATTCGTAAAAATATTGATGTGAAATGTCTAATAATCAGAACTTAAGTTAAAGTGCTTCTTTTATGTTATCAATGGATTCAGACTTTTCAAATTTCTTTTATATTTCACTTAAACAAGTGGCCAAAATCCATAAATTCTCTCTGCAATAAGATTGGTACATTGTAATTCTTGGTATTATCATTGGCTTTTACTTTGGTTTTCTTTATAAAGATAAATAATTTTACATTGTGTGTGTATGTGCGTGCGTGTTATAGTTGGAGCACATCTTCTTGGCACACTTGATTTTAGTTTGAATTTGTAATTGTAAAATTGAACTTTTTTTTTCACGTTCCAATTCTAGACATAGAATCATCAGCCCATGTTCACTTCAAATATCATTATATTTTGATCGGAGTTAAACAAGAGTGAAAAAGCATTTAAACTTTATCACCTAGAAATTTCAATTCTGTAATTAATAATTTTTCTTCCTGTTTTTTCTGGAAATAAAGAAGGAAGTATATGTTGTTTTACCTTACATGTTTATCTGTAAAAATATCTTTATGTCAATATATATATATGTGTGTGTGTGTGCAATAAATAAAAATTTAATATATACGTATATATAGATATTAACCATCTTTAATAAATTTTATAGTCTATTATTAAATATATTACAAACAATAAATTGTCAACAAAAAAGAAATAGAAAACGATTGACGCTTATCAGTGTTGAACAGGGATCTTATCTTGAAACTTTAAACACTCAGTCAGGCCACACGTATAAATCTTCTAATGCACTTTCTTTTATAAGTAAAAAAAAAAAAAAAGGCAGGACAATTTTGTAGAATGCAAAAAGATATTTAAATAAATATTTAAATATTTAAGTAAATGGAAAACGTGACTATTATAATTATATATATAAGACAAAAAGAGATACAAATTTAAAAATAAAACTACTGCACCGTCTTACAAACAAAATCAGATGATCATTAATTCAGAATTATGAAAAAATATAATCAAGAAATAAATTGCAAGAAAGTTAATCCATAGATAACCCTGCGTACAAAACATTGACGTATACACTGCTGTTAGTATTTTAATATTAAAGTATGTATCTATCTGCGTGTACGTGTGAGTAGTCTTATTATTAACATTATTGTAATTATTATTCATCTTTTTTTTATAATTAGATAATTACTGAAAAACTTATATCACTTATGCAGAAAGGTGGAGAAAAAGAAATCGGAAAGCACTCCTCTATTTAAAGTATCTATATATCTAAATATTGTAAGATTTTAATAAAATATTTTTTATCTATGAATGAGATATTAAATTTGAATGATTTATTAATCAATAAAGAGATATAAAATAAACAATTATGTAATTAAATACATCAAAGCAGTTTAAGTTAAGTGAATATTTAAGCATACTCTATCAGCGTATTATAAAAATAAAATATTCGATGCTATATATAATGGTGGACTTCTGAGTTGAAAAGTAAGAGATTATAAAAGTCACAAGACTAGTTTCTGAGGCGGCCTTTTATCAGCTGCACCAAACTTAAAACATTATTAAATAATACATCAGAATAAGTTTGAATTTTGAATATGTTAAAAATATTTATATAGTTATTTGAAGATACAGTAAAATAAAATATACACATTTATTAAAGATGTTTTTTAATAAACCATACACATGCATATCATTATATTTTGTACAGGTAAAAATTACAATCATTCTGTTTTTTATAAACTATCCCTAAATATATGGACACAAAAAGATTTGCGTTAACTTGAATTAAATTCTTTGATTAATTTTTTGAGCTATTAACCTATAGATATAGACGCTTGGAGAAGTCCCATTGGTCCTGCATTCTACAATCTACAGATTGAGAAGAAAAAAATTATTTAGCTTGTACTCTGGGTAAAAATTATTTAACAGTCAAAATTTTAATTGTAATTATTATGTCTAGATGTTATCAGCAATCATTATATCAATGGAGAGAGAGAGAGAGAGATTTTTTTTGGGGGGAGGGGGGGATCCACTCCTGTTTAGTCTAAAAGCATACCAATTTGGAAAAAGTATAGTTCTATGCTAATCCTTTTTTTTTTTCAAACATTGACAGAACAATAAAAATTTTTTTTGTTCACAACTTTCTTTTTTTTGTAAAATTATTAATTATTTATTTTTAAACAAGTATGTGGTGTTTACATCTATCTTTTATTTGTGGATAGATTGATTTTAGTAGAAAATTAATCACTTTTAATATTTATAATATCAAACAGAAAATAGGTTTTAATGAGTAGGTTTCATTGGAAAATTGACTATTAATGATTCTAAAATTAATTTCATTATTATACATATGTTTCTAATATAATTCAATCACAACAAAGATTTAATTAAGAATAAGGTTTTTTGTATTAAGAATCTTTGTTAAATTGAATGCTGTTTAGAATTTTTTTGTGTTGATAACAGTATTGCCTTTTTTTTTTTTTCAAATTTATTTATTTTTTTAAATAATTTCATTATTTGCACATATTCTTTTAATGAAATTTAGCTCAATTGCAAAGATTTATTGTATAATAAGTTTATATTTTAAAAAATAAAAAATAAAATGAACAAAAAGACTCCATGTGTTTGTCCAAAACAATATGTTTAATACATTAAATATTAAATCTTGAGACAATCTAAAGATTACAAGCTTAAAATAACATAAAAGACTAGGAAATATGAACTGAATTAATAAAAATTTATGTTTGCAATAAAATTAATGGGTTAAATAATAATAACAATTATTATGATAAGGATTTTTAAAAAATAATTAAGAATGCTTTTATCTTATTTTTGACTATACTTTCACCATCTCATCTTTTAATTGTGTTACCTAGAAGAATTATTTTACAATTATCTAACTTTTATTAATTGATTGTTTATCATCAAAGAAATTATAATTAAATACTAAGGTATTGGAGTTTTAAAATTGGATATGTTTTTACTTATCTAAATGCACAAATGTGTACTAAAAAAGTTAAAAATATTATACATATAAATAACATTTCTCATATTATTATGATCCACACACTTACATGCCTTTTGATTACTTTGTTCAGTGCCATGATTTTTTATCTACATTATGAACAAATCATTTTTTATATTATCATAGCATAAAAGACAGTCTAATATTCTTATATTATTATTAAAAGTCAAATCTTGGCTATAGAGAATTATGAACGATTTTTTTATGTTTTCACTAAAAATACTATTGTGTGGTAACATATAACAAAATAACATTGGAGCTTTGTAATATATATGGATGGCTTTAAGAACATCCATTTTTTTAAAGCAGCAAACCTCTACCATTGCAGTCCACAAGAGACTAATTCTATAAACCAGTAATTATTTATATATTCCTTTTTTAACTATTTTTTAATCATAGAGCCTATATTACTGAGAAATTAGTGTTTAATCATCATCATCATTATTATGGTCTTTTTATATGGTCTTGTATAGATTAATAATCTTTTTTTAAACTTTTCTAAACTTTTATTAGCAGCCAAGTAATAAATAAAATATACTCACAAAATTAAAGTTAGCTAATATTACTTTAAATGACTTGCCTTTATACAATGTTATGTGTAGTAGTTTCTTAATTTAAAAACATTATTGACTTAGAATTGTGATGAAATAATATTTAAAAAAATATTACTCAACTAATTTTAATTGTTACATACCATCAGACATAGTTTGCACACCTTTACTTATTGAATCTTTAGTATGCTGAAGGTGTAGCAAAAATAATATATATAAACATAAAAGTATCACATTATTCTTATTATTGAAAATGAAATACAATTAAAACTCTATTTCCTAAATTGAATTACATCTTATTGATGTTTTGCCTTCTTTTGGAAGTTTGGCTTAATTAAATTAAAATAAAGTTTTTTTGCCTTATTTCCTCTGTCAGATTTTATTTTCTGAATAAAGATATAAACATTGAAAATGAATTTTTAAGATTGGTAAACTTTGGAGAATCGTAGATTGGCATGAGAAAATATCAATATATAAAATTATAAAATTTGTGTGATAAGCTTTGATAGCTTAGATGAAAATACATAAAATTATTTTATCTTGATATTGGAGTATTTCTTAAATATAAGAATAAAAATAGTTTTTTGGAAATTTTATTAAAATTTGAATCTTTGTCTTTCTAGAAGATTAGCCCTAATTAGCTTTTATATATTCATTAACTAAAGCATTAAATTAATGTTTAATATTATCTACCTAATTTATATATAGTGGATTTGAACTCAGACTTTCACACGATGCTCAAATATCCATGCTACCTCATACTGCTGACACATTTGATCACACACATGTCAAAAAGATAAATAATCACCAATATCCATATTTCATGCTACTTCAGCACTCATCAGTTGTTCCAGATTATCATCTCCACACATATATACAATCAATGCTCAGCTTATATTAAGATAGCCAATCTTCATACTTTAATGCACTGGCTTCAATCCACTTCACCCCACAACTCTTCAGCCATCCATTTCATTGAAAATGTGATGATCATGACTTTAATCATAACGATCTTGGAATAAATAAAACAATAATCAAAAAACTGAATATGACTTTGAAATAAATAAATATATTATTTATCATCATCATCATCACAAAACAAATCCTAAAAATTAATTTTATTTTTCTCTCATCTAAATGTTAATGTTTATAGTATTTTATATTTATTTCATCAATACTTTTTTACTGAAGTCTGTTAATTCATGTTATCATACTCAAACACACACACACACACACACACACATATATATATATTAAATAGATTTTTTTAAATATAAAATAATAAATAAATGTTATTTAATAGTATTCAAGAGCAAATATAGTATTTTGAATAAAAACAATTCTATAATATTTAAAATCTTAAATAAATGTATCACTTATATATATACATTTACATTTACTCCCTCACATGTTAATGTAAAAACTGCACGATAGAAAATATTTCTAATACTGAATCCTAAGAAAGAAATTATTTGGATATGAGATGATTGCATGATGAGACAAAGACTATCTTTAAAAAAAAATAAAACAATAGCCAAAGTCTTATCTTAACTACATTTGTTGACTTATTAATTTTTTCACACTAAATATCATTTTATGTCTGACTGAATGTTATAATATATGTGTGTGTGTTCATGAATACGATATATGTGAATTTATACATATATAAAGAAAAATATATGTGGGTGTGTAATATTACTAATAAGACAATCGAAGTGTAAGAAACAAAACTATAATAAAATGCACTGCAAATTTAAAAATTCAAAGTTAAAAAAAAGCACAAAATTTTATTACACATAAAAACACATAAAAGCAATACGAAGAACGTCAATAATTTAATAAAGATCTTAGAGAGCTTAGTTATAATAAAAAGCTTAGATCATTTATTACTTTTAATTTATATTTGTTTTAAAAATTTAAATACATCTTTCTATTCAGTTAAAGACGTTTACAATATATATATTCACGATATTTAAAAATGATAATTGATTTCAAGAGCAAAATTAACAGCTAAATGAGTGTTGGCTAATACATATGTAAATAAGTTACAAAAAAACATAAAGCAATCTTTTTCTGAATAATATACATAAACTTTTATAGAGATAAAGGAAAAACATTCATATTAACAAACTACAAAAAATTGAATTCTATCCAGTGATTAGATGACAGAAAAAATTATTCTATAATATCTTAGTTTTTCATTACTTTCTTTATTTAACATTTTTAAAATTTTCTCAGAACCATCTAAAATTTCTAAATTAATAAATATATTTAAGTTAAAAAATCAATTTGCTCATGTAAATCTTAATGGCTTTTAATGATTATAATAAAGTTTCTATACCACATTAACTGCCAAAGATTTATAATAATGCTATAATGTTGTGATTACATTTTTTTAATGTCTTTTGTAAAGTCCTACTCACTTCAAAAAAAAAATTATAATCTTTTGAATGTTAATTACAAAAAAAAGATTTTAAATAAATAATCATTGTTGCTTAGGAGTTCATGAGATTCATATAAATTTGAATTAGAAGAGACATAATGCATCCACGGATCTTCAACTCTAAAGTAGATCAAGAAGACATTGATTATTTATGTCACATCTGAATGGGTGATCAAATAATACACTAGATTATATTGATATAATAAATTATAAATCACATTATTTAAACCAGTGGTCTTCAACCTTTTCACACCTGTGGCCTGGCAAAAATAGGGATAAGATTTCACAGACTGGCAGAAGTTTACAGATAAATTTTCTTAAAGATGTAACCTACTTATAACTGACCAAAACAGCACACTAGTTATTGTGTATTGTAATGGTGTTGCTTACCTTCACATGCTGAACACAGAAAACAGTACAATAACAATCATTCTCATTAATGTGCTTGCATTTCTATATTTATTATTTCATTGTTAAAACATTCAAGAATAAAATGTTATTCACCTGAATGTTGGGAAATATCATAGCTAGTGTAATCACATGGCAATGATTATGATAAATGTATTATCTGTATTTAATGTTAAATATACAAGATGGTTATATATATATATATATATATGGAAGTTGTCTTTTGATAGTAGTAAGGGCAAAATAGAAATCGCGTAATTAATCACCGTACAGTCAAAAAAAAATTTGACGTATTTTAAATCTGAAAAAATAAAACGAAACATGTAAAAGTCTGAAGTTTTGATGTTATTGTAATTTTTTTTTGTGTTGATGTGTTGAAAGGATCAAAAAATGTAATTAATAGGAAAAGCTTTTTTTAAAAAATGGTAAAATAGATATCGCGTAATAGAAATAAAGCCAAAAAAAATCGCAAAGTTATTTTTTGTTTGTTTTTATTTTTAAAAAAAGGTTAACAGAAATTGGTTTTAAAATAAAAGTTTTAGTATATTTGCAGTATACAAATAAAACCAAAAAATATTGCCTTATAGGCCAAAAAAAAAGTGGGCGTATTTTTAAACAACAAAAAAAAAGAAAACGAAACTTGAAAAAGTCAAAAGTTTTGATCTTGTTTTAACACATAAACAATGCCGACAAGCAACCGTGATTGGCTATCAAAAGACAACTGGAGTTTGTATAATAAAAAACCTTTTTTTTTTAATTTTGAATTTTTTTAGAAAAATAATAAATTTAATTCTATCTCTCCATAAACATCTGTGATAAATAGAAAAACAGATTAATTTATGTATGATCGATTAGATTTCGTTTTTGTTCTGTTTCTTATTTTTTAACAGGATAAAAATGTGATGAAAAAGTAAATAAAAACTGTTTATATTAATTAAAAGTTTAAAATCTCATTATTTTGTTATTACTAACTTTCTTGCCAGTCTAGCGTGGCCCGGCAGAAAACTTCTGTGGTCCAGTAGTTGAAGACCACTGATTTAAACTACCATAATAAATAGTTTAGACATTAACACAGCTGACAAATTAAAACAGGCAAAACTCTCTATACATATTGCCACTCAGTGCAAGCCAGAGTAATCATTGGATGCCAGAAGACTTATGCATAAAATTCCTATCTAGTGCCTACTCATCCAATATCTCCAGACTAGTTTCTGGCTTGTGTCCTTCATCAGTGAGGAACCTTGGATTTGAGAGCACTGCACCTAGATTTTAGGATCTAATGCAACCCTCCAGCAGCCAACTTTTATCTCTACTTAATTACAAAACTACGAGTCTTAAATTGAAAATATTATAAGTAGAGATAAAAGGTGGCTGCTGGAGGATTGCATTAGATCGTAAGATCTAGGTGCAGTGCTTTCAGATCCAAGGCTCCTCACTGATGAAGGCCACAAGCCAAAAACTAGTCTTGGGGATATTGGATGAGTAGGCACTAGATGGGGATTTTATGCACAAGCCTTCTGGCATCCATTGATTACTCTGGTTTGCACTGAGTGGCAATATGTATAGAGAGTTTTGCTTGTTTTAATAAGTTATGAGCAAGGATAAGAAATGGTGATCATGTGATGTTTATTGGCTTAAAACCAATCCTGCCTAATAGGATAGTGGTGGTTATGGTTATTAAAAAACCAAAGACCCCAAATTGTATAGGTACTGAACTGAGTTCTGACCTATATAACCACATAAGGTACTGAGCTTGGATTGAAAATATTATAGTGTTTTCAATTTAAGACTCATAGTTTTGTAGTTAAGAAGGGATAAAAAGTGACTGCTGGAGGGTTGCATTCGATTCTAAGATCTAGATGCAGTGCTCTCAGATCCAAGGCTCCTCGCTGATGAAGGCCATAAGCCAGAACTAATCTGGGGATATTGGATGAGTAGGCACCAGATGGGGATTTTATGCACAAGTCTTCAGGCAACCATTGATTACTCTGGCTTGCACTGAGTGGCAATAGGTATAAAGAGTTTTGCCTGTTTTAATAACAGTTATGAGCAAGCATAAGAAAGGGTGATCGTGTGATGTTTATTGGCTTATAACTGACAAATGTCATATAATAAAATTATTTGCTTTCATTTGTTTGATAAATCAAGACAACGGAGAGGCAGTGTTACATCTTTTCATGGTTTTTATATGAAAAAATTGTAAATTTAAAAACATTTTAATAATTAGATTATAAAAATTATGAATGACAAGATTGAAATCAAAAGAATTAATAAAGTTAAAAATATTTATAAATAAAAAATAAGATCTCATTAAGCTAATTCTTATAAACCAAATCTTTTTTTATTTTTCTTGGTATACTAATTAGTGTATTTGCCCTCTATGCATATAACTGTGATTCTAGTTTAAGATGAGTAAGAAAAAATTCTGATCACAATTAGACATTGATTATTGTTCCAATCCGCATAAGTTATCCAACAGTAAATGGATATTGACAGCTAGATAATAAAGATTCCTGCTTAAATTTGAATTGTCAAATACACAATAATGGGCTGACTGCAAAAATAATAAAAAAATATTAGCAAGAGAAAGGAAAACGTGTTCCTATGAGTTCTGAATCTCTAGTAACCGTTAAAAAAATAGTTCATTTTAATAGTTTATATTTTTAGAAATTAAAATAATTTATAATTTGGTGAGATGTGCCTTTTTTATATAATTTTGTTTTTAATAGTACACCTGCACAAAATACTTGTTCATACATATATGCAACTTTTGTAAAATGTTAGATATAATACAGATTAAAGAAAGTTTGCTTAAAAATGGAAAACGTATATAAAAGACACAACAAGCATTTTAAGAATAGCTCTTTACGAAAATTCTTAGAAAATTTACTACTGCAATTTGACTTTCAGATTTGTTTGAAAAATAATTACTACCACACACAGAACATATTTGTATGTGTTTTAAAAAATATCTATAATATAGTTTCATTTAATGCAGTTTCCGGTATTTATCTGTTACCAATACTAACTTGTAAACCAAAAATAGTTAGTTTGATCTTTGGCAAAATATTCTCAAAAACATTTTTATTCTATTTGAACGACATTCCATAGTTGTTTTTTTATTATATAATTATTGAAAAAAAAAACAGTACAGAAAAGAGAATTGAAAAAAATCTCCAGGAAAATAGACAAAATCCTGCATCCTTTTATTATAAATTGTTTCTAATTTGTAAAACATTTGAATATAAAAATAAACCAATCCATTTTTAAAATTAAAATTATTCTCAGACTTCTATAGAGGTTCTCCAAGGATTTATACATAATCGTTTGTTAATAGTTCTTATCTTTTCTAACTCAAAAAATGAATAAGATTGTAAAAACTTTTACTAAACACTAATACCAAAATTATAAATACATAAGACTACCGAGTTATGAAGCTAATGAAAATATGGATAAATATACTTTTATTAAAAATTATGGAACACCTTCTACTAGTAGTTTTAAAAAATAGTTACTATATTTGTAAAAATTGTTATAAAATTTATTTATATTGCATTATTTTGATGATTAATTATTTCTGATAAAATTAATTTTATACAAATTAAAAATAATAAATACTAAAATTATTTTTTAGTTAAAAAAAATGTACCATTTAATTTTAAGTCTGAGAGAGATCTAATTTTAAAATGTTTCAATTTAATTATATTTATACATAAAACATTGCAACAAAACGTAATGTATAAATTCAATCACAGACTTTACAAATGAGAGTAAATACTTGTGATATAATAAGATATGTTTAAATAGTTAATATAAAAATACAAATTACAACTTATTATTTTGCCTTATAAATTTCTTATATTATACTTCCGATTGCACATGCCATAAGTTCACAAACGTTAAATTATTGGGAATTCTGATTAAGAATACTACGGTTTTCAAAACAAATTTAAATAATATTTTTTTTTTTTACACTTTTTTTAATTTATAATTTTTAATTTTAGAATATTTAACAAGATGCTTCAGTTCATTCTATTTCTATATATAAATATTTATATTTTACAGAGAGACTAAACTCTCCATACAGTAGCGCCATTCAGTGCAAGCCAGAATAATCAATAAATGTAAGAAGGTTTATGCATAAAATCCCTATCTAGGGCCTACTCATTCAATATTCTCAGACTAGTTTCTAACATATGGCTTTCATCAGTGAGGAGCATTGGATCTGAGAGTATTGTGTCTAGATCTTAGGATCTAATGCAATCCTCCAGTAGCTGCCTTTTTATTTTATTAATTATTATAAAGCTTTGAGTCCAAAATAAAAACACAATAATGTTTTCAATTCAAGCTTATTAGCTTGTATAGTTGTATAGATCTGAATTCAGTTCAGCATCCAACCCTTTTTAGTGTTTTTGTTTCTTTAATATTCACAATCACCATAATTCTATTGGGCAGATTTGGTATTAAACCCATAAACATCACATGATTACTATTCTTTATGCTTACATAAGCTGGAGAATTGCATTAGGTCCTAAGATCTAAGTGCAGTGCTCTCAGTTTCAAGGTTTCTAAGCTAGAAATTAGTCTAGGGATATTGGGTGAGTAGACACTAGATAGGGATTTTATGCATAAACCTCTTTGCATCCATTGGTTACTCTGGCTTGCACTGAGTGGTGCTACTGTATGGAGAGTTTAGCCTCTGTGTAAATAGTTTGTGTAAGCATAAAGAATGGTAATTATAAGTTTTAATACCAATTCTGCTCAATAGGATTATGGTGACTGTCATTACTAAAGAACCAAAGACAGCAAAATGTATGGATACTGAACTGAGTTTAGATCTATACAACTATAGAAGCTAATGAACTTGAATTGAATACATTACTGTGTTTTCATTTTAGACTCAAAGCTTCATAGTTCACTAATAAGGTAAAAGGTGGCTGTTGGAGGATTGCATTAGATACTAAGATCTAGGCATGCTCTCGGATTCAAGGCTCCTCACTGATGAAAGTTATAGGCTAGAAACTAGTCTGGAGATATTGGATGAATAGACACTAAATAGATTGATTACTCTGGCTTGCCCTGAGTGGCACTACTGTATAAAGAGTTTAGCCTCTGTGTAAACAGCTTGTGTAAACATAAAGATTTGTGATCATGTTATGTTTAGTGGAATTTATATTTTATTTGTATAGTTTTATTATCTATATAGAAACTATTTAAGATCTATCAAAATAGTTTAGAGCAGTAATACAATGGTGTATTCTAAAGATAAAATAACATGAATCAAAATTCTACTTGTAAACTTCTGATGTTGAAACTATCATTTATTCAGTTATTCATTATTTACTTAGAAAATATTTGTAATCCATAAAAATGATGAAATATAATCAAGAATTCAAAACGTAATTATTTCTAATCTTAATTAATACCAACACATAAAAAGTAAATAGTAGTGCACAATTACAAACTCATCAATGAAGTCCAATCCAACATTTTTTAAAAATTAATTTCTAGGCAAATTAAGAAATTATTAATAGTTATTCTTAGTTGGAAAATAAATTAACTTTTATTTGATAAGATTAAATGAATATTAATAAGTTGTAGTAAAATATATAATTAAATTATGAACATACTTTTTATTGTAGATTTTTTATTAAATAAAAATTACAACTTTATTATTAATGAAATTATGATCAAAAGATGATAGAATATGAAAGAAAACAATTAGCAGAAATATAATTAAATTAAAGATAGCTACGATTACTTTGAAAGCATTTTGTGTTTATTTCAATCCCAGAATTTACTATAAATACATCAAAATTTTAAGCTAGTTTTGATAACACATTAAGCTCTATTTTATCAAAAATCCTCTGATATAATCAAATTATTACCTACTGGTTGTCAAGTTGGTGCTGAGAGATATTGCAATAACTAGAAATAATGTTGACATAAGATACAAAAAAGACCTGGATTATAAGATTCTATCATAATATAAAGAAATAGAAATTGCCTTATTTTCTCCTCTTTAATGATAATTTCTACTTTAAAACAACATTGTAGAGCAGTCTTACAACAGAATATTCTCAATTTGAAAACTTTGTAATATATTTACCTTATAGGACAGCACATTTGATAGAGATGTTCTGTTTCATGAAATAAATACTTTCACATATAGTTTAATTTTAGCATGAAGTATTTTAAATTATTATTTTTTCAATCAGGAGCTTATGAATTGTTGGTAGTCATTACAGCTATTTCATCATTAAAGTTGATAAAGAGCATTGTTTCTTTAAGTTAAGTTGATTACATTGTTTGTTTTATTAAATAAAAGATTAACAAAGTTTGAGCAATGCAACATCAACAACTCCAAACAAAAACTGACTCTTAGTATTGAATAACTGATTTCAATTAAATTTCCTGAGAACCCAAATATAAATTTAGTTCTTTTATCAAGTATCAGTTCTCAGTTTCAAACTATAAAAGTTATTATCTGGCTATAAGAATTAAGTCTTCACATTATTTCACAAAAAAAAATTCTATACATATAATTTTCAAATGCCAATCATTGAAACTCTGTGAAAAATTCCACTCTTAAATAATGGATTTTTTTTAACCCTAAAAGTTACATAATATGTTTTTTTTATTTATATTTTTTTATTTTTATAAAAAAGAAATTATTTCCTGGCATGAAATGAATTGTCAGAAAAGATACATTAGTACTGATCAGCATATCTAGTTTTCATATTTTCTAGATTTATAAGATAAAAATTGAAGCATTTGACATTGATTTCTCGCTAATACCAATGGAAAAGTTTAAACCATTATGTGCTATACTACCACTATCTAATAAATTACTTGCAACACTAATTGTTGCAAAAATACAAACAGTTTTTATCTCATCTATAAATATAATCATCAATGCATTTCAAAGGTAATTTTTTTTTGCAATCATTTGTCTATTCTAATAAAGAATCACTTTTCTGCATTAATATTAATACATACTTACATAATAATTATTTTATTAAGCTGAGATGCTGGTATGTTTTAAGCGTCTAAATTGATTTTTAAGTTAAATCAAGGAATGTAAGTTCAGCAGCCATGATAAGATGTAAATTTGAAATTAATGCATTTTTTGCAGGATTATCTCACCTATATTTTTATTTTTAAAAAGATTCAAAAAATGTTAGTAGTTTGAAATTTTTCACACCTAAATTAAATTAGTAGTTGATTTAAAGTTCTAGCTAAAAGCTCTTGTTAAGCTTCTTCTCTGAGTGACCATAAATCAGAGTTAACTTTATGATTTCCTGTTGTCTTAATCTTCAAATAATTCTGAGACTGTCTTAATTAAATTCATTAAAATCTCAAATTACACCAATCTGTGTAACAAACATCCACTGATAGAATTACCAGGCATATTTTTATAACCATTTTACTTCTTATTTGGCAAACTTTTCTATCATAATATTTCTTAATCGCAAGCCATTTACAATAGAATAATGACTTGCAAATAAAATTGCATTAAATAGCATATTGTTGAATACATCATAAAGTTTTGAAGTCACTTTCCATTTCTATATTTTATAAAGCATGCTAAGTATTCACTGTGCAGGTAAACTTCAAAAAATAAGAAACATATAATTACCTACTGAATTCTCAAAAACTGTTCATAGATTGCTTTGATAACCATCTAGAATTGATATATTGACAAAATTAAGAATATGTAGATATATTAACATTCTTTGATTAAACCTATGCATAACATGTACATTAACGATGTATTTGAACATGCATTTGATCATATTTATTGTTTGGGATAATTATACATTTGTATCAAAATTTTCTTTTTAATAAAAGATATTATCAGGGACTACTTCGATTGTCAACAGTTCCTTCAGTAATCAATTATATAATTTTTATGTTATTAATAATATATGATTCCATAATAATAATCGGTATATAGTTTTTGAAAAAAATTATGTATTAATTACTTTCAATGCTTAATTCTCTTAGATTATTTTTTCTTCAAAGGTTATTAATCATTCTTCTTACAAACATTTACCTAAATCTGGTTCAGTTTTCTATGAAAAGGTATTTGTATTAGCAAAAAGATTTTTTAAACATACAAATGCTTTTAATTAAAAAGAATAAAGAACATTTGAACTTAAAGAAAAGCCATATTTTTGGAACTCATATATATAATAAATGCATTTAATTTCTTTTTGTTTTAACGCCCACTCTTTCAACTTTATTACTTGTATTCATGACTCTTTTAACATTTTTTAAAATTTCAAAACTTGATTTTTAAAAATAATTACATCAACTGCAAAATTTAAGTAACTTACGTATTTTCCATTTGCTTTATTTATCTTGCTATTTTAATCTATGAAATATTTCCTGTAAAACCGTTTTAAATTATATTGAAGATAAAGAATCATACTATCAAATAACCTTGTCAATGATAATTTTTTAGTGACAAATTTAATTTCTGAAATTGTATTTTGATAAACATTGTTTAGAAATTGGCCAATATTTTGTTTCCATGATTCAAAACATCTATTACATATCTAAATTTGAAAGTTTGTTTGTTACTTAATAACTCAACATGTATTGCACCAATATTGATAAATTTGACAAAATTTTCCTTTTTTATTTTTTATTTTTTAATATAGGTTATGGAGTTTTGCTTCATAGTACTGCATAGTTTGAAAAAAATGGTAATTTTTTACTAAAGCAAGCAGATACAGAATTTGAAAAATTATTTAAAATATTGTAGTGGATAATTGTTAATATTGTTTAAATTCATTTATAAAGCACTTAATAAAACATTATTTATTATGCACATTGCTATTGTTTTTAAAAGTAAATAATTCAGCAAAAAATACTTCTGAGGAATTGATTATCTGAACATTCTAAATTGACAAATATGTTAAGGGAATTACATATTAAAGTGATAATCAACAATAGGTGCTGTAGTATAATTCAAATATTTCAATAAGGATTAAATTTTAGATGTCTAAAAGACTTAAATTAAATACAGTTCTATCCTTTATCATTTATCTTTCATATAAAGTTTCACATGATCACCATGTCTTGTGCTTGCTCATAACTGTTATTAAAACAGGCAAAACTCTGGTACAGTAATGTCATTCAGTGCAAGTCAAAGTAATCAATGGATGCCTTAAGGCTTGTGCATAAAATCCCCATCTAGTGCCTACTCATCTAAAATCCTCAGACTAGTTTCTGGATTGTGGCCTTCATCAATGAGGAACCTTGGATCTGAGAGCACTGAATAGAGGTGTGGTGCTCTCATATCCAAGACTCCTCACTGATGAAAGCCATAAGCTAGACATTGGATAAGTAGGCACTAGATAGAGATTTTATGCACAAGCCTTCTGGAATCCACTGATTACTCTGTCTTGCACTGAGTGGCACTACTGTATGAAGGGTTTTGCCTGTTCATATAAAGTTTGTCTGCTTGTTACTTAATAATTCAACACATGAAACTTGATGATTTTCTTTTTTCTTGGGGAGGGGGAATACTTACATAGACTATAATTTTTGTTTAATTGTTTTTAAAAAGATAGTAATCTAATGTGAACAAAGCCATGAGAATAGCTGGTATTGTTATAAATGTACTTCCATTTCAGCAAAAGGTCTATGATTTTGAATCAATAAATAATAGCTATCTCATTCCCATAACATTCACAAAGTTGCATAATAAATTCTAGAAAGAATATAACACAATAAGAATTTGTTTACCTATAGTTGTGTTTTGAAATTTTCATTTTATTAAAAAAAATAATAAAATTTTAATATTGATTAGTAAATAAATATGCTTATAGACATAGTTTTAACATGAAAGATATGAGACAATATCCCACTGAAGGTTTATGACTATATTAAGTTGAATTACCTCAAATAAAAACACTTTTATGAGGTCTGCTATACATAAAATAAATATTGTATAATAGAACTTTGAAGAAATATTTTATCATTACAATTTCATTTACAAATATCAAATTTTCTGCATTTATATATTTAATGCTAGCTGCTTCAGACAAATATTATTAAACAATTTATTAAACTAGAGGGTATTCCTTCTCCAGCAGTAAGCTTACCCCCCCCCCCGATTAAAGATTAATATTTCTGGTCTTATATAAACACATGGAATAACTTAACTTCATTTCTCTTTTTCCAAGTGTAATTAATATTTCCACCTCCCACCCATTTTTGAAACAGATGAATAAATACAAAAATGAAAAAGAAATCCCATTGATGTGTATTTCATGCTGAAATAGCACTCATCGGTAGTATCACGTGATTATCTTTTACATGTGACTTAATTGTTTGTTTAGTTATTTATTAACATCAAATCATATTTGATTTATACACCCAAAATTTTGACATCAACTACTTAGTTAAATACATTAATAATTATTAATAATCTTTTATTAAACTAGAGATTATTTCTATCATAGATAATGATTAGTAACATTCATTAATGCATTCAGCCGAAGAAGTTGATGTTACAGTCGTGAGTGCAAAAATTTAACAGTTGTAATTCAAATTGTAATATTGATAAATATTGAAAAAATGATGATGACATATGTAAGAAATAAAGGCCTGGGCCAAATGACGAGCGCTGATTTAGCATAAACTACTCATATTTTCGGTCATTTTGTCTTTTTTCAAATAACTTTATTCACGTTTCAAGAATGTGCTTGAAATAGAAATTTTAAATATAACTTAAAAGAAATATTTTATTAGTAAATATTCTCATTATTAATGCTTACTTAATTTTATATAAGCAAAAATAAAAATTTAGTTCAAAGATAAAAAAAAGAATTCGTATAATATTGTGTGTAAGGGGGGGGGGGGGTATCCGCGCAAGAAAAATTGATGCTAGTTTTTTAAAATATATATATTGGAAACTTAAACAAAAATTTATTTTTTTAATGTTTTGAATAATTCTTATTTCAGCTTTTAAAAAATGAATAATTTGAAGTTATTTATATAGGATACGACAGATAATCGATATACAGTAAATCGAAAAAATCATATTTAAACATAATTTAAAAATAATGCAGGACAAAATCAAGAATTATACAATTTTATAAACCAAAGTTGACTCATATATTGATTCGCATTTATAATTTACTCTGAATTAAATAAAAAATCGATGAACTTACTAAAAATAAGTTTTATTTGCTGATTTATATATTCCTTGGCTTTACGATTTGATAGAGTAGTAGATATTGGAACCTCTGGAACTCGAGATCTATGGTCATGACCCTGTTCTGTTACTCTGAACAATAAGTCATTTGATAATTATATTTACATTTTTCTTTTCTTATAATTAAAAAACACATTCTTTGATTAATGAAATTAATTACTAGTTATAGCTTACACGTTTGGTAAAAAATTATATATTAGATAATTAGCATGGTAAAAAAAAAAAAAAAAACTTTAAATAGTCTACAGTAAAAAAAAACAATAAAAAGAAAGTTATTATTCTCTTGGCTTGCCAGTTGATAGATGATGATTCTACTAGTATTTTATTCTATCATGTTTTACTCTCTAGCAAAAAATATCTAGTTATCTATTTACTGATCAACATCGGATGGATATCTATGCTCAAATTTAAATAAAATTTTAAATATATTTGAATCCTACAAAATGCAATAACAGCACATTCACATTTCATGTCCATGACAGATTTATATCCTAAGTAAACAAAACTTAAAATTTCATTTTAAATTCCAAACAGATTTAAAATTTGTTTTTTTAGATAGGTGTCTTATAGTCAAGCTAATCGATCTATGTTGGTTATTAAAAAGTATCTGATAATTTATATCGATTTTTAAAAAATAAGAATGGAAACTTTTAAAGTGTTTAACTAAAATAAAGCTTTAAAAAACCTAATAGAAAATTTAAATTAATATTTTATATTCGTAAAAGAAAATATCAACAGATGCATACAAACATGATAACACATGCTGACTTATATTATAACTATCCACATAGATGCATGTCCTTAGATAAATATAGATGATATATATGCAAGCAATAAATTGGAGTTGTATTAGTATTTTTGATCTTTGCATTAAGAAAAATAGAGCAAGTGTTTAAAAAAAATGTGCATGAGAGTTTTAATTCATATTTTATTTGTAAAAATACAAATTAGCTTATTTTTAAACAGAAATCTTGCAAGCTTTTTGGTATAATCAATTTTAAAATTACAGACAAATTGGTATTCGTCTTCAAATTATCTTTCTTTAAATTATAGTTTTATGTGACAATTAATGAAAACGAAGTGGGTAAAAAAAAAGTAAGATTTTGCTATTTCTGGAAATAGGTTTTGCTCTAATCTCTAAATATTTAAGCCAAAATTAGAATGAAATTTATGTTCTAATCAAGTGTTCTCATGAACATCATGTGATCTAAAATAGAAGATTATATAAAGGATTTCTTTTCTCTGAATTACTTAGATATATTTCATTGTTTAATTGTCTAAAATTATGCAACTTTTAATAATTTAAGGGTCAAGAGGACAGATTTAGGTACCTAATTCTGCTACCACCCATGCCTTTAAACTTCATAATGAAGTAACAATTATATTACACAATCTGAAAAATGAAAGGAAACCCATCTTGGAACAAACCCATAAGCAAAGATTTTTATTTAATTGCTATTAAGGAAAAACTTTAAAATATGCCTCTGAATAAAAATTCATAATGTTTGACAAATGTTCATTTAGACATTATTTGTGCTAATAAAAAATAAGATAAAATGAAAACGCATAATCTTTTGTATGCTGCATTTGCTCATCTTGTTAAAAATACTTTATATTATTATGAAACACTGCAGTAATTTTTTTAAATAAATTATTATCATTGAGAAGATTGAATGATTTGCAAGAATTAATTTATATATATATATATATATATATATATATATATATATATATATATATATATATATATATATATATATATATATATATATATATATATTATTTAATTTGTATATACCTGACTCCCATATTTTATCCAGGTTATCATCCCTGACTTTATTCATTAAAGTGAGAAAAATATTTTATCATAGTAATTAGATTGCAGGAAGGAGTGATAGTAATAAAATTAAAAAAAAATGTTCTCTAAATATAAGTACAGTGTGTGATCTTTACTTAATACAAACTATTTAAGACCAGAATACAGGACACCATTGGTGGCTAAAGAGCTGTTAAGATTTGAAATCCATATAACTGGTCTAATGAAACTTATTTTGCAGAGAAAGAAACTTTAATGGAATAGGTAATGGGCTACAAATTTTCATAAGGGTATATCAGTCAGTGAAAGAAGAATGCATGGTCTTGAATTTTTGGTAAAATCTAATTTAGTATCTTCTATTTTTGGAAATTATCATTATATCAATAAAAAAAACTAATTGTTTAAAACCTGATTTTCATAAAGGTACCAATGCTCATTTTATTAATGCTTGTACTTCAACATTAGATTCAAAAAATTCAGGAAAAGAAACTTTTTTATTTCTTAATGGATAGCATTACAACAGCAATACTATTACAAAATCATTTTTTCCTGCTTGGAGGCTTTACTGCACATAAAGTTACAAATAGCAGTCATTGACCAAAACTGTTGGAATTAATATTATTGGTGCTGTAAATTTAAATGATCTGTTATTATTGAATTTTTGCACAACACACAAATTGATTATAATAATCTCTTTGTTTCTGAAAAAAAATCATAATAAGCAAACATGGATACATCACTATTTAAAGCACTGGTATTTAATAGATTATATTACAGATAGGAATTAGAAAATAAGCAAAGTTCAGATTACATGAATATTTATAAATGACAAAATGTCACATCATAATATTATTAGTTCCAAAATTAAAATTTACATTAAATAGTAAATGTTATTTAAATAATAATCTTAAGAATATTCATGCTCTTTCTATAAAAAACATCTAATATATTTACTAAATTTTAAGAATTATGAAATACTAAGTCATGGAATTGCCTTTAAAATGTGTTATGGATACAATTAAATTTATTCTTAAGTTCCCTAAAAGCGACTCATGACGAATTTTCTAATGTCTTATTATTATTTGTTTAAATAAAAAAATCTATGTTGCATTTTTGAAAGAATAATAAGTTAAATGTGTAAGTTCAAAATAAATATAGAGATTTGAAGACAGAAATTATTTACAAAAAGGCTTAAAAGTTATAGGAAGCTTAAAACTATAAAGAAGATATTTGATGGTCATGATCACTCTAGATCTTTTTTGATGTACTGAAATAGGTCCTAAAAACAATATCATAATTCTATTAAATCCAAAAATGGCATTCTCTTGTATAATGATATTTTGATCAAGTGAAAGAAGCATTTTGAACATCTTTTGAATAATAATATGAGAATTGAGATGACGGCTTTTTATGATATATCTATTTTATTTACTCTTTTCAATTTGGATAAGAATATTCAGCTTAGTAAAGTCAAAGCAGCTCTGCAATTTTAAAATAGATTGGCTGCCTGTTCTGATAAAATATATGGAGAAGTTTTAAAATATGTTTAGGGATGTGTTAACTTAAAAATATTGGAAACTTTTCTGTAATATATTGCCTTGTTAAGATATCACATATGATCTTAAGTAAGTTTTATTATTCCAACTTTTACAAATAAGGATGTATACAAAATTCCAATAGTTATCATGGAATGTCATTATTATCCATTACAGCAAAAGTACTTTTGTGGCTTTATCTGAATAGATTGCTTTCACTCATAGATGAATGATTTTCAGAGACTCAGTGTGGTTTTAGAAAATCAAAAGCACTGTAGACATGTTTTTTGTTTTCTGGCAAATGTAATAAATGTAATGGGAATAAAATAATGATTTATATATTGCTTTTATTGATTTAGCCATTCTTCTACAGAATGGAATGAGAAAAAGGTTTAAAAAAAAATTGATGTTAAATAAAAATGTGTATTTGCTTCAATATTATTTCCAATATTTTTATAGCAGAGTTATTTGTAACTGTTTATAGACATTTTAATAATATAAAAGTGACAATATCTCATCTTCATAGCTTTTATTTTGTTTTCTATTTCCTTCACATTCTTATTTTGTGCCTGTAACATTTTTTTTTGTTTTGCTATTTTCTTCAATTTTGTTTGGTCATGAAAGATTTATAATCAATAGATGCCAGAAGGTAGAACTTAATAAATACATAGCCAGTAGTCTCCTATCTATCCCTAAAATTAGTTTCTAGCTTATGTTTTAGATAATGAGGAGATTTGGGATTTTTGAGCAGTGTATTCCTCTAGGACCCACTTTTTACTTCTGTTATGTTATCATGTTTCCATTCCAAATTGGAAAAACCTATATTTTTTTTTCAATCCAAGACAATTTTTTCTACACTAGATGGCAAAAATCAATAAAATAGCTAAATAGTTTATTATTATTATTATTATTATTATTATTATTATTATTATTATTATTATTATTATTATTATTATTATTATTATTATTATTATTATTATTATTATTATTATTATTATTATTATTATTATTATTATTATTATTATTATTATTATTATTATTATTATTATTATTATTATTATTATTATTATTATTATTATTATTATTATTATTATTATTATTATTATTATTATTATTATTATTATTATTATTATTATTATTATTATTATTATTATTATTATTATTATTATTATTATTATTATTATTATTATTATTATTATTATTATGTTTCAAAGCAAAACTTTATTGAGTCTAAAAAGTTACAGAGTCATATATTGATTTTTTACAAATGAAAAACAAATTACAACTTTCAGTATATAAGTCTTTATCTTTTCTGCATCCTTTTTTTTTCTTCTTGTTTTTAAATTTGGTCTTCTATCTAGTTCAGTTTATGCTTGCATTTTTTTTTTTAAAGTTGGAAAAAATGCTGATGTTGAAAATGTCATCATCTATCTTATTGGTCTTTATATTTCATAGACTGGATCTCTGTTTCAAGTGTGACCATGTGGCTGCAAATATATCTGGTTGAGCTAGGATGCTGTCTCTTTTTCTTAACAGTTCTAGTTTTATTGAATATGTTGCTGGGTGGCGTCGAGGGTTATTGGCAAGTGCAAAAGTGCATCTGGTGCACCAGTAGGCATAAAGGCTGTATGTTGCTGCACGAATAGCAGGGTTATTGCCTTTTTTAAATGTATTTATTATTTCATCTATTGAAATGATAGCCTTTCTGTATGTGGTAAACATTGTGCGACGTATTGTTTCTAGGGCACTGCAGGAATGAAGAAAATGATCTTGTGTCTCTTCTTCTCTATGACATAGTCCGCACATGGGGTCTATATTGGTATAGAATCTACGAAATCTAAGGAAATGGGTTGTGGGTAGAGCATTGAGATTAAGCTTAAGTAGAAAATCGAATAATTTTGGTTCTAATGACCATTTTCTGAATTGTTGCAGTAGTTGCCTGTTGTCTATTCCAAGAACTGATGGATGTAGATTGGGTGTCTGGTTGGGATGTAGTATATTGTAAATGTCCCAGTATGTATACTTGTTGTCATTATTGAGTGATATTTTGTTGTATATTGGCTTGAGTTCTTCAATCAGTGTGGATAGATATCCATATGAAGGGGGTGGTCTGTCTGTGGGTATTATACTGATTACACATTCCAGGTCTGGAAATCTTTTTATGGTTGCTGTTATTAGATTTACTGATTTCTGTGTGTAAAAAACATTGATTGTATGGAGTCCAAGTCCATTGCTATGTGGTGGTCTGCTCAGATTTTTTAAAGAGATTGCCACTGTCTTTCTCTTCCATATTAGTTTGTTACAGATTGACGAGATTTTAGATATGAATGTTTTTGCAAATTTGATTATAGGTGTATAGTATGTAATTTTTGTAGTTATAAGTTGATTAAATAGTGCTACCTTTGCATATATTGACAGGTATGACTTTTCAAGTGAGGCTGTGATTTTTTCAGCATCTATTTTTAATTTATTTTGAATTTTTTGCCTCATTCCATTGGTTCCAAGGTAGAATGGGAAACCAAGGAAAGCAGATGGTTTACCATTAAACATCTCTGTACAGTGCTTGCCTGTGTATATTGACCATGCAGCAGTTTTATTTGTGTTAATTTTTAAATTAAAATTTGAGGTATAATTCTTGATTATCTCTTGTAATATGGGGAGGTTCTTTTTAGAGGGGAGGAAAACGGTTACATCGTCCATATAGGCTATGCATGATA
This sequence comes from Epiperipatus broadwayi, assembly GCA_028023455.1. Taxonomy (NCBI): domain Eukaryota; kingdom Metazoa; phylum Onychophora; class Udeonychophora; order Euonychophora; family Peripatidae; genus Epiperipatus; species Epiperipatus broadwayi. The sequence continues at coordinate 223,060 of JAQFVV010012947.1, read as the reverse complement.
TATTTAAAGCAGTGTTTGGAATTTGAATGCCTTTTATTTTTTTCTGTATCTCTATTAATAGAGGATTTATATATATTGTAAAGAGCAAGGCACTTAGGGGGGATCCTTGTGGGATGGATTGACTCGGTCTGAAGGCTGGTGATTTTTTTCCATTCAATGTGATGTGAATTTCACGGCTGAGTAGCAGATTTGCTATTATATATAGTAGGGATGGAGGTGTTGTTGTTTTTTTCAGCACGTCTAATAATTTGGCTATAGGCACTGAGTCAAAAGCTGCCTCAATGTCTAGTTGAACTATAATTGGTGCATATTTCTTTCTTTTTTTTACTACTTCAATAATTGTTTTGTACATTAAGGCACCCTGGCCAATGGATGATCCTTTTTTGGCATATTGTGCTGATGATAACACAGGGAGTATGTGTTGTTCTATTTTTCCTTTATCACTCTTTCAAGAATTTTTATTCCTAAAGGTCCCATTGAAATTGGTCGTAGATTAGATAAAGATGATATTGCTGTTGGTTTTTTGTTAAATGGAACCATTGCAATTGGGTATAGACTTTGTATGTTGTAAATTTTTTGGGATATGTAATTGGCTACACGACGCACAGGTATTTTGCTGTGAAGTGACTAAGATGTTTGAACACAAATTTGGGAATTCCTTGTGGTCCTGGGTGACATGTGTTTGTTATTGTTGCAAGTTGAAATACAATGTCAGTTGTTGTTATTGGTGTGTCTGTTTCAGGGTCTCCAAATATGTCTTCATTTGGTATGTACACACTCTGTTTTTGCAGTTTTTTTTAAAGTGTTGATATATTGGGTTTATCATGTTATGTCCAGCTGTTATAGAACCATCTATTTCAAGTGCCATAGGCACTCTGACTGTGGATGGGTATCCCAATGCCCACCGTATGTATGCTCTGGTCCAAGTATGTTGTTGTGTAAGGCATATTTTTTTCTTTTTTATTGCTACATATTGCTTTAGTGTATTGCATGTATTGTTGTACATTTCTGTAAGTTTTTTAATTTGTGTTTGATTATCTGTAGTTGGTCTGGAAATGGTTATTCTTTTATGTAGTTCATCTGCCAATGCTAATAATCTGGTGGGGGGTGTTGAGTTGCAGGTAATATGATTGATGTTGAAAGAAAGTATATTGGTGAATGCTATATACTTTTGTACTGGATCGAGTGACATGTTTTGAAGTTTTTGGAGCATTATATATGTTTCTGAATATAGGAATTCAGTTGTTTGTGCTGGAAGAAGTATTCGCATAGTCTTTTGGAGGGCTATTGTTGTATTCTGTATTTTTGTTAGGTCGAGGGTGATGAACTGAGCAGCATGATCTGAGATTATAGATGGACAGAGTTCAAGATTAAAATAATGATGTAACATTGGTGAGTAGAAACACAAATCAATAAGTGACTTATATCTATTGTTATTAAAAGATATTGAGTTTGATGGGAGAAAACCCTCAGCACTCATAAGTGGGATTGTTATTTGATGGATCCATTTGGTGACAAAAGTTTGGTAGGTCATGTTGAAATCTCCCAGGAGTATTATGGGATTTGGTGTTGCTGTAAGCATTGAATTTATTGTTGCTATTATTCTGGAGATGATGATGGGGCCTGGTGGTATATATACAAATACTAGGTTAAGTGTGATATTTTTATGATGGAGTGTTAATATGATAAGATTAGAGTCAATATATATAATTTTAAAAGAATCAAAAGGGCAGTTGTGGGAAATAATTATGCCTGTGCCACCTGATGGTGATGATGATTGCCTTGAGCAGGCACAAAAACCTTGGCTGACTAAATATTTTGATGGATCAATTTGAGAGCTGCTGTATATTTTTGTTTCCAAAAGCCCAAGTATGTGTGGTTGTGTTGTATGTAACCATTTTTTGAGATCAAAAAGTTTTTTGGTGGCATTTAAGCCTCTAATGTTGAGAGATCCAATTTTTATCTTCATGTTTTAAATAATTTTTTAACAGGGTATTGATTTTTATTTTATTTTTAATACTAAATTTTTGTTTATATTGCAGTAGATGGATGCTGATACATATTTAAGACATTGTTGGGTTTATTATCAGTTTTTCTTTCATTTAATATTGCTTCAGACTCTATACAGGCAATTTGTGATGAAACCGAACAGGTGTCCATTTGTTGTTGGCTTATATCCATTTCTATTTCATCATTTTCTAAATTGTATATGTCTGATGAGTTGTGCTTTTGGTCTGTTTTTTTTGCCTTTTTGGATTCATGATTTTTACTTGGTCTGCCGGGCTTCCTTTTTCCCTCTGGTGTATTCTCTTGAATAGGTGGAAGAGGGGCTTCTATTGCATCCATTATGTTTGATGCAGTTTTGTTTATAATTGTAGTTTTTTATTATTGGTATCTTTATATTATCTGGATTTATATTTTCATTATATAACTGTGTGTGTTTACTTTCTGTTTGTTGATTTTTACTTGGTACACATTTTGTTTTATTGAGATGCTGATCCTGTGATGTAATTGCTGTATTTTGTGTTGTGGTTTCTTGAGAATTATTTTCGTTTGAATCTTGGATTTCTGTGTTAGTTTTTGTGTTATTATTTTTTTGGTTGGTCTTTGGGATAGGCAATTCTGATCCATTATTATTTTTGTTTGTGGGTGTTTGAACCTGTTTTTTTCGGTTTCTATTATTGGGTTGCCAATGGATGTAGTGTTATTATAAATTTTATTTTCATCACTGGGTTGTTCTGGGGAGAGGATTTTAGTTTGTTCACAGTGATTGCTTTTTGTGTTATCGCACTGAGTTGCTAGGTGTCCTCTCTGTCCACAGCCAAAACAAAGTGGCTTTAGACCTCTTATGTGAAGAGAGTGTCAGCTTCTTGATCTGTAATCTGTGTTGGAATCGTTGAGGCGTCTACGTTTTTATGTAGTTTTATTTTAAATTCAAAACGATTACTACATATCGGTATAGGTGTGTCTTTTAAATATATAGGCTGTAGGGCAATTACTTTTCCAAACGGGTTTATCATTTTTTGAAAATCTTGTACGTTGTATTTAAGATAAGTATTTTTAAGCACTCCAGTAATTATATTTTTCCGGTTTTCATCTATAATTACGAGTGCGTAATTATCAAGTGCTAAAATAGTGGATTGAAACCGTTCTTTTTGCTGCTGAGTATAAAAATCAATGGTTATATATCGAGAATTTGGATGGTCGGCGATACAAGAGATTGTTTCCCATAGTGCATTTTGCGTGATTGCTTCATATAATAAAGCTTTTGGGAAACGATATAATGAGCATTGATTATCGGTTACTGCGAGTACTAACGAAGTTGGTGAAAAAAACCTGCGAAATGTTTCAAATAACGTCCGAGGCACCGTATTACTGAAACGGTCCGTCACATTTTCAAGCGTTTCTTTTGTCCAGATTGCGGCTGGGGGTTGATTTTCCTCTCGAGTGTTTAGATCAAGATTTTTAATATCATTTGTGTTTGTTCTACGGAGACGCGGTATTTGAGTTGGTGCTGTAGTATTGCTATTACTTTTAAGTACTTTTGCATACGAAATAGGCGATGTTGAAACTAACGATGTTGTTAATTTTGTATTGGTGCTTAATTCGCTCACGCTTGACTGGGCAGTAGCCATGATTTATTCTGACTCAAGTCAGTATTTTTTTTAAAAAAGATATTAAAACACACCGATATTTTTCAAAAAACACTATTAATCTATTATATAATTCGATTTTTCCTGTATTATGTTTGTTTTTCGCATAACAAGTTGGAACAAAAGTAAAAAATAAATACTTACATCGGAGAACTTAACGATTGCTTCTTACCTCAGCAGAGATTTGCTGCGGGCTATTATTATTATTATTATTATTATTATTATTATTATTATTATTATTATTATTATTATTATTATTATTATTATTATTATTATTATTATTATTATTATTATTATTATTATTATTATTATTATTATTATTATTATTATTATTATTATTATTATTATTATTATTATTATTATTATTATTATTATTATTATTATTATTATTATTATTATTATTATTATTATTATTATTATTATTATTATTATTATTATTATTATTATTATTATTATTATTATTATTATTATTATTATTATTATTATTATTATTATTATTATTAGGTAGCAAAATATATGTGAGCAAAGAGAATTGTAAATAATGTGATGTATTGTAAACCATGTGATATCTTATTGGTTTGTTTAATACTAATTCCAACTAAAGAGAAAAGGTGCTTAAAATTAAGAACACCATAATATATAAAGAAATTGAATTGGTTTCATATTTGTGTAACTACAAAGGCAAATTAGCTTAAATTGAAAAAATAGATAGGTTTTTCAAATTTGAACTTATATCTTAAAAGTATAACAAAAATGTTAAATGTGAGTGCTATAAGAAAGGTATGATATATTGTAAAGGTCCAAGAGCATTTTTCAAAAATTCAAAGTCTAGGATGGTGCTGGGTATGGATTTATTACCCACTACCATCTGGCATCTATTGATTATAACACTTACATAAATGACAAAATTGGAGAAAATAATTAAATAGATTGCTATTAGATAGCAAAAAAGTGTAAAAAAGAGGATTGTAAATCATGTAATATATTGTAGATCATATGATGTATTATTGTTTTTATGTTCTTTTCAAGGCTCAGAATTTTTCTGGTTTAACTATCTTTCCAAATCTTTCTTTAAATTTTTACACCTGTAATATTTTCCACTGAGCTTACTAACTGTACCTGATTAATTTGTTTCAGTTATTGTTTCCACTTGATCATCATGATATTTTTTAAGTCTACTTCATTAAAATCAATGTGTTCTTTCTGTATCTCAATATCATTTTTTATATGTGTCAAGAGTCCTATATTTTCTTTGATCTATATAATCTCTTTCTCTATGTTGTTTATACATGCATCACTTTTTATATTTGCTTTTACAGTTATGTCTTCACCTTCCCTAGATTTTTTGTCAAATCACTTTTAACTTTTATAATGTTGTTCTTTATCTCTTCTAATTTATACTCCATTTAGTTTTTCATAGTCTTTAGATTTTCTTCCATTTTATTGACAATTTTATTCTACATTCACTTTTGAGTTTCTTCCATTTTACTCTCTATTTTTTTTATTCTTTTCCATTTTGTTTCCATTTTATTCTCCATTTACTGTAATAGTTGTATGATCATATTCAGATGATTATCTATTCTTTCATTTTTTGAGTATCTATTTCTGATATTCTATTTGAATACTTTTTTTTTCATTGCTATATTTATTTTTTTTAATATGATTTCTGGATTTTCTTCCTCAATAAAAATTTTCATGCTCCAGACTTCTCCATACAATCAAACTCAAAATCCCCATTCATTGTTTCAACAAAGCTTTCCCTTATTTTATGTTATGTGCTTTGAATAATATTCTATTAAGCAGTTTTTCTCATTAGTCTCATCCCCAAACTTACAGAATATCTCCATATTTTCTTTTTGCACATCTGATCAATACTAATACACTCATCTCTCTCTATTGTGTGTTTCTTTAACTTATTTTTCATATTTTTATCCCTTCTGTGATTTTTCAATAGTGTCAATTTATTGGGTTGCAATCATATTACATAAAATCTACATACATTTTGAGGATTAGAATCAATTCTGCCTTGTTTTAAAATGCTAGATTAAATATATATATAGATGGTTGATATAATCAGATATTATGCTAGTAGTGCTAAAATTATTTGTCATATCTACTCAGGGTGTATTTTTTTAAAATCAAGACTCACACTGATTATCACTAAAAATTAAAATATTCTATGTAATGGTTAATCTATCAAGTGGCTGATGGTCTCTAAACCTTGGTGACACCTCTGGGTTGGTAATTTAAACATGATATCACCTAAATATTTAATACATTCCTGGTTATTTGCACCTCTTATCTGTACAGTAGTATGGAATTTATCTTGTAGATATCTAATCCTGATTCTCTATAATATCTTTCATCACTATGGTATAGCCCTTTTGATATAGGTCAGATTGGAAAGACAGGAGACTCCTTTTCTACAATTAAATCCCATCCTCCAAAAATTTTTTCACATAGAGACAATGTCAAATTCTATTAATAAACAATATCAATATTTTATTAACATATATCAAATGAAATATGATTTTATATCCACAAAGTTTAAGGTATAGTTTAATTTCCTCACAAACAAAGTAAATTAACAAATTGAAAGTTACAGTTGTAAAACAATAATGCTAAATTTTATATTTGAATGTAATAAAAAAAATCCTATTAATGATTAATTATTCTTTATATACTCTACTATAATATCTTTATACTGAACATATATGAGTGTTTTATTATTGATGATAAACCTAATTTGTATACTATATAGGGGTATTTTTGTTTTTTTGATTACTATAATATTAACATTTCTTTCTCCTGAACATGAATATGCACATTGGCATATGACTGATTAACCAATTTATACATGTTCAAATAAGAATCAGATTACAAACATGGAGCATACACAGAATTCTGAACTATGCATATAAGCATCTTAAAATATTTTCTGTGCTTTATATAAAAACATATCAAATTTTATCATTAACAATAATAATATAATTCAATATCATTAATAATTTAGCCAATTATCTACAAGAAGATAATGATGACATGTATGAGAAACAATATATTCGTATAAATCCACAAAGTAATATAAGCAATCGGATGTTATTTAGACTCTGATCACCAATATAATAACAACTACTGTTTGTATTTCCCAATAACTCATCAAATATCCAGCATGTGTGCCTAAATAAGTAAATCTGGAAAAGTAATGATTATATTAATGACTAATACACAGGGAACAAATTATCGTAGAGTGCTTCTGTACCAGACCGAATACTTTAATGAAATAAGCAATAGGCAGAACATCATTATTTTAAAAATCTGCGTATCTAATATTGATATACCAATGTATAATATAATTATTAACAAAAACCTTGTTTTAAACCTTTAATTACTTAATGCATTCACACTTGATGTCAATATTAAACACACATGAAAATAATATTATATGTGTAAAAATCTCATCTTCAACAGATATATAAATTATTGACAAATTAATTTTCACCTTCAATTATTTAGATTTTTTATTTTTTATTTTTATAAACGTTATAGCAAATCGTTTGTTCACTTTAACGAATAAGAGTGAATTTAAAATAAATATCAAACTTAAATAAACTTTGCTGTTTCAAATCTTCATTACAAATTTATTCACTTATCCTATTATAAATTTATGTCAAATTATTACTACATCTTAAAGAGGATGATTTATATTTTATGGCTCCAACTTTTATCTCTTTCATTAATATATTTTATCATGCCCTATTTAGCAGTATTTTTAATCATCAATAATTTATATATATAAGGTTCATTATCTAATCCTAAGGTTTAAAATCTTTGTTGCGATATTTTAAATAACTATAAATTATGTAATTAAAAAAATATATAAATATATTATCATTAAGCAAACATCAAAATATATACAAATTATATAAATCACATCATAAATACATTTTAAAAAATACCACTAAAATATATACAATAGATTTACAAGATAAAAGTTTATCAATAATCTTAATACAATTCTTATCAAAGTATTATATATTAAGGCTATAACCTTAAGACTATGAGCCTGAAAAAATGACATCTTGTGTTAAAGATTTGTAAAGGTCTCTAATGTCGTTTTTTCAGGTGCATAGTCTTAAGGTTATAGCCTTAATATATATATATATATATATATATATATATATATATATATATATATATATATATATATATATATATATTACTTTACATAATGAGTATGCGCTTTGCAAATTTAATTATTATAATTCTTATCAAAGTATTTTAGAAAAAAAAAATTGTGAATGACTTATATTCAGTAATAATTTTAAATTAGGAGCAGGTTTTGTAAATGATGACATGATGTTTCTTTTCAATTCATTTGTTGTTGTTTTTCCAAGTTCTAATATGTGTGCAGATTGTTTTGATGGTGAATTCATTGCTTTTTTTTTTTATTTATTTTTTAATTTTTACTAGAAAAGTTTGTAAGACTGCTTGTTTGAAAGAAAAACACTTTTAATGCTAATACAATAATATTAAACTTCCATCATGAGTTAAGCATTCCTTGGTCATAATATTAAAACAAAAACAATCCAGAGATTTTTGGATGAAGCTGGCTTTCTATAAAAAGAAGCTTAAACCTGACTACCCTGTCATTAAACCTCAAACTTCTAAGGAGTTTTTCTTCTGATTTGTTAAACAGTAACCTTCTGGATAATGCAATTAAAAAGCACACACCAACTGACTTAAATTTTTTTAGTAACAACAATTATTGATGCTTGTAATAACCTTCATTTCACCATACATTTTTGAAACCTATGAATAAAGATACCTTAAAGGAACAAATGAACTTCTAAGATGTCATCAAGTCTAAGATGTGAGTAAGTTTGACACTGTAAACCAAATTTAACAATCAACATTAATTACTGATAAACTTTTGTAAAATATCCATTATATCAGTCATGTCTGTTCTAGAGATTAAACCATCTTGTTTTCTTTTTTAGATTATCTCCAAAATATATTGTTTACAAATTACCTTATTTTAAAATTCTTTAAAAATTTAAAAAAAAAAATTCAATAGCTTTTTCTTCTAAAGAATTTTCTAATATTTTTTTCTTGTTTATCCCAAATTAATAGATTACTTCTGGGTATCATTTTATGTGGTAGATAGGTTCCTCAGAAAATGCACACAAAAGAAATCGCCCAAAAATAGACTTAACTTACCTTGAAAAATGGAGGATACATACTGTAATTTTCCAAAAATCGCATAAAAGCAAAACAACAACCAACATAAAATTATTTTAAAATTCACATAAAAAAAATAAAAAATAAAATATGACTAATAAAAAATTTTAAATTTGAAAAAAATTGATACAAGACAAACTTTTTTTTATTTTTTTATTAACTACAGTATTTAATTTTATTCAAAACAATAAATTTTTATGTGTAATTTATATTTTTTTTATACATGTATGGTATTTTAATCATTATCACTATTTGAGATATCAGAATCATCACAAGAGGAAATACAACTTGCACCAACTTCATTTTTTTAAATTGGTCTTATAGTGGATTCACCCAAACTAAAATGTTTTCCAAACACTGTTGATCCTTCCCATTTCACTAAGCAATCTAAAATTGAAATTTTTGTTTGCAGAGAAATTCATTTTCTTGGGTGTTTTTTCCTCTCCATTAGGGTAAATTAAAAGTTTAAAATAAAAATAAGAACTTAGACTTACGATAATAAAAAGACACCTACTCACCACTGTTGGGCAAAATGTAATTAAAACTAACAATTAAAAATTAAATTCTTGTTTTCGTCTTTAATTTTTTAAACTTTCAATTCTGTTTAAAAATCAAATTTCATCGTTTTACATCATATTAATTTCAGATCATGTTATGTAATTTTTAAATTGTTAATTACAATTAAAATCAGATTTTAATTGTCAAATTTAATTATGCCCACCACTGTTACTCACCTTTTAAAAATAAATTTGTGAACACTAAATGATTAATTAATTACGTACTCTTTTTTAAAAAAGCAAAAATGATATAAAATGCAAAAATAACAACATACATAGTATAGGCATCTATAATGTTTGAACAGATTTACATTATAATCTTGTAAAATTTATTACTTGCAGAGACTACATGATTAATTGATTATGTACTCTTTTTTTAAAAAGCAAAAGTAGAATGTGATTTAAATAGCAAAAACAACAAAATGCATAGTATAGACATCTATAACATTTGAACATATTTACATTATAATCTTGTAAAATTTAATGTGTGTATATAAAATGCGAAAACCTGACTTTAAGTGAATTATGAATTTCTTTATGGCATAAAATCTATTACAGTACTATTATAAAGCACTGAGAATATTGAAATTATTAGATGGAAGTCGAACTCCGATAATGCATTATTACTTTAAATATGACGTGTGTGAAATTTATAATATTTAAAATAATAGCACATTATTGGAGCTCGACTTCTGATCTAATAATTTTTATCGCATAAAAGAAAACCACATACAAATATATTAAGAAGAAACATGAATCGCATAACTTCAAAATCACATTAAATAAATCCGCATAAAATGAGACCCAGGTGTACTCTAAATTATCCTTAGATAAATTTATTTTAGTAGTCATTACTATTTTAAATTTAGCTAATCATGTACTTGCCTGAAGTTTTGTGATAATAGTATATTATTAGATGTGATATGTTGGACTATTTTCATCTATGAGTGACTGTTGAATGTATAGAAAATTTTAAACTTTATTTAAACTTTTGAAATACAAACAACTTGTTAGTAATAACACAAATAGACAAAATAGATTAGTAATTTGTGTGTTATTATTAACAAGTTGTTTGTATTTGAAAAGTTTAAATAAAGTTTACAATTTTCTATACATTCAGCATTCACTCATAGATGATGGAATTAGACCAACATACCACATCTAGCTAATCATGTGTTTGTCATTTATTGTTTCAAATTAGTATTTTAAAATGCTTTTTTCCCTAAAAAAAAAAATCTTCTGTAAATGGTGATTATTCAGTGCATATGCTCAAACACATGCACATATATATATATATATATATATATATATATATTTATATATATATATATATATATATATATATATATATATATATGATTTACTTATAAAAATATTTGCTTCTTAATTGTAGTGCTCTTTTATTTTATTTAAATGGTCTTATATTCTCCTCCTTAGTTTGCTTTTTTTTTTTTTCAAAATCATCAGTTTGTGAGTATAGTGATTATATATTAATAAAAACTATAACAAATGACTTTCTTTTAACTGAAAGTATTTCTGTGGATTGTTAGAGTTTTTATTAAAATATTATCATCATTACATTCATTATTATTTTTTATTACAATATTTATTCTATAATGGAAATTTTACTTATATATATATATAAATGCAAAACCATAAAACGATACAATACTAGATTAAATTCAAAATTTTACCAAAATCCTTACGCAACCATGGTTTCATCTACTACAAATAGACCTTCTCAAGTGAAAATCAACCTAAAAGAAAACATATATATATACAAACAAACAAACCTTCCCTTAATATCAAAAGAAGTCTTCATAAGATTATAGCCTCAGAATCAAGGAGTTTTATCATCAAAGTCTCCTTTATTCTTCTTTTTAACTCATTCTTTTCATAAAAAATAACCGAAGCATTGTTAAACAATATTCTATGACCTGTATTCAATTCATGAATATATAAAGCTGAGTTAAGATACCTATGTTTAACTCTACTTATATGAACCTTAATCCTTTCATTAAGGCTAAATTTACTCTGGCCTACATAACATTTACCACAACTACATGGAATTTTATAAACAATACCAGGAATAGACCTACTATCAATAGACTGCTTTAAACCATTAAGTAATGAATTCAAATCAGAACCTTTCCTCCATATAACCTTCTTTCCACCTAATAAATGACTATTCCTATAAACCAAATTATAAATTGATGCTTTAAATGGTAAAGACATATAATCATCATCCTTACCAACAAAATTCTTATCATCCAAATCACGACTATAAACATTATTATTAAATACCACTTTTTTAATAAAATCATGACTATAACCCAATTGTACATATTCAGCAGCAAATTGACTTCTTTGAATATCAGCATCATTATTAAAATTATTAAGCCTTCTATTCCGACAACAAAAATTCAACAAAGACATTTTTTTATGTATAAAAGGCTGATAACTATCAGGCCTAATCATATTTCTCAAATTTTTAGGTTTTGTAAAATGACTACAAAACAAAACATCATTAACCTTCTCAACATTTAAATCTAAAAACTTTGATTTTACAAAATCAAAACCACCCCCTCAATTGTAAACTTAATACTACAATCAAAACCATTCAATCCACATAAAAACTCTTCTAATTTCTCTTTCTGAATAACAAACAAACAATCATCAACATACCTAACAAATAATTTAATAGAACATGAAAACATATTAATAATACTACACTCCAAATAATCAATATAGACAGCACACATCAATGGAGAAATGACATAATCAATAATCCAACCTTCTCTAATCTTATAAAACACATCATTAGACATAAAATACATTGAATCCTCTAACAGCAAAAGCAAATCATGAAAAACCTTAATCTTATCTGCAGAAAAACATTCTATTTTTTTTAAAATTGAAAGAAAAACATCAATACTTTTTAATCTATTAACCGATTGGTACATATTTTCAATGTCTAAACTACCAAAAACACAATCATCATCCAAAACATAACCATTTATTTTTTTAAAAGCTTCAAAAGAAGAAGAAACACAAAATTGACCCAGTTTTATATAATCCTTAAAATATCTTATAATAAATTTTGATATTTTATCAACAATTCCTCCTGTAAAATCAAAAATATATCTCAAAGAAAAATTATCTTTATGAGACTTCAAATTAAAGAAAACCTTTGGAGCCACAAAATCACTAGGGTAACAATTTAAATAAGTAGCTCTATCAAAAATCTTTTTATTTTCCATAGCTTTCATAATCTTAATTAATTTAGATTTTATTTTTTTACCAGGATCAGAATCTAAAATATCATATTTTCCATTATTTAATTCTAAAGAAACTTTACTTTTAAAATCAATATTATTTAACAATACAAACCGGCCACCTTTATCTTCTTTTAACAATACCACATCATTGGCTTTCAATCTTTTTTTAACAAGACTAATTTCCTTAGGGGCAAAAACAAATTTTTCTCTTTTAAGTAATTGACTATTCAATATATATATATATATATATATATATATATGAATAGTCAATATATGATAAAATGTGAGATATATATATATATATATATATATATATAATCATTCTCACATTTTGGCTGAATTGCACTTGCTACCAATTGGATAATAAAAAGTTTTTTTTTTTTTTAAATAAGCTGTTATAGTGGGTGCAAAAACTACATGTATAACAATATTAAAAGGTAACCAATGTGAACTTTTTTTAATATGAAAGTGTTAAATGATAGTAGATGAAAAAGTCAACATAAAATTATCAGGTATTTTAATTAAGAGGTTTTTATTTTTTCCCCTGAATGGAAGATAATTTAAATGTATCATCCCATTTATTGATATAGGCTGGTTTCTTAAGGACCTCTATTAGCTTCTCTGTTAATTTTTTTATGTAGAATGTACTGGCCTGGTGTTTAAAAAATCTATATGTTTACTATTATCTATAATAGTAACTGAGAGGGATGATAATAATGGATGCTGGTTTACTACATTAGCATATTCTTTTTTCTAACACTGATAAGACAATTAATCATAACCATATAAGATATTCCATAAACTACCTGATCTTTAAGAGAGATTCAATTCTTAGATCTGGTTAGAAGGTTACCAATTTTTGCTTAGAAGTATTAAGTTATTCTTATAGTATGGCATATCAGAATCCATCCAATATTGCATGTAATTCTTTTTATATAAAGAATACAATTTGTAATAATTATTGCCTTTTAAACTTTTGCTTTTTTGTTACTCTAACAATTTTCTATATGAATTAAAACTTTATTTATAAATCCACTATTGAATAATAGATTTATTAGCACTGTTTCAAACTGTATTATACTAAATCAATGTTGTTTTTATTAAATATGATGAAACTCTCAGCACAAGATAAAAAAATGGAAGTAATGTAAAGAATATAAAATCTTTACAGTCTCATTCCAAGATACGTAACATTAGTCAATAAAATTTAATTTAGTTATAAAGATAAAATGCCTCTTTTATCTTTTCAAAGTCTCTATCTTGTGCCTTGGATTGATAGTTTTCTTACCTTCAACAAAAACAATGTTGATTTAATATAATAATACAGTGCATTTGTAAAGGCTTGATTACCTTCTATTTAAAATTCCACTATTGTAACAATTAGCTAACAAAGTATTCCTTTTATAATTTATTTCTCGAGGCATGGTTTAGCTGAAGTGTTAATTGTTATATAAAAAAAAATTTTCTGGATAATTGATGATGGGGTAAACATTCAAATCTATGTGTATTTTTTTATAGTAGAATGTGACAAAACATTGTTTTGTTTTAGGTGATAAATACACTAAGGAAGGGAAGTTTCCTTTCAATATATGTTTCCAATTATGATTTTCATATTAAGATGGTACTCTTTATATGACAGAATAAATCATGTAGTATATCTTTATTGTGTTATCTAATAACAAACATATCATCTCTATATCTAATTTAAATAAAAAGTTTTAATAGTACTGGTTAAATACAAATTTCCCTGAAATGGGAAAGCATCAGAATACTGAGAATTTGCTTATAATCTTGACAATTATGTATGACAATTGTTTGAAAGGTAATGTTAGCTATGGTAGTAATGTGATTTAGAAAATTATAGATCTGCATAATTGTCTCTAAAGCTTCATTCAGATTGAATGTTTATAATAAAAACTAACTAGTACACCATTTGTTTTAATCTATAAATTCTTTACCTTAGAAATAAAATGTGTAGAGTTATTTATTTATGATTTTATAGTTGTTTTAAAAGATTGCAATATGTTATCACATTCCAAAATCAGAATTGTGAGTGTGAAAAAATACTGAACACACTACAGAGAAAGATATCAATATTCTCCTTAGTCTGTAAACTTTGGGATGAGTTGAAGACTTTTCTTAGGGAATATTTTTTTTTTTATTTCTTTTTCAATTAGTGACTTGTTAATAATTTCTTTTATTGTTTCACTGATAAGTAGTGTGGTGTAAATTTTTTTACATAATTATTTACCAAAACTGAAATTTTATACTTGAAAATATTAGTTTTTGATGATAGTCGCATTATCTTTATATGCAGGAAGTATAACTAAAATAACAATAAATAAAATAGGCAGTAGATAGGCAAAGTAGGCAGACAAATAATTAGATAAGTACATAAGAAGCTAGATAACTAAGCAGGCAGTCATGAAGATAGATAGATAGATAGATAGATAGATAGATAGATAGATAGATAGATAGATAGATAGATAGATAGATAGATAGATAGATAGATAGATAGATAGATAGATAGATAGATAGATAGATAGATAGATGGATAGATAGATAGATAGATAGATAGATAGATAGATAGATAGATAGATAGATAGATAGATAGATAGATAGATAGATAGATAGATAGATAGATAGATAGATAGATAGATAGATAGATAGATAGATAGATAGATAGATAGATAGATAGATAGATAGATAGATAGATAGATAGATAGATAGATAGATAGATAGATAGATAGATAGATAGATAGATAGATAGATAGATAGATAGATAGATAGATAGATAGATAGATAGATAGATAGATAGATAGATAGATAGATAGATAGATAGATAGATCAGAAAGTTGGGCAAAAGATAGACTTCCACGCACACATATATTGCACTTAATTTCAGACTATCAATATGTGAAAAATATAGTATCATGGGTCTATTATATTCTTAATCATTATATATAGATTCTAGATTTTAATTAATAACCTAATTTTTTTTAGGTATTTATTTTGATCTAACTTATTAAGCAACTTTTACTTTTTTTAATTATAGACTAATTATTTTTTAATGTAACTTTATATTTTTTTATTACATTTATTTTACTTTAAACACTTTTAATATACAATATATTTAAATATTAATAAATTCTTTTTAACAGCTATTTTTTATTGGTTTCTTTTATTATTGTTGCAAGTAGATTTTAATCATTAAACAATGGTTACTTAAACATATTTTTAGTGTTTTCTCTAATGACAAAAACTGTCAATGACTATTATTTTAAACTTTAGTAGTCCTTGGTTTTACGAGTAAACAATGAATAATGTTTCCATTCGCCTGAATTTTTTTTAATATAAATAATATTCTACTTTATTGAATTTGAGATAATTGATAATAGAAATATGAAGCTTATATTACATTTACTACAAGAGGTTTCTTAGACAACAAACAGTCCATTAGAAAAACTAACAAGTCCTTCCAAGTTTTGTTTATTCTTAAACGAGTGCACGTTGAAATATAAACTGTTTGAATAACATTTAAAAAATAAAACACCTGTAGATGAATTTATATATACAGAATGAAAGATTTATCGATTATTAACAAAATAAAATTTTATTTTAATAATAAAAAAATTAGATCTTAAAGAAAATTTAAAACGTTATAAAACGCAAAATATATAAAAAAAAAAATGTTACCTGTCATTCTTTGATATTTATAAATATTTATGCATTCAAAGCTACCACAAATATATTTTATGCTATTGTTTCAATAAAGTTGTTTTATTACTTAATTCAAATTGTAATTTTATTAATGTATTTTATTTGAAAAAAATTTCCTTTAAATATTTTATTATAACGAAGTCAACTTTTTTTTAGTTATTGTCTATATATGTTTTCTTTATATGCATTTTGAATGTATTTATTTTAAAATACTGTATATATGTTTGTATATAAGTTTATGTGTACTTAGTATACACGTTTATGTCCTTGTATGTATATATAAGTAAATATTAATAAAAGTAAGCTTCAGTCATTCATCTATATTTACAGGATTAAGCATTATAACTTAACCATTGAATTCGTCTTAGTGCAGAAATCCTAAATATATATATAATTAGTTAATTATATATGTAAATTATTATTCTAATTTATGAGTATCACATTATCTGCAGTCACAGCTCATTAATGAATATTACTAATCATTTATTATATTAGAAATTATTTCTAACTCCGAAATAAACTAAACTTAAAGAGTGTATCTTAGGGGTCATTTGTGTTTTTCAGACGTCTTTGTTCATATGGTTTAAGAATGGATAGTAGCAATAAAGTTTTAAGTATCTAAAGTATATATATATTACGAATGAAACTAACACAATGTTTACTGTATATGCGCGTGTGTGAGCATGCTAAATGTCCACTTACATAACATAATTATTGACTTCAGAGAATCAATATTAAGGTCTCACTACACTTTATCTAAACTTTATCAAAAATATTATTAGGGCTTCTAAGGACCAAGTCGTGAGTGCATAATATGTTTTTAAAAAAAATAAGCCCATGAGGGATGAAATGGAAAATGAGAAATAGCAGAACTAAATTTCAAGTTAATTGAATTCCGTTGTTTTGTTGTTTTGTTTTTTTTTTGTTAGAAAGAGGTAACCTTGGCAATAGTTATGTATCGGTGGAGGTTTTTTTTTTATTATTTAAATGACCAATTTTCATTATGCGCTAAGCGTTAATTTTGTAAGTTATTATATTGCCGGTCTAAGTAAAGCAAACTGCTCTCAAACTGTTGTCATTTACGTGAATAATATATTCATAAATAATAAATATAAACTATTCATTTGAAATCATTCTAGTGTTTAAGAACTTAAAAAAACTGTGACTAAAACATAATAAACCTTAGAAAAGATTCAAATTACTTCACATTCAATTCACTAGAGAGCAATCTATTGTTTAAGTAAGACTTTTATTTTATACATCGTCCAAAAATAAATATTTTTAAGATTTGATGTAGCAATTATTATACTTGAAAATGTAGTCATAAAAAAAAGTCAATTTGGGTTTTCAACTGAAAATTAATTTTAACTAAATAATTTTAAGACTAATTAAAAATATATAAATTCTATTTCACTATTTTAAACCACAAGAAAAGGAAAGTAAAAGTAAATTCATGAACATCGTTGTCTCCCTCCTTTCGCCCGCTGAAGTAGAATCAGATATACTTACTTGTTTACAAATAGATTATATTAAAAATATATTTTCTGCATTACAAACAACTGTTAAACATCAAATTAAAATTCTCTTTAATAGTAACTCATTTTCATGTCAGTTACTTACCATTAGAAGGCCTTTTACAATATACCATAATCTCTTTTTCAATTATTCTTTTCTATTGCGTTACTTTTCTACTCTTTGAACATTCTTCACTATCTCTATTTTTACCATCATCAATCATCTTTTTTTTTGTTTCCACAATTAACTTTTCTTTATGTCTTTCCTATATATACTTCATATTTCTTTTACCTTTAAGCTTATTCTAATCTTAGATATGTTCTGATTTTTTTTGTTTTCATAAATAATTTTATATATACGTCTTTCCCACTTCACTATTTTTGATCTCTTTTTAAAACTTATCTTTTCCATTTTTCTCCAAATATATTTCTAAGGTATTTTCTTTTTTTTTCTATGAGACCATGTCTTTTTTTTACTTGAAGTTATACTTCAAATAAAATCTTTAAATAAAATCACTTTAAACTGAGAAATATAAATTTTGAAGATCAATTGAAAAATCATGACTTCTCCATAAACATTTTGACTTTTTATTAAAGTTAATAAGCATATAATCTAATATAAAGTGAAATCTGAATATCTCAGCAAGTTCTTTCACACTATTAATCTACATTAAATTTCCCTTTTCATTTTAATAAAAATATAAGGATAAATTAAATTGTCATATGACTTTATGGCTGAAAAATTTATAAAATGTTTGAACACCAAAAATGCAAAAACTGGAGTCAATATGAAAACCATTGCTCCCAAATCTTATATTACTGCACTAAAACATGCAATACAATGACACAGGTGTAAAAAAAATTTTAAGTAAAGTATTTTTTTAATGTTTTTTTTTTTTTTAATATCAATAGATTGTTAAAAATATGTCTATAGAAAAATTTTTAAAATATGAACTACTTAATGTTATATTTTTATATTGTGCTATTTTACATATTTATTTGTTAATGTAAAGGTAAATTCATAAAGTATCTTTTTTTCATAAATTTTTTATTGCAGGTCAAAGCTTCTTCAACAGCAAACCAGCACTCATTAGATTTGCAATTTACAAATGGTGTTAAGTTTGAGTGATTTTTCATTTTGTTTTACTATCTATCTGATAATAGTAAAATACTTATTTATTGATCAGTATCTGATAATCAATTGGATTGGCCATACATTAAACAACCTGAACTTTTGAAAAGAATTTCATTCATCCATGATTTAAATACCAAGATGTAAACATCAGGTAAATATGCTATGTTTGTATCACAATACAGTGTGTCTTGATATATTGAATTATAAATCTAGCTATCAGACAATGCTAGGCTTTGTCTTGAATTAAAGTGAACAACAATAATATTTCTCCACCACTACTAAAATTACTACCATATCAATCATGGTTATAAAAGTTAAAAGTAGCAAGATGTTACAGCATTGAATCGTTTTTGATGAAAAAATGCTGGAAATTATCTTAAGTAAAAAAATCTGTATGCTGAACAATATATTTAAAAGAGTATATTGGAAAAATTGTCCAGAATTAAGAAATAAAAACTCATCCCAGTGAAAAAGATATGTTTATTTTTAATAGTAATGCTGCTTCAGGCCTTATCAAACTTATTCATAAAGAATTGTTGTGGACTAAAAGAAAAATATTTTATATACCCATATTTTCTCAATTAGAGACAGATGCTAGATTTACATTATTTATGAAACTTTTTGATTTTTTTAATAATAAAATTATCAATGTAATTACCCATTTAAATGCAAATCTCTAAGTTTTTTGGATTAATTCAGCATTAGAAGGGTCTACTTAATAAATTACACATCTCAGAAAAGAAACTTTGCATGAATAAGAACTTGATCCTCTACAAAGGGCAGTTATATATTAAATATACAACATCAAAAAGAAAGTCCACCTCAGATTTAAAGTTTTTTGTTATTTATAAATCAGATATTGGAAATACATATAAATTTCTCTTAATACAGGCAAAAACAGCATACAATTAAAAATATTAATATTGTAACTATTAAAAGTGGTATTGTATAACATGTCAACAGAACTTGTAAATACACTATTACAAGAAAAAGACATTTATGAGACTGTCAATAGTAGCGGAAAGGTCATTCAGCTAAAATACTTTTCAGCATTGAAAGGTTGTGGCTGTTAAATGGCAAAATACAAAAACAGTTTGCTTTTTAAATATCATTCATGGTGCATCCTCACAAATTGTAAGAACAAAATATAAAAATTTAATGAAACCAACTGTAATGTTGACTGTAACAAACAACACTATTAATCACTGTAATCAAAAGTTATCACTTTATGCTACAATCTGGACTTGACAAAAATATTTAAACACTTCATTGATCAAGTGCTTTATTCTTTATAATAAAACTAAGGATATTTCACTTGATCTTTTGGAATTCATGTACAGGTCATTGAAGACTCATTTGTTTCAAAAGTTCAAGAGAAAAACTTAGCTTTAACCATCCATCTACAAATCTTATATCTTGTTATTTTTCAATCTATCTTCCAAATAATCCTTTCAATAAAATTTCTGCAAGAGTTTGTCATCTTTGCAGTTGCAGAAAAAAATAATGATGAAAAGTGCACCAAAAGAGAACCAAAATACTGGTGTAAACAGTTTAAAATTGGATTGTGTGTGAATCCTTGCTTTAATACATTTCACACTAAAAAGAATTATTGATGATGTTTATTGCTTCCACTCTGTAAATTTTATTCAAAGAAATATTTTTTTTTGTTCTAACTGTTGCATGAATGATTTTAATGTTAGGTTGGCAGAAGTGTACATTGAGCAGCATATTATCAAAAAATTAGTTTTCTATTAAAGTATATACTTATTAAATTTTATAGATATATATATTTTGATTGTTTTATCAGAGTATTTTACAATTCAAGCGTTACTTGTAAGAGAACAACAAATCCAAGTAAATAATTTGAACAATTCCTCTAATCGTCTTATTGTCAGAAAGTATGTGGAATTAAATACCATTGTAAAGTTAATAAAAGCAGTTGTTTTTTATAACTATTAGAACATTATAAATATCTCTAATAGATAAATTATTTCTAAGTTGAATATTTTTAGGTTCAAATTTCTATTTAAAAAAAAATTTATAAAGCATTTTATAAAAGTAATCATTTCAACAACTATTTTTATAAGTACTTTAAATATTGAATTTTCAAAATTCATAGTAACAATTACTTTTATAACTATTAGTTAATGCTAATATGAACCCTACATATATATTTCTAAACTACAAAGATATTGCTTAAGTATTATATCCTTTTAATTAGTTGAGTATACTGAGATTATTTAAAATCAAAATGATCTGATATTAAAATTGATCACGTAATAATAAATTTGAACTTAAGCATGGGTGTAGATTCACAAGTATTGTATTAATTTCCAAAAAGTAATAAATACTACATTATATTTAAAACACATTTCTATAGTTATCTGTTCAACACATATTAACCTATGATTTTTATTCTCTAGATAAAAATTTAGATACTCATTGACAATCACAATTTGAATAAATAATTATCATTGTAATGAGATAACTGTGCAAAAAAATTATAAGCTTGTTTGTGGCTAATAATTTTCAAAGTTAATCTGATCCAGACTCAATTATATTGGAAGATAAATATTCTAACCACTATATTATTAGGGCTTTTAACTATGTGTAAAAATTCTCAGCTTATATATAATAACTTGTAGGTAATTAAAATGATTATAGCCATATTAAATTAATAAATATGAAATATAAAAAAATATTGATCTAAGAAATGGTTTGTAAATAATGAACAAATTATTTTTTAAAAAATAATACCATTCACATCTTATATAAAACCCTAAAATATATTGCAAAACTGAAGCATTAACAATTTTACAGAAAGCAATATGATTTTTCCCATGATGCTCCTATTTGCCAAAATTACTATGCAATTAAATGGTATTAAATTGACTGAAAGCAGATAAATTTTAGTGCAAATTTGCATTAAAAAATTTAATTTTAATACTAGTAAATTTATATTTTAGTTTTAATGTTTATCCATAGGTGGAAGTGATGAGGTTTATCATTTGAACTGCTTATAAAAGATTTGTAAAGATGTAATAGGTCTGTGATTATGTAGACAGTGTATAAATGTGATAAAAGAGGTAAAAAAAGTGGTTTCTAATTGTAGATAGCTTAAGGAGAAAGTCAGGAGAAATGGAGCAAAATGTAGTTGAGTAAGATAGGATAATGTATGTTTTAGTGGAGTGACAAGAGATATGGTTGAAAAAATAGATAGTGCAATGGAGATAATTAGCCAAAGAATAAGTAAGATAGAGGATCATTGGAGATGAAGTTTGAGCAGATAAAGGAATTTTTGAATAGGAATGATAAGGAAGAAGTAAATAAGGAAGTCCAGAAGGTGAAAAACAATGTTATGAATGAAGGAGGGAAAGTAAACTATGAGACAGTATTGATAGGAGATTTGCTAATTAGAGAATGTGGAGATACAATTGCAAGGGAAAATAGGAATAGATATGTAAAAATATGTGTTCCTGGAGCTACAATTAGGGATGTTACAGATAAACTAAAAAAACAAGGGAGTACAGATATGTCTGTTATGGTAGGGACAAATAATTTGTCAGGGACCATCAGAGACAGTAACGGGTGAGTGCATAAAATTGAAAAGGGAAAAGTGGGAATAGTTGGATTATTACCAAGATTTGATAATAAGTATATGTTAGACAGAGCATATTCTATAAATAAGAGATTGAAAACATTGTGTGAGAGAAATGATGTTATATATGTGGATGTGTGGAATTTTTTTATTAGGAAGAATGAGTTATATAGTAAAGATGGATTGCACTTAGCAAAACAAGAAAGTGACATATTAGGGAGTTTGAATTATAAAGAATATAGTTCAGGAAACTTATAAAGGGGGTGGGGTTTTAAATTGCAATGTTATCAGAAAAAAGAAGAATGGATGGGATGTAAGAAATAAACAATAGGTATCTGATTTGATGTAAATGTAGATGTGGAGAGGGAATGGGTATGTAACATTAATGGTATAGCAAGTTATTTATAAATGTAATGGAGAAGAGTCAAAAGAATTTATAAAAGAGTAGTTAGAAAGAAAAAATTGTTAAAATTGGATATTTGAATATGCAAGGTGGTAGGAGACCAGAAAAATGGCTGCAATTAAACAAAGCAATTAAAATAAAGAGCTTGAGGGTATTAGCAGTAATGGAAATACATCTAAGAGAAAAAGAACCCATACTGGAAGACTTGGTATGGCAGGATATAAATTTTTAAAAAAAAAGAAAATAAAAAGGGGGAGGGGTGTTATGTCAAAAAATATTTAAATATTGTTAAATATCAAAAACATTTGTAGTTTGAAATAAGATTAGGAAGATAAGGATGGATGGTGGCTATAATGTATTGTAAAGGGCATACATGCTGTTACATTATTTATTTTAAAAATTTAGACATTAAAAAGAAAAGTTCACATATAAAAACTTATTTAAGAAATAAAAAATTGAAAATTAAAAGTCATTTAAACTTTATATATATAAAATCGCACAGATGAAAAATTATTAAAAGAAAACTTTATTTAAAAAAGAAAAAGATTTAAAACTAAATATTAAGAAAAAAATTGAAAGATTTAAAGGTAAAAAGAATGTACAGTAATTTAATTAATTCTATTGTATAAAATGAAAATGATTATTTTAATTAGTCCAAGTGAACTAGCCTTTGGGCACTTCAAAATGTATAATTAAAGGTCAGATAGGAGAAAAACAATAGAAACTAATAGCCAATAAAAGAAATCCCTCAGGAAATGGACCTCAATGAAAAGATCATCATCGTCATGATGTAATATCCACTGGATCCGAAAGTTTACAATAAAAGGAAAAGTTTGGAAATGAAAAAAAGATAGAGATGTGAAAGCAGAGGTGTGCTATATGTGTTAGTGTGGTGAGAGTTGAAGAAGGGATTTAAAAGATGCACTCTTCAATCCCTTCAGTTTTGCTAAAAAAAAAAAAAAAAGAAAAAAATGACCAATCGTTTTCTATATTGTGGACCACAGAACATCGGGGGAATTAACGCTGGATCCCAAATTGCAAGTAACTGTAAAGGATGAACTTTTCTAAAACAGTAAGAACTATATAACTAATGAACATTTTCAAAACAGTAAGAACTTTAATTCCAAAACCTTTTCAGCATTTAATATAAATAGAATCCTATCTGACCAACATAAATTATTATTAATAACTAATTTTATTTGATGTATTGTTTTTTAAGTCATTTCCATTGAGTTATTTGTTTCATTCTTTTAAGATTTTATTATGATTTTTTTTTGTTATACAACTTTTAATAAATGATAAAATTTAAGTCAGGTGTGAATGGCTGCATAGATTTATAAAGTTATGTTAGTTTAAGGGAGGGTAAATCTTAGGTTATTTGTTTCATAGATAAATTTGGTTAGTCGATTGGATATTATGAGATCCACCACATGCAGGATCGCATTATATGCCGCACTTGGGTGAAATAAGCCTATTTCTTATTGACCATCAGAAACAGACATGATTCCCTGTTCCGTGGAACACCCCCTTAGCCTATGGAATGGGGTAGTAAGATGGTAAAAAGGACTGCAATCCTTTCCTATGGAGTTTTTTTTTATTGTTCTTCTTGCCAGACAGATGTACCTTTCCTGTACTGGATGAGAGACATGTCTTCTCTATAACCATGCTCTTAAGATGTGCATTCCTGACAGTATGGTATTGTAGTATTGTATTCATGCTGTATTGGATACATCGACATATCAGATAGATTGGTGTTGGTTTGACTGCGAACTTTTGGCCTAAGGTTGAATAAGGGATAGAATATTTTCTTTTCAAATGCAATCTATGTAGTTTAAGCATACTTGACACTCTAATAAAATATTAGTAAATTCTTCTGTGTGAACTGTTTAAAATAGTAATCTAAATTTAAAAATTAATATTAAAATCTAAAGATAAATTTTATTCCTCAATTTTATTTATATGTGTGTTAATAAATGTTGTTTTGTGTGTTAATTACTGGCAGTGGCTTATTTTATTTTTTTAAATATTAATATATTTCCAGAATATAAATATTTATTAAAATTTATAAGAATTAATATTATAAATTATTTCTGCTGCTCCCTGAGCTAGTGGCATGGGTTGATGGTTGGAATAAAATATATATGTAAAAGTTAGAATCTTAACATGTATCTGCCTACTCTATAAATTTTCCAGGTTCAAATAGCCTGGTGGCACCCTGTAGTGCAGATATAGTAAGACTCTTTTGATCTCCCTGACCATTATAGTATATAGTCAGTGGAGATGGTCAAACTATAATGGAGTGGAACAGTAGGTATATGAATGCCTAGTTAAGGATATACAGAGTTTCAAAAAAGGGGGAAGAGAATAATGGTTATAAAGGATATGAATGGGCATATTGAAGAAATTGATTATATATTGATAACAAAAATGAACAGCTTTTAAATAATTTTTTTTCGAGAGTGAATTTGAGCACTGGAAATTTATCAAATATTTATGAGGACAATACACATGTTCTAAAAATAATATATTTCACACAATAGATTATGTATTAATAGAGAAAGAAGGAATGAATAAAATACAAAAAGTTAAAGTGTTTGTTAATAATGAGAGAGTATGTAATAGTTATCATAATTTTTTATAATAGAAATGGCTAGTAATGTGATGTAAAATCATAATAAAATTAGGACAGTGAATGATGTGGGTGGAGAATGAATGAATGAATAAGCTTGTGTTATAAGAATAGAAAATAAAAGTTGAAAAAACCATGGAAGAGTTGGTTGGGAATAAATATTAGGACTGGTGTGGTGAAGTAAAAAAAGTTGTAAATAAGATTTTAGGGGAGAATATTCCAAAGAATAGATGTAATAGGAAACTGAGAGTTAGTAAAAGTGTAAAAAAGAGGGGAAAAGCATGCAGCAAATATAAGTGTGCTATTAAGAAGAAAGAAAGTGAAAAAGATGTTAATGTTAAATGGAAAAAGTATTTTTTAAAAAAAAGTTGTTATAATAGATAATTATAGAGAAAAATGAAATTGAATATTAAATTGTTGGAGGACATTAATAAAAGTGGAAAAGATCAGAGTAAAAAATTTTGGAAATACATTAAAAGAAGGAATGGAGGAAAGAGAGAAATAGCATTACTAGATGATGACAAAATAGAGAGTAGATTTAAAAAAGAATTAGAGATAAAGTTAAATAAGTATGTAATGAATATAGAAACGATGTTAGATGTGAAAGACAAAGTGATAACAAACATAAAAGCATATAGTAATGGAAATATTAGATTTATAGAAAATGAACTGAATGAGGCAGGAAGGAAATTGAAAAGTGGAAGGGCAAGAGATTTAAATGGATGGGTAGCAGAGATGATAATAAATTTAGGATATAGGACAAAATTAAATGTATTACCATGTTTTAATAAGATGGCATAAAAGAGAGATTTGCTTCAAAGTTGGTGTAATACAAGAGTAAGGCTAATATTTAAAAGAAAGGTTAAGGCTCATAGAAAGTTAAGCAAGTATAAATCTTTAGTGATAATGTCAGTGTTATATAAAGTTTTTGCATACATGGTGGACGGAAAAGTTGCAAAATGGATCAAAAAAAAATAATATAGTGGGTAAAATGCAAGGAGGTTCTCGATTGGATAGGCATATAAGAGATAGTTTGTTTGTAGTCACACAACTTATAGATATAAATAGAAGTGCAGGTAAACAGTTAAATATGTTTTTATAAATATAGAGATAGAGTAAATAACAATACATTATGGGTAAGTTTAATAAATTTGGGATTGGATGGAGCTTTAGTGGTTATTATTATAAGATTATATGAAAATAATTACTATACATATCAATTAGAGAATATAAAATCAGTTAAAATTAAAAATGGATTGGGACTAAGGCAATGATACCCTATGTTACCTATTTTGTTTTCATTGTATTTAATAGAAATGAAGAGAGCAATACAAAGACTAGGAAGAGGGGTAGAGATATCATTAATAGGTGAGAAGGGAGTATATACATTATCAATCTTTCATTTGAAGATGATGTCTTCTTGTGCACAGAAAAAGGGAAGATATAGAAGTTATGTTGAGGGCATGCATAAGGGCGAGCAAAGAGATGAAGATTAAATTTAGTGAAAAGAAATCAAAAGTAATGATGATTAATACTAGAGAAAGAGAAGACATTTTTTTTATTGGGGGATATAAAGTTGTGATAAATAAGTATAACTATTTGGGAATCATTTTAAATAATCAGAGAAATTGCTTGAATGAATGGGAAAAAATTGATAAATGAAGCAAAGAAAAGAAAGAGACTCATAAAGAAATTAACAATTTTTATAAAATAAATATGATGTAGCTAGAATGGTAATGAAGGGAGTGGCAATAGCAGGGTTAACATACAGTAACAATGTTTTATGTGTTAGTGAAGAAGTGTTAGATTAGTTAGAAAAAGTACAAAGAGAAGTAGAAAGACATGCATTAGATGCAGATGTATGGATGGCAAAGGAGGCAATTGAAAAAAAAATGGGATGGTCAAGTTTTTATATGAGAGATGCAAAAAGTAAAATGAAAATGTTTTGTAGATTGCAGATTATGGATAATAAAAGGGTAGTCAAAATAGTATTTAATTGGGTTATGAGTAAAAGGCCAACTACAAGATGGGTGAGAACAATAGTACAATATGCAGAAGATTTGGACAAAAAATCTATGTCAGTATACTTATATAAAAGGTGGGTGATTGTATTAGGAGAATTGTTGAGTGTTATAATGGCAAGCAACCAAATAGAAGAATAGATGCACTAATAAAGAATAGGGGAATTAGAGAGATGGAGAACTAGTATGGAGAGTAAAAAGAGTTTAAAAATATATAAAAGTAAACAGAATATTGGATGCATGCTAATTTATGATAATAGCAAGAAAAGTAGTTTACTGCTTAAGGCTCAAACAGGATCTTTAGCAACAAAGGTTGTGTAAGGATATCATAGAGAATATTAGGCATCTGTTTATTGAATGTAAATTCTTGCAAGAAGAAAGGGTACAAATAATGAAGTTGTGGAAGAATAAACATAAAAGGGGTTTTACAAAAAGTGAGTTCTTGGTTTTTATGCTGGGTTTGGGAATAGATAAGGTGGGTTTAGATATAAAGGTCATGAGGTTGACAAAGATTATTTTGTGGAAGTTGGATGAAACAGGATAGAGAAGAATATGGGAAAAGCTTAGGGTGAAAAATGGGAAGGGAAGGTAAAGTGACTAACAGATTTCTCTGGGCATGGTGTCTGAGAGATTTCTGACTCTGAGTAAGAAGAAGTCATTGTGCATTGCATTGCACAAAAGTTTAGGTTTCAGCTCTTAGATATTTTGTAAATGTTGATTATGATATACTATGAGAGACAACATAAGTATTTTTATGTATTTCTATAATTGTTATTTCAAGTTTAATTTTTTTTTGTCAGAGTGATATAATATAACCATAGAATAAAATATAATTAAGTGTATAATAAATTGAAGGTTACAATTGAGAAAATAGTAAAAATATGTTGGTTATTGTCTGAGAACATGGAAACTTAAATAATACAAATGTATATTTCCATTTTTATTTTGAATATAATGATTGCCTTTGAAAAAGTTTTCAAAATTTTTATCTTTTTTAGTCAAGTGAAATTATAAGTTGTTTTTTTTTTGTTTTTAATTTTACATAACATTTTTTTAAAATATCTTCACTAAATTAGTTATTTGGTAAATGATGTGTAATAATGAATATGCAAAAAAGTATTTTTATTTTGCCAAAAGCTTTATTTAAACTGAAGGTTATATATATGTTAAAAATAACCTTACAATTTGAGCCCCAACTTAGTTACATTTATCTGTATTTCAAAAATTAAACATAACAGTTCTCAATAAAATTAATTAAACAGTATATAAATTGTAACAGGTGAAATATATCTGATAAAACAATATCAACTTTTAATGACTAATTTTTTGTATAATTTATATAGATATATACATAAATATTTTTTAAATTATAAATAATAATTTTATATAAATTTTTATGTTATACCATTTTGCTTTAGATGAAAAAAGAAGTTTTTCAAATATATCCATATTTTTTTTCTAAATGGTTCATTGAACATAAAAAATATCTCAATTTATTTATTAATAAATAAATAAAATAAAATGTTCCATATAATTATGAATTTATTAATTCCAAATTGTTCACTACCTTTAATATTTAAATGGTGTTAAAAAAATATTAACATCTAAATGTTATATGCTATTTCATTAATGATTATTAAAAAATATATATATTCAATAAATTTTTAAGTTTAAAATAGATCAATTTTATTTTACAGAAAGTTTATATGTCATTAATAATTAAAGTAGTTATCAAAGTACTGCATATATTTTTATTAAATGATTTGAAAGTAGAAATAGTTCAAATTATTCATATTTGTATTATTTCCCATTTATTGCACTTAATAATATAAAAGCATTGGTTTTTACAAATATGATAAAGTAAAATTTTAATAATATTAAAAAAAATTGTAGTACAACCACTATTTTTCCTTAAACATTACCAATTTTATCAGTTACTCCCTTTATTTTATGGCAGAACAATCTTAATTTTTAAAATATCAACATTTTTTTTTATTACATAAAAAAGCCCTAATAATAATCCTGTGATCAAAAACATTATGAAGAAGCATTTTTTAGTAGCATAGATATCTTTGTGAAAATGGCTGTCATCAGAGTCTCTTAGTTCTATCTAAAAATGTCTTTGCCATTGAAAATAATTGTACTGGATGGTGATGAGAAAAAAAAATGTAGATATCTCCCAGTGTGTGTTTGCTTTCTATATATACCATGGGATAAAAAATCAACTTTCTTTCAATTAAAAGGTCTAAGAATAGAAGTTGGTTATTATTTTCTACTTTCATAGTAAATTTGATGTTGTAAAAAGAATTTTAAAAAATTATAAATTCATCAAAAACATGCTTACCACAGGCCAAATAACAAAGTTATCATCAACATACCTCAGCTATATAGATGTTTTTTTAATTGCTGATATCAAAATTTCATTCTCCAAGTTCGCCATAAAAATAGAAGCCAATGCTGGAGAAATTGGTGATCCCATAACTAAACTCATCAAAAACAAAAAATGTATTTAATAAACAGTGTTCAATAAAACTCACAACAAAATCAGGCAATTGAATATTTTTCAAAACTTCAATAACTTCTTTTACAGGTACACCAGTAAAAAGTGAAACAATATCAAATCTTACCAAAATATCATTTTTAGTTAATTTAATATATTGGATAAGCTCAAGAAAATGATTTACATCCTTAACATAATCATGGCTGTAGAAAAGAATATAGAAAATGAGCTAGCATTTGTATTGGTGAACCAACTGCACTTACAATCAGTCTTAATGGAATATCTGGTTTGTGGATTTTTGGAAAACCATAAATTTTGGATTAAATATAGACTTTACTCTTAATAAAATATATATATATATATATATATATGCAAGTTTTTTAACTTGCATTTTTGTTTATCATATATATATATATATAATATTTAGGGTAGGTGGGTCAATATAAATAACTTTTTATATGGGTTAATGATTAACCACTGAGTAAAAGAAAAAAAAAATATTTATAAATATTTATGTAATATAATGAGAATATAAAAAATTATTCTTTCTTTTAATCTTTGCTTGTCTTTTGCCTGTAAAAAGATAGTTATAAAAACTGACACTTTCATCATCCAAGTATAATCCTTCGGATGATTGTATGCTCTTATTTTTCATTTGTCAATGGATTTTTAAAATGATTTCTTAATCCATTAATTACTCTTATACAAGGTATGACAGGATTATTCCTAAACAATTTTACCCATGTGAATCTTGGCAAATTAACAAAATGGCTCATAGTATTTTTCCCATGATTGGAATTACATACATTAATATCTTGTAGTTTGGCTGATCATTATTAGGCCTTGGTAGATTTTATTTTCTTCTCACTTGAGTAAAGCACATGTATATATTTAAATCTCATGGAGCTGGGCTGTAATAATTAAGCTTTCTTTTTCATGCTAGATTATTTCTTTTTATGTGCAGGCTGAACATCCCTTCTTCTTCTATGGAATGCCATGTGTCCAAAAATGGAACACAATAGTTTTTTTAGCAAACTATTTTTAACAAAATTTCAGTTATATATATATGAAATCATTGCGTATTTGAATAATAATCCATTTTTTTAATAATGTTACAACTTTTCATAGACATCTATGCAGTCCGGATGGTTTTTACAATAAAATCTACTAGTCCATGCTGTCTTCCAACATAAATGTATTCTGCTTCCAAAATGTCCTCTACCAAAATGTATATTAACTTAAAATTATTATAGCTTATACAATTTAATTACTTCAATCCAACTCTATAAAGTGTTTATCAATAAGAAGCTTAATAAAATGTCTTCTCTTAACTATTATTACTACTTGCTGATTAAAAAACACAGGAAAGAGAACAGATATTGATTAATCATAATTGGAAATAAAAGAAAAAAATAAGGAAAATAAGAAAAATATTCTTTTTTTAGTAATACATATTTAATGTGAAACTCTGCCTTTTTACAAATGAAATTTAGTTACAAATTTTATTATGGGAAGGATAACTTTTACAAAATTATTTCACTTCCTTTTTTATTTTTCAAAAATTAATTACTTAACTCTTTTTTTTTTCTTTCATTTTTTTGTGCAGAAATATTTGTTTGTGGTGAAATATGAAGAAACTCACATACATACCATTTGAATAAATCTTAACCCTTTATTTATTGAGGATTTCGAATTCAAAATGCTAATAGTAATTATTATCATATATAATGCACATATTTAATTCATGTAGCTAGTTATGCATTGATACAATATATTGCTTTTACTTATTTAGTCAAGGCTGTATTTGATTCACTTATTAAAAGAATTGTATAAAATTGTTCAAAATTAGCTAGTTGTCCATCAAAATTTACTCATTATCTTGCTTCTGCATGATGGAATGAGAGAACATGTTATTATTGTAGGTGAAAAATCTAAAGCATTTGAAATGGAAATTGGTGTAAAACATGGATGTATATTTTCTCCAGTATTGTTTTTAATATTTATGACAGTTGTCTTTAGAATTAAGGATCAAATATGATACATGTTTGATGGTGAAACTTTTAATTTGAATGAATTAAAAACAAAAATTCCTTGTATTCTGAATTTACAGTATACTGATAATTTTACTATTTTTGCCAGTTTGAAAAACAATTTACAGAATGTTCTTAATGTTTTGAATGTAAGTTATAAAAATGTTAGTTTATTAATAAATAATATTCAAAAAATCTCAAGCTTTTTATCAACCATTTTTAGCTTGGCTAGTTATCAGCTTGAACATGTAAATCAATTTATATTTCATTGTAGTTTCAAAAGAAGAAAGCTGGGTTTTGATTTTGAAGTGCAACATAAACTTTAATGTGTTGCTGTGGTTTTTAACAAATTAAAAGATAGAGTATTTTGTCATAGAGAAACAACTACTGCAGATAAATTTGATGTATTTAGAGATATTATTTTACCTAATCTATTGTATGAAAGTAAAACTTGAACCCTATTAGTCCATTATAAAGGTGTTAAAAATGTTTACTTAAGGATGTTCTGTAAAATTTTAAAAATACAATAGGAAGATTGTAAAACTAATCAATGTGTTCTTTAGTTTGCTGTATGTTAATGAATCCACTTATGTAAAATTATGCCTTTATTGGATTGGTCATGTAAAATGAATGAACAGTGGAATACTTCCTAAAAGGATGTTTTGTAATAAATGTTAGAATGGGTTTAATAAGAAATATGGATATTTCAAAAATATTCTGAAGCAGTGTAATGTTAATTGTTTTCATTGGGAAGATATGACAGAGATGAATACATTACTGAGCTATAATTACATATTTAATTGAAGTATTTTAGAAAAAAGTTTTGTATTGAGAAAACTAAATGACAACATGTGAAATATCAAGTAAACAGAAAAATCTACAGCATGCTTTATATGTGGATGTATTTGGGAATCATAGATTGTTTCTTATAGTCATTGCAAAACTCATTTCTAGAGTAGGTTTTTTTCCTCTTTCACATTTTTGAGTTAGAAAAGACACATTTTGAATGATTGTTTATTATTTATTATTATTTAACTGAGATTTGGTTTATTCATCTATATAAGCAATTTCTCATATTTTTAAGTTTCTGGCCTTTTTCTGATACATATATAATATTACATATCAAATATGTTGTTATAGAAATTCCTGGAAACCTTAAAACAGAATATAAATTACCAAGCAAATTCTATTCACTATATTAAGTCTCTGATCTTATTTAATGACATATAGTAAAATTTCCAGAAATGATTTTTATATAAATATAATGCCACCTGTTTGCATGTAATGTAATTATAGTCAGTGTTTATAAATCGTATACTATATTCCTATGCCATTTGCACATGCTTTTTAAATACTTTCCTGATAAAGTTGTTGCATTCAATCTACTAACAAACATTACTTTTTAACTCAAACTGAATTCTTCAATAATAGATTATTTTAGAAAATAAGATCAATCCTTCTAGAAAATAAATGATCTAATTCTGTCAAAATTGTCACCCATCTTGCTTTAAAATGTTGGTGTACCTCTCAAGCATATTATTAGTGTGGAAAATCATTATTTTTATAAATATGCTTCAAATTAGCTTTTGATCTTATGAATTGGGATTATTTATTATCATCACATTATCAACTTTCTTGCAATGCACGTAACTTGTTTATGCTTTTTTCAATTATTTATTAATAAATATTGATTTCTCTGATTCATTTACATCCAGTAAATGTATTCCTTCCATATCACCACTTGAATCAATATGACATACAATCTTATTATATTTGTTTATAAAATTATTAAAACACATCACTAGGCATTTTTGTCTCATTTTGTGAGTTGCTTTCTCTATTGACTTTAATACTAATTTTTTATTGATCATCAGAAGCTTGACAAACATTTTATTATGATATATCTTTTTTACAATAAACTATCATTATGATTGCTTTCTATAAGCAAACTGTTTTTTTCCAATATTTTTAGCTAGCAGCATTTCTGAATAATTCACTCTTCAATCAATTATTACTTGAAAAAGTTTAATGGTAGAATTTCAAAAAATTTCTTTAAAGTTATTACATCCTAATATAAAAGTTTGCATTATTAATGTCATCAATGGTGCTTTTGGTACTTATTATAGTATTTTCTTGGGAGCTTCTAATAACAGTATAGTTATTTGTCAAACTCATTATTTAAATCATACTCTTTGGTTCTTTATCTCATTTGCTAATAGTCAATTCAACTCACTTGTTTGAATTTCATCTAACCTACATTTATTCTTTATAAGAATACTTATCATATATTAACAATTTTTTAAAAGTACTCATTGGTTAATATATTAAAGCATTCTTTCATATTGGAAAACTTTTCTTTAAAGATTTTGCTCTTGAGAAAGCATATATAATTGATCGTTTAAGTTGGTCCATTAAAGAATATTTCCTATAATAGCATGAAGAGAGTTTATTGCTTAAACTTATCCAAATTCCAAAATCTTGGTACTATTCTTAGTAAACAAAAATTCTTTTCTAGATTTAAGACTTTCAAATCAATGTTTTTTTTTTAAAAAGGTGTCATAAAAATATATTTCATTTATTTCAAATTATGTATATATTTTGCATAACTTAAACTATCGATCTTTCACAAAAAGTTAAAGTACTACTAACCAATTATATTTAAAATATAAATCTCATAAGATCTTTATTTTTCTATATATTCATAGATTTTCCATTATGTAGATCAAATTAAAATCTAAGGGCATGAAACACTCGTTTTTGTTCATTGTTCCATGCAAAATATAACCAATTGCTCTACAATAAATTTCTAAAGCCTCTCTCATTAATTGCCTAGAATGTCTCAGTCTTTCACACAATAAAACAACCAATCTATTTATATAAAAAATAGTAAATTGATCAACTTGATATTAAAGTTTAGAAGCAGTCTTCTATAAATCAGCTAATGGTTAAACAAGACAAAACATTTAAAGTAATTTATTATTTTTTTTTTGTCTTGTTTTTAATGTTTAGCAATTTTAAAAAAGATATATAGTAAATTTACAATGATTATTGATGCTTTAATATCAAATTTATTATTTCTAAGGTATTAAGTGATGTTATTATATTGAATTTTTCTTATATATATAATTAGAGGGATTTAACTCAGGATTTTTAAGTTTATTCATCCTCCACTCCATCTCAAGCAACCAATACACCTAACCACATCCATGCAAAAAAGATATATGATTCCCAAAATATGTATTTTTTACACAACCAGCACTTATCAGTTGGGCCAGATCATAATCCCACACACATATATAGAATCAGTGCTTAATTTATATTGAGATAGAAATTTGTCAAACTTTAAGGAACAGGCTTCAATATTCTCACTCTTCCAACTAATCAACCATCTATTTCATTGAAAACCAACAATAGAATGCTCAAAGCCCTTATTGAATTTGATATTGCAGTCATATCCAAATTACATATTGCTTTAGAATTACATATTGTTTGGAAAATAGATTACATCTTAGTATAAGTTCCATCCCTCTTTTGTTAATATATATATGGATACATAATGATCTGATAATCTGAGAGTTAAGATTGATGTAATGTCTATATGAGTATGACTACAATACCAAATCCAATAAGGGCTTTGAACATTCCATTGTTAGTTTTTCATTGAAATGGACAGTAATATAGTTGGAAGAGTTAGAAGATTGAAGTCTAACTAATAAAATGTGTGGAATTGTTATCTTAATATAAAGTGAGTGCTTATTTTATATATGTATGGGCGATTATGATCTGTCCCAACTGATGAGTGCTGGTTCTGCATGAAATGCATTTATTGGAAATCATATATCTTTTTCATGTGTGTGTGTGTGTGTGTGTGGTTATGGGTATAAATTGCTTGAGATGGAGTAGATCATCAATTGACTCAAATATCCCGAGTTCAAACCTCTCTAATTACATATATAATTAACTTTATTATTATAAAACTTAAATTAATTGCTATAATATAGGCTAAAATGTTAGTGCTTCCCTGGCAGTTGATGATAAGAATCATATAATAGGTTTCATAATACAAAGTGATCAATTGCTTTTCAATATACTAGGGAAATTGAACATCAAATATTTCAAGCACTGCATTTGGAGCTTGGCTAGATATAATATTCAATTACAAATTTGTTTATAAATATTTCTTAGTTCATTTATTAAATTTTATGTATAGATATTTCGCTTATTAATCAAGATTTAATTAATAAAATAAGTTTATATGATTCTACCTTTTTTAAATATTTTATCATATTGTTTTATAATAATAACATGAAAGGTTGAAATTTAGGACAGATGCACCTTAAAATGCTTATATGACAGCCAATCAGATGTAATAATGACCACATAGGGAACTCTCTGCCTTTCTTGTTATTATTATATCATCTCCTTGTGCTTAATAAATTAATATATTTATATTGTTTTATGTTGATCTACAAAAAAAACATTGCATTGATTGTTGAATTTTAATGTCAAGTTGTTTGATTTAACATTAATATAAATTTATTTATTTTTCTGGACGATTGGTGGAATTCTAGGCATCCAATCTAAATGCATGGCATTAGCATTGTGATTGATCTACCCAAGTTTGTTTATGTATAATATGTTAGTGCATTTATTTATTAATTTACATAAGGAGATGTAAACATTTATCTAAGTTTTAATAATAAATAAATTTTATATTACTTTACTTTTTTAATGTTTAAACAAATTGAAAATGAATGTTTTAATATTAAGTTAGTCGATTTAACATTACTAATATAAAAAGATCAATTACTATACTGATTGAAGACTTATAGTGCTCTTAGCAGTTTATGAGAAAGGAACTCAAAATGCATTGCATATTGCAAAGCAATTGTCTTTTTTTTACATAGTATAAATATTTAAAAACCAAGGCTTTAAGTGCTATAATTAGAACTTATATCCATCCAAATTTGTTTACCTATAATTCTTATATCATTAATTTACTAAATTATATGTATAAGGAAAACTAAGGTGATTAAAATTTAATGAAAATGCCTATCTTAATTATTTGACTTTCTAGACAATCAAAGATAAGCTAAAAAAAATGACCAAGTAAGTATTGTCAAATACTCTAGAATAGAATATAGAAACCTTTTCACAATAAGATGATTTGTCATCATAATGATCTAAAAGCAAAGTAATAAATAATCTGTAATAAAGGCTTATTTTTTATTTAAAAAGGCTCTTTTTATCTCTCTGTGTTAGTATTTAAATATTAAGATAAATCCATTAAAAATAGTCTTTTTAGAAGAAATGAAACAGGAAACAAAATAAAATGTTTTTGTTGGTTTTTTGTATAATTTATAACGTTCCTCAAACTAAAAACAAATTCATGTCACAAAGTAGATTTAAAAAAAGATGTGCAAATACATTCTCAATACACAGTGTTACAGTAAAATAATAAGTCATGAAAGTTTCTCTAATTTGAACCAAGTAAATTAACATTAAAATTTTATGTATTTAGTATTGTGAAAAACACTTTTTAATTATTTACTTTTGATACTTGCTTGTAAATTGTTAGCATTTAAACATTAAATAAAACTGTGTGACGCTAATTATGGGAAATTAGAGCAAAATTAATTTTACATAAGATACTTGTGAAGGTAAATAGAATTGATTAAGTGTAGCCTGGTCATTTAAGATTTATGTGTGTAAAAGTCTTAGCTAAGCAACAGTGTAATTTGACATTCACATCCTAAGCATAAGAGGAAAGAACTTAAGATCTAATTGAAATATATTATCTTATCAAAGTAAGCATTGAAAATGATATTAAATCACATCATCAACAATATAAAATATAAAATATTGACATAGAATGAAAAATTACTGTGAAACTATCAGCTGTAGAATAATCTCATAGTAAATAAGCATTGAACATTTAAAGATTCATATCTCTATGTTCTTTTATAAACATAGATGTTATGTTTATCAGTCTTCTAGATAATTGTTTTTAAATTCGTATGAGAAGATATGCATTAGATACAAAATGCAATTTTGAATACAAGAACTAAATGATATTACTTTTTTTTTCTAAAAAATAAAATTATTCATTAAATGGTTAATCTCTAATTTAATGAATAACTAATAAAAATTATTTTAAAAACCTATGAAAAACTTAGTAAACATTTTTTTATCAGATACTTTTTTTTCCTAAAGTGTAAACAATAAACAAATATTAATGATGTCAGCTTTTATAACAAATGAGAAAAAGAGAATAGAATCTTTAGCCTTTATTCAGATTTTTCTAGTATTGCAACAGCTAATATATTTTTGAAAAAGAATCCATAAATTTGGTTGATAACAGCATCTGAAAGACCTTCAAGATTTTTCATCACATATAAAATACAAACTGTAGACATAAAATATTCTGTAACAAAATGCTTTTAAATTACTTTTATTGAGTTACACTGTTATAATCCAGAAAAAAAGCAAAGAATTATGTTAAATAATGAATAACTTTGAAAGATCTCAAGTGAATAATCTATTATTAAAATGAAAAGCAACAAAGAAACTTTCAGGCTTAATGACAGACTTGATTGTGTTTCAGTGATTGTTGTAGTGTTTAAAAAATCTAAAATAAGCAATGTTTTAAAGAATATCCTACTACAAAATTGGTAACTTTATGAATAATACTATCAACAAAACAATGAAGATGAGAATGAATGAGAATAAACAAAACAAATTTATAAAGTTTTTAAGTAAATATAACCATAATATCAGTAATTCTACATTTTGGAACCATGAATAAACTGCATGACTTAAATTATACACTATCCAAGAAAAATGTACTCAAACAAAAATGTTAATAATCAAACAAAAAAAAATTACAATTTACAAATTTTATGATATCAAGCAGCCTTTTTTT
Source organism: Epiperipatus broadwayi (assembly GCA_028023455.1). Taxonomy (NCBI): domain Eukaryota; kingdom Metazoa; phylum Onychophora; class Udeonychophora; order Euonychophora; family Peripatidae; genus Epiperipatus; species Epiperipatus broadwayi. The sequence continues at coordinate 183,859 of JAQFVV010012947.1, read as the reverse complement.
TTTTATCTCTGAGTGAGATGTAAATAAATTTTACAATATTCTAGTAGCCATTTTCCCATCTCTAATAACCATACATATTTATATTATTAATAAAAAAATTCAGTTTATGTTGAGTGCACATACATTTTTTTATTTTTTTTATTTTTTCTAAATTCCATGTGCTGTATTTTATATAATAAAATATTTTCTAAATGAAATGCTAAAAGTTTTACAAAATTTTAAAACATGTCAAATGTCAATCTTAACATAATTTGAGTCAAAGTGGTAATGATGATGCTGCAATTTCTATTTTGTCTACATTGTTTAATCCCATCTATAATCTTATATATAGTTTGTTGTGATTTGCAGTTTTTCTTTTCCCTGTTGCTACAATTTTAATGTATTAATTTTTTTAAAAAAACTGAAAATGTCAGCATTATATGGATCTTTTTGCATGATTGAGTTTCCTTTGTTATGATAAAGCTATAAAGGAGATGATTAAATGCTGATTGGCTGAGTGTTTTAGTGTGTTTTATAGCCCGAGACCAAAATATTGAAAACTAGATTTCTAAAAAAAATATAATTAGTTCACAAATTAATGAGTATGCTACAACCTTTTTGTAAAAGATTTAGTTTTAAACCAAAAAATCATGTCACTAATAGAAGAGTGTCTTTGACAACACTTTATTTTTTATAAAGTCAACTATGTCAAAATGGTAAATAGAATATTTTTTAAACTTTTAATAATAATAAATAATTTATTAACTTTTAGAAATGTTTTCCTTTCTTTGATGATGACTAATCCATTTTGTTTTACTAACATAAAATTCAAATATCTAATATATTCTTCTTCTAACTCTTTGAGTAGGTAAATCACATCCAATAGTGGGTGCTCTATTGTTATAGGTAAAAACTTCATTTAGATATTCATTTTCATATGTAAAAAAATGAATATTTAAAACTATTACCTTTTAAAAGCTTACAGTTATAAATTATTAGATAAAATTAATTATATAATATATAGACAAAGATTTAATTGTAAAAATAAGATTCACTAGGTTCTGTTCAAAGATTGACAGGCAGAGTTTTTTTTATTTAAGACGATAAAATATCAAACTAATTAGAGAGCTGCTAATTTATTGATAATAAGACCATTATTAAGTTTCTATGAGAGAAAAAATATTTTTTTAAAAAAAAAAGAATATTGCCAGATCAGTATTTAATAGTGAAAAATATCAGACATTTTGCTATTTATTTTATTTTAAAATGAAAATATAGTAGTTAGTTTTATTTCTTATTTCTCCAATGAATGAATAAATAAACACATACTTAATATAATATATTGTACCGGTTGGTTTTGTCTGTTCATATAACAAGATCTAGAATCTAAGCAAAAGTACCTCGAGTCCAATCATGCGCAAGATACATAAGTCAGGAATACTCATGAACTCTGCCCTATTTGCCTATTTTCCAGATCTACCAACTTATGAGCAACAATCCCGATGATTCTGATCTATTCTATCTCTCTCCACCGGCATCGCAAAGCGGAGATACAAAGAGACTAATTGGAAATGACACAATAGTGAAGTATCTATTATAAGATTTGATATAGTTAAGATTGGACCTTTCACGTTAATTACATATATATATATATATATCGGATTAACGAGATATCATCTAGTTAGAGCAAGCATAATTTATTAATCAAAATATAATATTTAAATAAAAGAAACAATGATTCTGAAAGTTGTTATATATATGATTTAGTAATTTAAATAAAATATGCATAGTTAATTTGATCATATTTCTCCATTAGTCATCATTGGCCTCTTTACATTTATATAATATGATATCTCTTTTATTATTTAAGAAGTGACAAATGTATCCATTAATTTATTATATTGCGGTTGATTTATATGCCAATAATCGATAAACTATAATATCTGTAAATACAATTTTAATAGCGCTATATATGAGTACATATACGAGTACATATATAGAAAGAAGAACAAAATATAGCACTTGACTGAATTTACTTAATAAAGATTATTTTATTATTGAAATATGATTATTATTAATAATGAAGTAATCCAGAGGAGAAAAGGTTTGGAACAAAAATATAATGTAGTTTGCGGTTTCACTATATAAACATATATTCGTAAATCTTTTAAATCTACAAAATAATAATAATTGCTTAAATTTTAATTGTAATTAAAATTATAAATTAATAATTGTAAAATAGTTATTAGAAAGAAAAAAAACATACTTTAAATATAATGAAAGTAATTTTTTAAAAAAAATATGTGACCGCGCAGTATAAAATATAAATTATAAATTTTACGTGGATGAAATCTTTATAACAAATAAATATTAGAAAATGTCTTATGCTGACATTACTCATTGAAATATAAATGAGAGAGGAATGATAGTAAATTCTTGCCCAATATAGTTAAATCCTTGACCGCCTTTACTTCTGATAGATAGAAAAAATACAAACAATTACGTATGTGAGAAGTTGGAAGAATCATTATTTTTTGTTTTTAGATTTTTCTCAAGTAACACGCATCTTCGTTTATAATTTGATTATGTGTTTAGTCATACATTGATTATTTAAATTATGTACATCTACCTGAATTATTACAAACCAACCTGTCACTATCTTACTTACAGGTTATCAATTAAACTTTCCGTACCCAAATGTACTCTTTGTAAATAGTCGTTTTTCTGTCAGTTAGGAACATCGGCAATTCAATCAAACTTAGTTTAATTAACAAAGCGTAATTGAAACGTTAAATAAATAAAGTGCGTTCGTCTTAAATACATATAACAATATGTTTATCAAAATTGATTATCTTTTTATATTTCTTAATTATTAAAAAACAAAACTTGACATATAAAAAATATTTTATCTTTCATCGGTAAAATCATAATATTCTATCAAGATAATCATATATCTGATTTTTTATGCTACAAATAATAACTTATTTTAATAAAGTCTACGCAAAATATAATATTAAATTGACTCTTTAGGAAAAGTTTACCGCGGTTCAAACTATTATTCCGAGCGTTTATATAAAGTAATTTTAATTATGACTCATAATTTTATTCAATTTATATGCAACATTAACTTTTTTCGGATATTCAAATATTATTTTCATTTTGCTTATGGTTTTAAGTGAATATTGTCAATTACTAAGAATATATAAAATAAATCGTTATTTTTATCTTAATCTATTTATAAAAGTTATTATAGCATAAATTATTATAAAATGCTTTTCAAGCTTTTTTTCCTTTTCCTCTTTCTTGCTGTTTCACACACATCACTCTCTCCATTTTGAAAATATATAGTTATCCTTTGTTTTTTATAATTTTTTTTGGTCTATGCAAAACAGCTACTTTTCAAATATTTTTATTCTAATTTTTTATTTTGTTCAATCTCAATGTAGAAAATAATTTTTTAATAAATAAAAATTATAATTATAAATATTAACTTATAGGGGGTTAGAACACAGACTTTCACACGACCCTCAACTATCCACGTTATCTCATACTGCTGATACACTTGACCACACACATGTCGAAAAGATAAATAATCACCAATATATGTATTTCGTGCTAGACCAGCACTCGTCAGTTGGTCCAGATTATTTCCACACATATATACAATCAATGCTCAGCTTATATTAAGAGAGCCAATCTTCATACTTTAATGGTTAGGCTTCAATCCACTCCACTCTACAACTCGTCAGCCGACCATTTCATTGAAAATCTGATGATGGAATGCTCAAAGTCCACAATTGGTGCCAATCTTCTCATCCTATCCATGTTGACCCCAAGTCAACTCTGAGCCCTCATGTACAGGACATAATCCATTTACATACATATACCAGGTATGGGAAGATCTTACAGCATTATATTTTAATATATGAATTTTTTTTATTGGAGTACAGATAGGAAAAAGCATATACGATAGAAAAAATTTATATATTAAAGTATTAACTTAGTAAAATAATTTTTAACCAATGTATTATTCTTTTATTTTATGATATTGTTTTTTAAATGTACTATAAATTGTATAAATTCTCTGCATGTAAGTTGATGTTTTTTGTAAAAAAAATCTGAAAGTGTTGTAATATCTCAGAAAATGCTATACTCATTGTTAAAGTAGTCAGTGTTTATTGTTCGAAGTTCATAAAAAGTTGGAGCAAGGCCAGTCAGAAACATTGCCTTTCTTCTTCAAAGTAACTGCACTAAACAATGTAGGGTGATGATATTTTTAGTATTTGTTAATCAATCATATACTTAGTGTTTTTTTCAAATAAGATAAAAATAAATAATCAATATTTTATTTCTCTATATACATGATCTTATATATATATGATACATTGATTATATTTTAAATAAAAGAAATCCAATCAAATTGTTTATAAATTTTATATGACTATTGCAATATTTTTTGAGATTGAAATAAAGTTGACATCATCAATGTGTTATATAATAATTAAAATATGACAAATAAAGCTATTTACTGGGGGGGGGGGTTTCTATGATTTAGGACGTATTGTAGAAGTTTTTAAATATTTAGACATTTTTAAACTGTATAATATTATTTACTATTGTTACTATTCATATTGGTGATGAGTTTTATCTGAATTATCGAGATAGTTGTTTAATTATCTATAAAAATTAACTCTAAATTGTACATAATTTGTGTTTAAATTATTATTATTATTATTATTATTATTATTATTATTATTATTATTATTATTATTATTATTATTATTATTATTATTATTATAGATCATTATTATTATTATTATTATTATTATTATTATTATTATTATTATTATTATTATTATTATTATTATTATTATTATTATTATTATTATTATTTGTATTATTATTATTATTATTATTATTATTATTATTATTATTATTATTATTATTATTATTATTATTATTATTATTATTATTAGGTTACAATAGATCATTATCTACTTCTGATCATTATATGAATAACATTTATGTAAATTTATAAAGAGTTGAACTTAATATATAGGAGTAATTTATGATTTTTTTTCTCTTATGCAATTCATTTTTTTTATTGTCGATAGAAATATAATGAAGTGTAATCAGTATAATGCTATACTTGTGCAGACCAATAAAGTTTTTTTTTGTAAAAAAGCATTAGGAAAAATTAATATATCCAACAGAAGAAAAAACAAATGAAATTAAGAGAAATACTTTACCAATGTTATAGAAAAAGGGCAAATGTTTTTAGCACAGCATAGCAGTAATGGTATAATCAATAGATAATATAAAATATACTAGCTAGGTCATCTTACAATTCAAACTCACTAATTGTGCCGTTATAAGCAAAATATTTATTTATGTAAAACATTTATTCATTTCATTTTTGTAAACATTAATCTTTTCAAATTCTGATATTTTCTATTGTTCCATTTGGTGGAAGTTTTTGAAATTTCTCAACCTATCACTTTTGTATAAAAAAAATTATTTTAAATTAAAACTCCATAAATTGGAATTGATTTCTTTTCAGTATAACAATATAAATGAATGATTTTCTAAAAAAAATCACATTTAAATTTTTTGAAACATTTAAAAACTGATTTATAAATAAAAACAAATTATGTAAATGTCACTAACAATGTTAATATAAACAATCTTACAGAAAATAAACAAATTCTTTTTTATTTATTTTTTTAAATGTAAATAAACAAAGATGGATTTGTAAGTAATTTATCAAATTCTGCTTTAAAATCTAATATTTGCTTTATATTTTTTTTTAATATTTGCAAAATTTCTAACAATATGTCAATTTTGACAGGGAATAAGGTTAGCAATGAGTTTCACATGAAGCATCACCAAGAAGAAAATAGCACCTTTAAAATAAATCTTTCCTTTAAGGGCAATAGAACAATAATATTTACTGACTGTCCATAAAATACTGACTTTTTCCAGATTATTTTTTTCCATTTAAAAAATTAATAAAAGAAGTTTGGTCAAATTTACAATATTAAAAGAATTCTACACTAATGCAAGTTCTGATAATGGGAAAACAGCAATCCAAAACTGTTTAACTAGCATGATTTTTCTAAGAAAAACGATTCTGCCTGACTATTAGAATTATCAAGTTAAATGAGACAGGCTAATAACAAATAACTGGAATGCTAAGCTTTCAGAATACTAATTATATTTATATCTATGCAACACTATAGTTATCAAATTCACTTTTCAAATAAAAAATCAATTTGACACTGGGGAATTTTCCATGGATACAACTAATATTCTAAAACTTTATTATTCCAGTTAATATAAGGTAAGTTGTTTATATGGATGTCAAAATGAGTAGATGTTGGCTGATTTTACTTGGTGAATTTATATAATAAATATATTTGAATGAAACAATATCAATATTTATTTTCATTTTTGATATGTAAAATGATGTATGCCTTAGTACTTATATATCAATCATTCTAGTCAATTATTTACTCAAAGAAGTGACTCATATTTTATAATGTCCACTAATTATCTGCAATAATTTAATTCTCAGACATTATATGAAGTCATTTTCTTCAACTATTCCTCTTTTTTGTTATATTCTTCAAGTAATCAATAAATATCAATTGTTTAAGATTAAATTTTTTGTGATGTTGCTATTTTTTTAATAATTCTTTCACATCACCATCTACTATCAATTATTTTATCATCATTTTTTAATATTCTTATTAAAGTTTTTTTTTCTATTCCATTTTTCCTGGATATTTTTTTTAATCAGAACTACTGCCCTTATAGTCAATGTTTTTAATGTGCATTTTGACTAAACCAATGTTTTTAGCTAAAACAAACTATCTTCAAAAAATTTTGTTATTGCATTTGATATTTGAGAATTTATAAAATGTTTTGTTTTAAGTAAAAACATGATTCACTCAGATTGCATATTACATCTGTTTATATATTTTTTCAATGTCTACAAGAATATACTTAAAACACATGGACTGAGAGGGTTGCAAAATTAGATAGCTAAAATATAGAAGAGGGCCATGAGATGTAAATAATAAAAGACATATTTAATCTTTATTTATAAAAATAAAAAGTAAAAATTATATTCAATTGTAAAAAAATAATTTTTATTCTTATAAAAATGACTAGAAATCATTGTAATTACTAAACAATTATCTCTTTCTTGAAAGACTAATGCAATCAATGAGTACATATTTAAAATAAGTCACTTGTAAAAAGAATTTATGCAATATTTCTTATTCCTAAGTTTTATCCACTCAACTGGTTATAATTTTTTTTAAAGTCATATTTTAAGACTTTACTGTTTCTTCAATTTTTTTTCATTCACAGACTATTCTCTGCTTTTTATTTTTTTATCATTCAAGTTTTAGCATCAATAAAACTACATTTTAAACAATTTAACAATACTTCTTTTTTTTTTCAGTCTTGTATTATGCTTAAGACTCGATTCAGCAATGTCAAAGATTAATTAAATCAACTCACCAAATTTAAATCATTCATGTATTAAATAAAATTCTGAAAAAACATTTAAATATATATATACTATGCATATATATATATATATATATGTGTGTGTGTGTGTGTCATATAAAACTTTCATTTTATTACACTTGTTTGGAACATATGAATAAAGACATCTGAAAACAGCAAATAATTCTCAAGATGAATTTTATTTTAAACCAGAACTCTTCAATTTGCTGGTCATAGCTCTTTTACATATCTTTATCATTTGCTTAATATTTACAAATATTAAATTATTATAATTTTCTTAAGTGACCAATATTTTGCACTCACATATGGTACCAGCCACTTTATATAAATATCATTAATAATTATTATAAATCCTTTTCGGCCCAAATATAAACTTCAAGCATAAGTAAAGATTGATATAGGTCAGCCAAAAAATGCTGTTTTAGCATTAAATGAATCTGAGGGATTACTTGTTATTTTTAAATGTCATTATATATATATATATATATATATATATATATATATATATATATATATATATATATATATATATATATATATATATATATATTTTTTTAAATAAAATATATAAAAGAAAATAAGATGAAAAGAATATTAAAGTGAGATAAAATGATTGATGAAATGATGATAATAATATTAATGTATTTATAAAGTGAATAATTTAATATATAAGTGAAAGTGTTGTGTAATAAGAAGAAGTATATAATATCAAATGTCAAAGGCTAAACTAGTTAGTATAGTAAATTTAAAAAATGAATAAATAAAATCGCTTTTCAAAATTCACTAACAATGATTTCCTTGCTAAGGCACTTTCTCAAATTCAATTTAACACAATAGAAAACACATATTATTCTATATAGAGAGCTTTAGCTCTTAACAAGCTTTGTAGAATATCCCCAACCTCAGACCAGTTTCTGCTACTGGCTTTCTCGGTGAGGTGCTAGGATATTCAAGATTAGATTAGAAATACTAGGACAAGCCCAGCACTTTACCTAATGGATAACTATTAAGTAAAAGATCTGTAATTTTCAGACATCCATATGTCTTCCCATCCAGCTATCTAACTTAAATATCCATATGGGACTAAATCAAATTCAGATACACCATATATTAATAACTTTAGCAATATAAAGCAAGCTTGTTAAATTAGGTCATGTGACATATAACTTGATTTTTTTTGTAATAATATATTATTCTACTTTCTCCAATTTCATTTTCTTGCTGAGGCATGAAAATTAACAAAATAGAAAACATTATTCTATTTTCTCCAATTCCAAATCACTTTCAAAATACCTTTAATATCAAAAACGTTTAAACAAGTTATTAGATTCTGAATCATCTAGATTGTTTATTTGTTTTTCTTTTCATTTTTCTTACAGAAGATAGCCTTGGTCTGCTCAAACATAATCTTATGGCCTGTATTACTTTTATGAATTTTTACTCTTCCATTTAAGCTCAAACTATTTTGGTCTATATATAATTTCTAATAATATCAAAAAATAATATAAATTTTAGGAGTGGTATTCTATCAATTGTTTTTTGTATTATTCAATAAATTATTCAGAATAACACCCTTCTTCTATGTTATGTTTTTACTACAAAAAATATTAACATTTTTATGAAGTTATGGATTTATTTAAAAGATCTTTTTATAGTATCAGTAATTAGAATGTCCTACAATTGTGGAACAGATAATAATATGTTTATAGTGTGCTACTTTGCAATTAAAAGGTCTGCTTTGGAAGGAAAACCATTGGTAATGAATTTTATAATTTATTTTGGCTAATGTTTTAATTCTGAATTGATGTATATGCTTTTATATACTTTTGACTCATTCTACACAATTTTTATTTTTTATTACCACAGATTATTTGTTAACCATAAAAGTCTGAATATTATATGTTTTTGATTCTTCAAACATTTCATCATCAAAGCCAAAGATTTTGTTAAAATTATCAATGATCCATGCTTAAAGCTATTGGTAACAGTCCTCTTTTTGTTCATTAAATTAACCTATTTTTATCATACCTATTTGAATGACTATGCAAATTTAGAGTTTAACTTGATGACCTAAATTAAAATAATCTTGTCTTCTATCATACCATCAAAAGTGTTCAAACATTAAGGTTGAAAATATTTTTTTTAATAATCATCAAAACTGAAAATGCGTTTCAAAAAATATTCATTTCATATAAGATAAAAATTTTAATTTATATTATTTATTATACCAAGCTTATATTTGTATTTCTTAAATCACCTTAATATTAAATTTAATGCTATATATCAAATTAATTAGGGAAAAAATGTGAAACTCAAGATCTGTTTCTTTAAAAAGTAAACTTACTTTTACCATATTTAACTTGTGTAATTAAAAAACCTGAGATAAACCTAAAAGCCCCCTAACCAACTTTTTATAAATCTTTGGTTTTTGTAGTACTATGCCTATAGTCTATAAATTAAAAATTGTGTATGGTGGAAGATACATAAGGTAATTAAATAGTGTTAAATTTTCCAATGAGTACCAATTTCAGAAGATATTAATTTTATTCTGTTAAATTGATTAACTAGAATTTCTTAATTTGGTAGTCACTTATTTAAATATATTTTTGTCTCGTAATTTATATATAACATCAGTTTATAATGTGCAAGTGTAACACCTTTAGTAATTTCAAATCAAATTTTGAAGGAAGATTCTTTTAGCTTAAATCTAGAGATATTGAGTCAACTTACTGTTATTAACATCCTGATTTGTGTGGATTAAATACAATAGTAGAGTAATGAATTCTAGATCTGAAGGTTCGTGGATTGTGGCTCAAGTTCTGTTACTTCTGGTGAACTAACTTATTATGAATTTACAATGTCACTAAATCATTTAATTCCTTTATTTTGCTATAATATTTTATATAAATACAATGTGTACATTTCTTTCAAAAATATATATCCACACACAATCTGACATTGCAACTATCCTGCCATCATTGTTAGAGTTCTTCCATATTAATTATTTCCTTTAAATAATCCAAGAATTTATTAATACTTTTAAAATATTTCATTGTCCTTCATGAATCTGTGTATATAAGTCATATATGTGTCCTATTTGGTGCAATCCTTTTCTTTATGTTATTCAGATCATTCACAAATGTCACTAAATCTATAACTTTCTTTATTTTGTGTACAAATTGTATTTATATAAAATATTACAATATAATAAAGAAGATGATAGATTTAGTGACATTTATGAAAAATCTGAGGAACACAAAGAAAAGGATTTGAGTAAATAGGATACATATTTGACTTATGTATTTAAATTTATTGATGACAATGAAGTATATTACAAATATTAAGAATTTATTGGATTATTTAAAAAAAAAATTAATAGGGAAGAACTCTGAGTAAGATTTCAAAACGATCAAAACACAGATTGTGTGTGTATATATATAATAAAAAATTATTGCAAAATGTTTGAAGTAAGGTGATTTCCTAAGCAATAAATCTTTCTATCTTTTTTTACATCAACATTCTTGAATTTGAGAAAACATAAATATTTTTCAAATAATTTACTATTTTTCTTGAAAAGACAATTGTAAAGTTATATTTTATTTTTCTGTTTGCAAAAAAAATTGGTAATTTTAATAATAATATTTAATTTAATAAAATAATATTTTATTTAGAGTCAAAAGCTGAATAAATTATGAAATTGTATTTTTAGCTTATCAATGCCCGCCCTTTGGTAGTTTTACATTTAGCCTGAATAATGAATTTTATTAGGAAGATGGTTTTTTTTTATCTTAATCAAGTTACATATTTTATATGGTTTGAGCTATTCAATCCATTATAAATTGTTATTATTTCTACTTTATGTTACTAAATACATAGAGACCAATCTTGAGTTAGCCATGGTTTCTTTGAGTTGATAAAAGTCAAATCAATTTATTATTGAGTCCAGAAACTTTGTTCTGTAAGTCATGGGCATGTGCTTTCTACATATCCTTTTATCACCAAAGATATTTTTGAAAGCTATTAAAAATGAGGCTGATCTATGTTTCATTATTATTTCTAACACTTAATGGCAATCTCAGTATTGTACACCTTTTCTATCTTCTAGTTTCTGATGAAGCACTGGAGACAGCTTATAAAGTATGATTAATTATTGGGTTAAGATATGCTAAATGTCATTTTTATATAGATAAGTATCTCAACTTAAAAAATATTAATAAGTAGTTTCTCAATATTTTACTCATTGATAAAAAAAAATTGTTAGAGAATAAATATATACAAAAAAACTAACAATATATTATTATTACAATACTAAAACAATATTAGTAATGTCAATATCTAAAGAGATAATAAAATATCCAAACAAGCTATTTTTTAAATTTAAATTTGGATAGTTAAATTTAAATGTAGAATTTATACAAAGATATAAAATATTTTATAATATTTTTAGAAAAGATAGTAAAAAAGAAAATTATTTTTATATCAATAGTATTTAAAAACAAATACAGTATGCATCATATTTAAGTCTTTTTACTCTACCTGCCAAATCTGTTCTCTCAAGACCCACAAATTCATTTAATCTTCTTTATTTAGAAATAAAAACATAATAATCATTATAAAATATTCTTTAATGATAGCAAGATTTTTATAAAGATAAATAAATTCAAAAAATGATCAAAGAGACACTTTTGATTAATGATTGGGGATCTGAGACCATCATTCTTATGAGAACTTCTTTTATGCTAAGGGTAATTGTCAGTTTTTTGAACTGTATTTATATACATATTATAGCCATGTAACTACATTATTGTAGTAGAAATAGTAGTTGGCAGCATGCTCCATAGATTTAGAATGATTTAATTAATGTAAAAATAATATTTAATCTTCTCATATGTTTTTATAATAATAATAACAATGAGCATTATTTAAATAATTTTTATTACTTGATAATATGAGAATATTCAGATATTTTAAACATAATTTTAATATGCAAAATGTATTATAATTTATAAATGTTTGTAAAAGAGAAAGCTATAAACTCAGATAAATAATTTTTTTTGTCCTCTCTCTTCAATAAAGTTTATCTAACTACCAGTTTATTTTGTTTTCAAAGTATTAAGAGAAAATAATTTTATCTTTAATAAATTTTTAATAATCTTTAATTTAATATTTAAGAGAGATAAAGCAGATAAATTATTTATATTTAGTAATATTTTTTAAAAGAAAACATGATTTTAATATTTTGTTAAAATTTTATTTTAATTAATCAGTATTGTTTTTCTTTCTTTATTCTTTGTCTCTCTCCAAAAGGAATGTCAGTGTATTTAAATGATTACCTTGTTTTCTTTTGGCAAGAAAAAAAATTTTAATGTAAAAGGAATGTCAAAAATGATGATTCTAATTTAAGTGTTGACTTGTTTTTTAATGTCAATGTTTAAGGAGAAAATATCTGAACAATTGTTTTTGTCAAAATTGATCTAATTGGTTATTATTAAATTTTATCATATAGGAGACAGGATTGTGATTGGTTAAAGTAGGACTGTTCCAAAATTAGTGTTGTGGATTAATCAAAAGACCTCAGTGTCTTGTAAGAAGTAGCCATTCCTGACCCAGCTGTTGAAAAGAACAGACAATTTTAAGCCAGCTGCTAAAGAAGACAATAGAAAAATAAAGTTCTAATAAAGTTGTTGAAGAAGACAGGATAATTTAGCTGTAAAGCACACTATGAATTTAGTTATAAAAATGTTTTCTAAGATGAATACAATCATTTGCAAACTTTAAACCTCATCTATCTCGATGTAATGTGATTCACAGAAAATAAAAAATGTAAAGAAGAAAATTATTCCCCTAAATTAATCAGTAACCTTGTTTCCATCCAAGAACATAAGTGATTCTGTGTATTATCCTGACCTGAAGATTTTATTGGAAAGAAAATGGATAAAGTCTTGTTATTTGTTAACCTAAAATATTCTATTGTAAAATGGAAAAAATTTGATTATGTAAACTAATCTAAAATGGAGAAACCTTCAAGAATAAAACTACCTGAACAAATTGAAAATTCCAAATGCAAAGGATTTCAAAAAAAATTAAAACTATGGAATAAAGTGGTTTTTTTTTTAATATGCACATTAAAAGTTAAATTTATAATAAAGTTTTAAAATTAAGTATCAATTTATATTAAATAATAAATTTATTAGTACTTTTTTAAATGACATGTTTTCATAATTCATGTGATTTTTCCATTCAAAATTATAAAAATTTTATTTAAGTAGCTTAATTTTTATAAAATTTGATATTTTTTTGTTTTATATTATTCCCCCTCCTCCAAGTTATATACAAAAGAGTTAATTTAAAATACCCTTATTTCACATTAGAAACCTGATTTTTAACTTAATGAAAGCAAAAGTTAATTAATTTAAGGAATAAAATTAGCTGGTTAGTTGTTGTTGTTTTTAAATATGAAACTATACTTTTGATAAGAATGTATAAATATGAATTAGCATATTATCATGTCATTTTTTATTTTTTTAATTATTAATCAGTTAGTTTATTAAATAATTGTTTAAATAATATTCTACAGTTAATGTCTTTATTTTTTCAACTATCTGTTCTATGATTTACCTGTGGGGGTGACTTGATTTCAATATAGCTTAGAGTTTGAGGGGTTGTTTTCAAATTATCCCAGTAAAATTATTTTAAACTAATATACAATAAACTGTTATATTTATTAATCTCTTGCTCATTATAATAGTTCAAAGAGTTCTTATTTCCTGAGCTGGATTAGAGCATAATGGTTAGTTATATGGATGTAGGGATTTATGTTTGTGTTCAGACAACCATCTGATAATTCTGGCTAGGGCAAAGGTATCATCTTTAAAGTCCATTCACTGCATTTCGTTTTTCTTATTAGAAATTTAGTTTATAGTTTTCCAGTACATTAATAGTACCATATGGCCAGGGCATAGTATACCTCCTTATTACAATGTTTACTATTGATTTTTTTTACTGTTGATGTTGATTGTTTATGCTAATGGATGCTTTGATTACTTTTGTTTAATGCTGGGTAATCTGTAGGTTATAACTTAGGATTAGTATAACTACTAACTACTTATAAGATTTGATCATGCTGACTCTCTGCTCATATTCATTGCATTCTATATTCATTCTATATTCCTTTTATATTTATTTTATATTTGTTAAATGGAGATATGATGATGATGGTTTTCCCATCTCCTCATTTACCAACCTAATTTTCTACAACATTACAATATATATATATATTGTCACGACATATAAATATGTCGTTACATTAATTTAAAATAAAAACTTAAAAGTTCGCAAATAAAAGGAAAAAACTAAACGCTAAAATTAAAATGTTTGTTAAACATATATATATATTCGCACAGATGCTAAACTTTAAAAATATTTTTTTCATAAACAAAAAAAAAAAGTATTTGAACGTATTTTTTTTAATAAAAAAATACAAGATTGAAATATAAAAATATTTTAATAAAAAAATAACGTAAGTTAAAATAAAAACAGGTATTAATTAATTCCTGTAATCTGTAAATGGAAATGATTGTTTATTAATTATCTAAAAGCTGTTTAATTAAAAAGTCAGATGAAAGGTTAGATAAGAGAAGAAAGAGATTTTAGCTTGACCAATGGAAGCAAATAAAGGCCCGGACCATAACGAAAAAACAGAACAGTGACGTTTTTGTTCATGGAATCCATAGGAGGACTATAAAAAGAAAAAATATTGAGTTCCAGTCAGTTTTTCCAACTTGATTTGATGACAACGGTAAGACGCACTTGCCGTTCTCTCTCATTTTTTTTGTTTGTTTTAAAAAAAATAAAATGAAAAGACTGTGATACCAGAATGGAACCAGCTAATGCTACCTCCAGAACATTTTCTTCCAATGGAGACGCCATGGGAATTGCCAATGGGAACCTGGACTCTTCTACTGTAAGCTATATTGACATGAACTCTAAATTTAAAAATAACTAAGAACTTTCGTTCAAGTTTATGAACTTCTATCTGACTTTTAAGTTTAAAATCAAATTAATAATGTTTAATTTTATATGTTTTCCGATTGATAAAAATCATTTCCATTTTTTTTTCTTATTGTATAAATTGTTTATTGTTTAAATTTTAAATGATGAAATTTAGGTTGGGTATAGACGTTGCATAGATTCGTTAGCGGTTGATAATGTTGTGGTTTTCACATTCGATTAGAATATATGTCAACGATATCACTGCAAGCATCTTACGATGAATGCTAATGGGATTTGTATATTCCCTATGCAAGTGACGTTTATCGATGATTTTGTATTTTGATCGGTTGTGTTTAATTTGGAATGTTTTTGACCGTGGAATCTGTGCAGCTGATCTGTACTCAACATTTTAAAACAAATTTTATAAAATGCATTTGTGCGAACGTATTTAAATGTTAAATTTAAGTCGGGCGTGAATGGCTATATAGTTTTGTAAAGTTATATTAAGGGAGGGTAATCTTAGGTTATTCATTTCGTAGTTGAATTGGTTCAATGGATTGGATATATTTGTGTAATTAGTAGATGTAGTATGAGGTCCGCTACGGGCAGGATTATAGATATACGCCACACACCCTCTGTTTGCCTATGGATGGGTTTGTAAGTCGGCAGAAGACCGCAGTCCATTCCTATGGAGTTTTTTGTTTATTGTTCTACTTGCCAACAGATGTCACATTCCTGTTGGTGGAGAGTCAATGTCTTCTCTATTTCTACTTATTGTTCAGATGTACTTTCCTGACAGTATAGTATTTTGTGTTGTCGTATCATGCTACATTGAATACATGAATGTATCAGATGGATTGGCGCCAGTTTGGTTGCGAAATTTGTGGCCTAAGGTTAAATCAGGGAAGAATATTTTCTTTTCAAATGCAGATCTATGTAGTCTATTCATACTTGACTAGCTAAATAAATAGTAAACTCATTATTTGCAATCTACTTAAATTTAGAATTAAAGATCAATATAAAAATATAAACGTTAAATTTATTCCTCAAAATTTAAATATTATTTTATATGTGCGTAAATAAATATTTTTATGTGTTAATTTCTGGCAGTGGCTTTTATTCTTTTATATTTAAGATATAAAATTTATAGATTTTTATCTCTGCGTCTCCGCTGAGCTAGTGACTTGGGCTAACGATCGGAATATTTAAATAAAGTGGAATCTTAACAGCGCGTATCTGCCTACTTTATAAATTTTTCTAGGCTCAAATGCCTAGATGGCGCCCTGGTAGTTGCAGATATTGTTTTTGCGGTTAGATTCGATCTTCACTTTCATTTCGATCGTTATAATTGGCATCCCAAGTGTGGCCTTACCTCAGAGATTGACCCTGAGAAGGGGAATTGAAAGATGAAATTTCCGATCTTTAATAAACACGAGTGCCCTGAGAATTTTAAAACGGAATCATGCAAATAACATTTGTTGTTTTTTCTGAAATAAGTACATTTTGTACTAATGTAAAGTTATAGCCAGATGTTTAATAAACCACTAGTACTTTTGAAAATAAATCATGCCCGTAATATTTTTTCTGAAATTAGTATAAATATATTTGTTGTATTTACGTGGAGTTGCAGTTTGAAGTTTTGTTTAAAAAGTGCTGCCAGTAAGAAAAATTGCGCATATGTAGAGATAAATTCGAGGAATAAAAACTAATAAATAAAACATAATAATAAATATAAATCATAATTTTTTTTTAAAAAAAGTCTTGTTTAAAATCTAATCGTTCAACTTGCCTAAGTAATAGTTAAAGGTAGGAGAAATGAAACTTGGAAGGGAGGGGGCAGAAATTTAGCTGGTAATAGGGAATCAACAGTCAACATTTTTTTTTAAATCATTATATTTGTGTGTAATTACTGTTTTGTCTTGTAAAAAAAAAAGTTTTGTTTTTGTGATCATATATAATCAATTTGTGTAACGTAATTACTAACACTAAGTAAATTTTTTTTTTTTTAATGTTTTTTGTTTTTTGAGGAAGTTTACTGATATGTAACGATATATAAATATGTCGTTACATTAATTTAAAATAAAAACTTAAAAGTTCGCAAATAAAAGGAAAAAACTAAACGCTAAAATTAAAATGTTTGTTAAACATATATATATATTCGCACAGATGCTAAACTTTAAAAATATTTTTTTCATAAACAAAAAAAAAAAGTATTTGAACGTATTTTTTTTAATAAAAAAATACAAGATTGAAATATAAAAATATTTTAATAAAAAAATAACGTAAGTTAAAATAAAAACAGGTATTAATTAATTCCTGTAATCTGTAAATGGAAATGATTGTTTATTAATTATCTAAAAGCTGTTTAATTAAAAAGTCAGATGAAAGGTTAGATAAGAGAAGAAAGAGATTTTAGCTTGACCAATGGAAGCAAATAAAGGCCCGGACCATAACGAAAAAACAGAACAGTGACGTTTTTGTTCATGGAATCCATAGGAGGACTATAAAAAGAAAAAATATTGAGTTCCAGTCAGTTTTTCCAACTTGATTTGATGACAACGGTAAGACGCACTTGCCGTTCTCTCTCATTTTTTTTGTTTGTTTTAAAAAAAATAAAATGAAAAGACTGTGATACCAGAATGGAACCAGCTAATGCTACCTCCAGAACATTTTCTTCCAATGGAGATGCCGTGGGAATTGCCAACGGGAACCTGGACTCTTCTACTGTAAGCTATATTGACATGAACTCTAAATTTAAAAATAACTAGGAACTTTCGTTCAAGTTTATGAACTTCTATCTGACTTTTAAGTTTAAAATCAAATTAATAATGTTTAATTTTATATGTTTTCCGATTGATAAAAATCATTTCCATTTTTTTTTCTTATTGTATAAATTGTTTATTGTTTAAATTTTAAATGATGAAATTTAGGTTGGGTATAGACGTTGCATAGATTCGTTAGCGGTTGATAATGTTGTGGTTTTCACATTCGATTAGAATATATGTCAATGATATCACTGCAAGCATCTTACGATGAATGCTAATGGGATTTGTATATTCCCTATGCAAGTGACGTTTATCGATGATTTTGTATTTTGATCGGTTGTGTTTAATTTGGAATGTTTTGACCGTGGAATCTGTGCAGCTGATCTGTACTCAACATTTTAAAACAAATTTTATAAAATGCATTTGGGCGAATGTATTTAAATGTTAAATTTAAGTCGGGGGTGAATGGCTATATAGTTTTGTAAAGTTATATTAAGGGAGGGTAATCTTAGGTTATTCATTTCGTAGTTGAATTGGTTCAATGGATTGGATATATTTGTGTAATTAGTAGATGTAGTATGAGGTCCGCTACAGGCAGGATTATAGATATACGCCACACACCCTCTGTTTGCCTATGGATGGGTTTGTAAGTCGGCAGAAGACCGCAGTCCATTCCTATGGAGTTTTTTTGTTTATTGTTCTACTTGCCAACAGATGTCACATTCCTGTTGGTGGAGAGTCAATGTCTTCTCTATTTCTACTTATTGTTCAGATGTACTTTCCTGACAGTATAGTATTTTGTGTTGTCGTATCATGCTACATTGAATACATGAATGTATCAGATGGATTGGCGCCAGTTTGGTTGCGAAATTTGTGGCCTAAGGTTAAATCAGGGAAGAATATTTTCTTTTCAAATGCAGATCTATGTAGTCTATTCATACTTGACTAGCTAAATAAATAGTAAACTCATTATTTGCAATCTACTTAAATTTAGAATTAAAGATCAATATAAAAATATAAACGTTAAATTTATTCCTCAAAATTTAAATATTATTTTATATGTGCGTAAATAAATATTTTTATGTGTTAATTTCTGGCAGTGGCTTTTATTCTTTTATATTTAAGATATAAAATTTATAGATTTTTATCTCTGCGTCTCCGCTGAGCTAGTGACTTGAGCTAACGATCGGAATATTTAAATAAAGTGGAATCTTAGCAGCGCGTATCTGCCTACTTTATAAATTTTTCTAGGCTCAAATGCCTAGATGGCGCCCTGGTAGTTGCAGATATTGTTTTTGCGGTTAGATTCGATCTTCACTTTCATTTCGATCGTTATAATTGGCATCCCAAGTGTGGCCTTACGTCAGAGATTGACCCTGAGAAGAGGAATTGAAAGATGAAATTTCCGATCTTTAATAAACACGAGTGCCCTGAGAATTTTAAAACGGAATCATGCAAATAACATTTGTTGTTTTTTCTGAAATAAGTACATTTTGTACTAATGTAAAGTTATAGCCAGATGTTTAATAAACCACTAGTACTTTTGAAAATAAATCATGCCCGTAATATTTTTTCTGAAATTAGTATAAATATATTTGTTGTATTTACGTGGAGTTGCAGTTTGAAGTTTTGTTTAAAAAGTGCTGCCAGTAAGAAAAATTGCGCATATGTAGAGATAAATTCGAGGAATAAAAACTAATAAATAAAACATAATAATAAATATAAATCATAATTTTTTTTAAAAAAAGTCTTGTTAAATTAAAATCTAATCGTTCAACTTGCCTAAGTAATAGTTAAAGGTAGGAGAAATGAAACTTGGAAGGGAGGGGGCAGAAATTTGGCTGGTAATAGGGAATCAACAGTCAACATTTTTTTTTAAATCATTATATTTGTGTGTAATTACTGTTTTGTCTTGTAAAAAAAAAAAGTTTTGTTTTTGTGATCATATATAATCAATCTGTGTAACGTAATTACTAACACTAAGTAAATTCTTTTTTTTTAATGTTTTTTGTTTTTTGAGGAAGTTTACTGATATGTAACGATATATAAATATGTCGTTACATTAATTTAAAATAAAAACTTAAAAGTTCGCAAATAAAAGGAAAAAACTAAACGCTAAAATTAAAATGTTTGTTAAACATATATATATATTCGCACAGATGCTAAACTTTAAAAATATTTTTTTCATAAACAAAAAAAAAAAGTATTTGAACGTATTTTTTTTAATAAAAAAATACAAGATTGAAATATAAAAATATTTTAATAAAAAAATAACGTAAGTTAAAATAAAAACAGGTATTAATTAATTCCTGTAATCTGTAAATGGAAATGATTGTTTATTAATTATCTAAAAGCTGTTTAATTAAAAAGTCAGATGAAAGGTTAGATAAGAGAAGAAAGAGATTTTAGCTTGACCAATGGAAGCAAATAAAGGCCCGGACCATAACGAAAAATCAGAACAGTGACGTTTTTGTTCATGGAATCCATAGGAGGACTATAAAAAGAAAAAATATTGAGTTCCAGTCAGTTTTTCCAACTTGATTTGATGACAACGGTAAGACGCACTTGCCGTTCTCTCTCATTTTTTTTGTTTGTTTTAAAAAAATAAAATGAAAAGACTGTGATACCAGAATGGAACCAGCTAATGCTACCTCCAGAACATGCCTTTCTTCCAATGGAGATGCCATGGGAATTGCCAACGGGAACCTGGACTCTTCTACTGTAAGCTATATTGACATGAACTCTAAATTATAAAAATAACTAGGAACTTTCGTTCAAGTTTATGAACTTCTATCTGACTTTTAAGTTTAAAATCAAATTAATAATGTTTAATTTTATATGTTTTCCGATTGATAAAAAATCATTTCCATTTTTTTTTTCTTATTGTATAAATTGTTTATTGTTTAAATTTTAAATGATGAAATTTAGGTTGGGTATAGACGTTGCATAGATTCGTTAGCGGTTGATAATGTTGTGGTTTTCACATTCGATTAGAATATATGTCAACGATATCACTGCAAGAATCTTACGATGAATGCTAATGGGATTTGTATATTCCCTATGCAAGTGACGTTTATCGATGATTTTGTATTTTGATCGGTTGTGTTTAATTTGGAATGTTTTGACCGTGGAATCTGTGCAGCTGATCTGTACTCAACATTTTAAAACAAATTTTATAAAATGCATTTGGGCAAACGTATTTAAATGTTAAATTTAAGTCCGGCGTGAATGGCTATATAGTTTTGTAAAGTTATATTAAGGGAGGGTAATCTTAGGTTATTCATTTCGTAGTTGAATTGGTTCAATGGATTGGATATATTTGTGTAATTAGTAGATGTAGTATGAGGTCCGCTACGGGCAGGATTATAGATATATGCCACACACCCTCTGTTTGCCTATGGATGGGTTTGTAAGTCGGCAGAAGACTGCAGTCCATTCCTATGGAGTTTTTTTGTTTATTGTTCTACTTGCCAACAGATGTCACATTCCTGTTGGTGGAGAGTCAAGGTCTTCTCTATTTCTACTTATTGTTCAGATGTACTTTCCTGACAGTATAGTATTTTGTGTTGTCGTATCATGCTACATTGAATACATGAATGTATCAGATGGATTGGCGCCAGTTTGGTTGCGAAATTTGTGGCCTAAGGTTAAATCAGGGAAGAATATTTTCTTTTCAAATGCAGATCTATGTAGTCTATTCATACTTGACTAGCTAAATAAATAGTAAACTCATTATTTGCAATCTACTTAAATTTAGAATTAAAGATCAATATAAAAATATAAACGTTAAATTTATTCCTCAAAATTTAAATATTATTTTATATGTGCGTAAATAAATATTTTTATGTGTTAATTTCTGGCAGTGGCTTTTATTCTTTTATATTTAAGATATAAAATTTATAGATTTTTATCTCTGCGTCTCCGCTGAGCTAGTGACTTGAGCTAACGATCAGAATATTTAAATAAAGTGGAATCTTAGCAGCGCGTATCTGCCTACTTTATAAATTTTTCTAGGCTCAAATGCCTAGATGGCGCCCTGGTAGTTGCAGATATTGTTTTTGCGGTTAGATTCGATCTTCACTTTCATTTCGATCGTTATAATATATATATATATGTTTTGTTGTTTGTAACTAATATAATTGAAAATTATTAGTTACATTCCCAATAGATTTTCAAAAGTTTATCAATTATACATGTTTTACAAACAGCTTTGACAAAAGTTTCTTGCTTCATATTTTAAAAAAAATGTCACACACACCCTTCCTCTAATGATTAAATAGCTTCCAACATTTCTGATTTTATGTATTGATTATTGCAATTTGTTGATCGCTCGTTGTTTTTTTTTAATTTTTGGTGAACCATGCACAAATTGTAATCTTCACATGCCAACGATCTATTTATTTAATAGATAAAACCATGGTATATGTGTGTATATGCACAGAGAAAAAAACTCGTAATTAAGTAGTTATGGTATTATTCTGTGATGACTATACCCTAGAAGAATTCCCAAAGTTTTCAAGTATATGAAATTTTTTTAAGTAAACTTATAATTTTTTTAGTCAGATGGTCCATAACCAAATGAACGTGTTATTCAATAAATAAGCATTAAATGCATATCTACCTACTCTTTTTTTTTTGAGAATAAATTTAAAAAGTAAAATCATAAAAAAGCTTTCATCTATAGTCCGTTGATTAGTTAAGTATCTATTCAATCAGTACTTCTCAAAGCTATCCATGAAGAAATGCCGGAGAGATTTATAGTTCTATGATGAAATGTGTAATTCATTTTTAATATGAAAGTTGTAATAACAATGTTGTAAAATTTAAGAATCTTGAGCAAGAGATATAACAATTTTTATTATAAATGATGGTAGTAATGGTAAAGTACCAATGATGATGATCAAATGGTTTATTATTATTATTTTATCATAGTTTTCTGAGATAACCAAATTTATTTTCATTTATAAATACATCCGTAAGTAGATATAAAATAAACATACAGATAAATAAATAAAAAGTAATATGAAATTATTACAAATCAGTTTAAAATATAATTAAAGATTAATTTCCTTATTAAGCATATTTAATTAATCTTTATTAATTTGATTTAAAGTGATTTCGATATTTTTTTAACTTAAAAGATATACATAAAATCTTGTGGTTTATTTTGTTGCTAGTATTTTTAATATATAATTGTCATTGTTTTGTGTTCTTTATGCTAACAATAATTTATCCCCTTTTTATTAACGCACTGAATACCCCCGGAAACAATCGAGCGGAAGCCACAAAATGACTGAACACCAAGGAATCATGGTCTATGACACATGTAAATTAGAAAATTAAAGAAATAAAAAGACAAGATCAATTCATTTTATATGAGCACACACCTTCTTACTGTATGAAACTCGTGCAATTCTCTCTAGACCAAAATGTAAGAGAAACAGGTAACAATCATTTATTTAGTTAATAACATATTAATCTAATATATAGAAAACATTTACATTTATTATAGTGAATGTTTGAAAACATACTAATATTTTTTTATTATTATTCAGTATTGTCATCAGTGAGTAATAGTTTTAAATTTAATTATATGATTTTTATTGATTTTTTTTTTTCATTTTGACTATTATTAAAACATTGAATATGTTTGATTTGTTTATATAACATTAACATCTGTCTTTTTTATGGGCAGTGTGCAGTTTTAATTAATATAAATTATTTTAGTGTCTTATATTTAGAATTGTATAATAGAAATTATATTGGCGGAAAACAGATTTATTTCTCGGAACAATTTTTAAATAAATAAGATAGACTCCAATATTTAAAAAATGTGAACAGACATTATAAAATGGAAAACTTTTAATAGTATTTATTGTGTATTAGCATTCATTTTATAAAGAAATGAAATTTTAAAACTATATATAAAATACATATAAAATAGAACTAAACCAAAATATTAAAAAAGTAATAGAAATATATCCTATAAATAAAAGTGTAAATATGTACTGATTTATATTATAAAAATAAAAATGTCATTAATAAGATGTATTATTTTTTATAACTAAAAAAAAGAAAACACTAAAATGTTTATAATTATAATTGTATTCGAAAATTCTATTTTAATAATATTTATATAAACGTGTGTAGCTTTCATTTTATATTTAAGTTATTTACTAATATAATTTCAAATGTTAAAGCTTTTTACATCTTCTTCCTCCTGCTAAAAGTCCTCGTCCACAATTTTTGGTTTTAATTTCTAGGAGGGCAGCTATTGACATTTCGATTTTTGGAGACGTTAATAAAATATTTTCCTGAAATGTAAAATTCTGGTCCTCCCTTTTCCTTATTTGCAGTAAACATTTTAAAACTATATAAGTATTTTTACCTAAAATAGGTGGAAGTAACTAAGAAATGAGTATTATGGCAAATAACAACATAACATACTATATTTCTGGAATTTTAATATTTAAATGTAAACTTTAATAAAGCATTTATATCATCAAAACACATCTGGTAAACAAAAACATTATTCTAGTATATAATAGAAGTTTCATACTGTAGTTATGCATCCAATGGCCACTAGTGAAAAGAAGTTAAGCCAGGCTGAGTATTTTTCTTTTCAGTCCCGAATAGATTTAGCTTTTTTCTTAAGATATATAGCCAATTCAGTTAGCAGCTATATTATTAATTATTGAATAAATATCTAACTATCCCCATCAGGACAAAAAATGCAGGAATAAAAAACTACAAACTTTTATTAAACAGTAGTTAGTTAGATTAATGATAATACTTTTTTATTCTCTATTCTTTTTTATGGGCTATTAAAGAAGCCTTCGCTGAGCAGTGGATTACTCATATGCTGTTGTGTTTTTTTTTCTTTTTTTAATCTAATGTGTATTCCATCTTATTAATGATGGTTATTCATTGATGATTATTATGTAGCTCTAAAAGAAATGGTAGAATAAATTGTATGAAGACAATGGTAAAAACTCCTACCGATAATTAATGGTCACGTAACATTTTTGCCTTATTAATCCAATCTGTTTTCAGCATACTGTATGTTGAACATGCATAATACACACAAGTCCGAAAACTTACTACTATACACGTGTAGCCAAAATAGCAAGCAATGAAAAAATGTGTATTGCTATAATTTGTTGTTGTTGTTGTTGTTATTAAATTAATAATTAATTTTATTGATAAATATAAATTTAACTCCAAATTAAAGTTTACAAACATTAATTTTTAATTTAAAATATTCTAATATGTATCTGAAATATGGTTTTATACTAAAATATCTTTTTTTAGAGGGCAAGAAGATCTTTTTTCTCTTTTTAATACGAAGATAATAACAAAAAAAAAAAAAAACAATATTTATTTTATAAAGGATAATTTTAAAATATGATTGATTACCTTCTAAAATTCTTTGTTTACATTATAATTATGTTTTATTATTTCACCGATACTATTATTATTTTATAACTAATTGCTTCTTAATTATTAAATCAAAGCAATGAAACAATTAAAGCATTAATCATATCATTAAAGGCATTTGATTTCTACTCTTTAATTACGCTGTTCTGTAGTAAATAAAACTTAATTAATTGATGTAAAGTTGATTTCAAAACCTAGTGCATAGTTGCAGAAAGTAAATATCGAAGGTTTTAAAATATTTATCCGTCAGTTTTATTCATTATATATATTTATGATTGATCAAATCTTCTAATATTTGAGGTCGCGATTGGTCCACGATCATAAGATCGCTGTGTTGAACTTGCCTGAGAAAAATTTGTTAAAAAATGCTTGATGAATGAGATTATTTTGCATTGAGTGTAAATATCTCATAGCCTTTTGACCAATGACTATATATAAAAAAATATATACTGAGAAAAGACAACGTCACTTCTACTAAATTATATATATATATATCATCATCATCAACCATTATCAATCCACTGCAGGATGAAGGTCTCTCCAAGTTTAATCCATCTTCTCCGATCTTTAGCTTCTCTTTTCCACAACACCCCTGCACATTTTTTTATTTCATCCATCCATCTCACATGTGGTCTCTTTCTGGGTCTTTTACAATCTCTTGGAATCCAGTTTAAAATTTCAATTGTCCATCTATTATCATTTCTTCTAGCAATATGTCCAGCCCAACTCCATTTCAATCTTTTAATTTTTTCAATAAGGTCAGTAACACCTGTTTGTTGTCTTACCCATACATTGTGTTTTCAATCTCTTCTTGTTACTCCCAACATACATCTCTCCATACTCCTTTGAGTGGTCTGAAGTCTCTGTATTGCTCTTCTATTAAGTGTCCAAGTCTCAGATCCATAAGTAAGAACTGGTAAAACACATTTGTTAAAAACCATTCTTTTCAAACACATAGGCATATTTCCTTTTAGTATCAAGTTATTTCTACCAAAAGCACTCCAACCAAGTTTAATTCTATGATTAATTTCCTCCATTATGTTTCCATCTGTATTAATAATCTGACCTAGGGATTTGTAACTTTTAACTCCTTTTAAATTTTCATAATCAATCTTTATTTTCATATTTTGAGCAAATCGATTAAACATTACTTTAGTCTTTTTAACTCTTTATCTTTAGTCCTACTTTTCTACTTTCATCTGCTAACTCCTGCAACATTTCCTGCAGCTCTGAAGCATTATTTGCAAAAACAACTACATCATCTGCAAAATCTAAATGACTTAAATACTCTCCATTTACTTTCATTCCTTTAGTTTCCCATTTTAATCCACAAAATACTTCTTGCAGCACTGCTGTAAAAAGTTTTGGAGATATGGAGTCACCTTGCCTTACACCTTTCTCAATGTTGATTTTTCCAGTATCATTATGTAATCTAATTGTTGCTGTTGCATTTTTATAAATATTCTTTAAAATATGACAATATCCTGGATCTATACCTTGATGATCCAATGCTTTAATCACTGAAGAAATGTGTATAGAATCGAATGCCTTTTCATAATCTACAAATCCAAAACATAATGACAACTCATATTCATTTGTCCTTTCTATGACTTCTCTCAATACCTGGATATGATCTATTGTACTAAAACCACTTTTAAATCCAGCTTGTTCTCTTGGTTGGTGGAAATCCAAAGTTCTCTATAGACGAGTTGTAATTATCTTGGTAAAAATTTTATATAAAACTGATAAAAGGCTGACAGGTCTGTAATTTCTAATATCTTCTTTATCACCTTTTTTAAATATTAATATTATTACTGCATTCTTCCAATCTTCCGGTACATCTTTATCATTTAGACATTTGGTATATAACTTTGCTAAAATTGTTTCTATTTCTTCACCTCCTTCTTTTAATATATCAATTATAATTCCATCATTTCCTGGAGCCTTTCCTTTCTTCATACATTTAATTGCATGTCTCACTTCTTCATTTAAAATTCTGGGCAATTCAGAAGATGTAATAGATATAGGAGGTACTTGTTCTTTATTACTATATAATTCTTGATAAAAATCTTCTACCAATTTCATGATGTCATCTCTCTTTTTAGTAATAATTCCATCTTTTTTTCTTATTGAAGATATAAATTTCCTACCAATACCAAAATGTTGTTTAACATTCTTGAGACTTTTATTTTCTTCTACAGCTTTCCTTGCTATTTCACAGTTATACTTTCTTATATCATTTTCAACTTTTTTCCGTACCATTTTACAAAATTCGAGATATTCAATTCTTTTTAATACATCATTTTTGTATATCTTCATATTCCTGCTTTTCTTCATAAATTCTCTAGTCTCAGTAGAAATTTTATTAGTCAATTGCTGCTTTTTTCTACCAGCTATCTTTGTTGCAGTTTTTAAAAGTGTATCAGTTATTTTCATATTAATTTCATTCAAATCTGAATCATGTTCAAAATCTCCTAACACTTGAAACCTATTTGTAAGTTCTAATTTAAATTCATTAGAATGTTTCTGAAGATTAGAAACATCAACTGTAAATATTGTTTTTCTCAATAATTTTTATCTCTCTAGTTTTACATTAACACGTAACTTACACCTTATTAATCAATGATCACTTCCTGTGTTAAATTTATTAAGAACATTACAATCTTGAAATATGTATTTCCTGTTAGTCAAAATATAATCCAATTCTGCTGTACCTTCATTTGGATGCTTCCATGTCCATTTCCTTTTAACATTTTTCTCAAAAAATGAATTCATAATATAAAGTTTTTCTTTTTCTGCAAACTCCACAAGTCTATGTCCTCTCTCATTTCTATTACCATAACCAAAATTACCTACAGCAATTTCATCTTTCATTTGTCTACCAATTCTAGCATTAAAGTCTCCCATAACAATTTTAAAATGTTGTTTACTCTGATCAAAAGCCTTTTGTACATCCATATAAAAATCTTCTACTACTTCATCATTATGAGAACTTGTTGGGGCATAAACCTGAATTATCTGCATTTGGTATCTGCTATTAAGTTGTATAACTAATCTTGCAACTCTGTCCGATACACCATCAATTTCCACAATATTGTTCTTCCACTTTTTATTTATAATGAATCCTACTCCACTTGTATTTCCAATATGTGTGCTTTTATAATAGAGTATATGTATAATAGAGTATATATATATATATATATATATATATATATATATATATATATATGGATTGACTTGCATATATATGATATATATATATATATATATATATCAGTGCAAGTCAATCCATTCAAAGACATGACAGATTACAGCTCTGTTTCACTTGTAAAGTTGCCTTTCATTTGACTTCTTGTACAACAGTAATTCTTAAGTCCTAAGTAAAGATTATACTAATGTATAAGTAATACAATACAATAGATCATTTTATTAAATAATTTTATTACTATTGTAACTTCCAAGTTGAAGTATAACGTTTAACGGTTTTTTATATTTTTTACATTTTATATATATTGACTGTGAAAAAATGTTCAGCACCGAAAATGCATTTAGATTATACTGTTATTTATTAATCATTAAAATCACTCAACACTTAGACAATCCAAAAATCAAAAACAATCAACAATCTTATTGCTATTTATTAATTACTATTTATCTCTCTATTTTTAGGATTAACATTCCTGGTATTTATATTTATTATTGTTTATGTAAATATGAAATAACAACGCAGTATATAAATGAAAGTATCCACAAATGCAAAACTGATGTAGCAAAAGTTATTTTTCAATAACAATAAGTAAATTATCTTGTGATAAATTATCATGTTAAAAGTAGTAGTGTATTTTTGTTAGCCAATTATATGTCTCCATCACTAAAGTATTTTACTTTTTAAAAAATTATGTACAATGTTCAGGTTTTATCTCCTATTGTGACTAATAATCATTGCTTACATGTCTAATTTTCACTAACATAATTGTTTCTGATGTTGAGTTCAAAAAATTAATTGTACTAAAATATTTATGTTAATTGATAAAAAGTTTAAACTAGTTTAAGCACCAAAGTAAACAGATTGATTGCAACAGATCCATTCAATGATCAAGATTCAGATGAGAATCGATTTAAAGAAGTTTAGTTGTTGAATTTATTTTCATCATTTCATTAACAGAAAAAGTAAATGTAGGAACAATAAAAAATTCTACACTAAAATTCCTGCACAGAATTGGTTTGACTCTGCTAATAAAAGACCAGTTACAACTTAAAGTATTTACTTCCATAAATTTGAAAGGTTTAACAGCACAGTATTGGTGCATATAAGTGTTTAAACCTGTCATTTTTTGGTAAGCAAATGGTAATATCACTACTCATAAAAACTAATTAAAAACCTTAGATTTTATGCTAAATGTAAAACTTTTTTAATAAAAACAATTGCTTGTTATTCTAAAATTATTTTTAGTTCTTTAATTGCATTAACATTCACATATTAATATGCTTATATGTTTACAATACCTTTCCAAAGAGAGGCCTAAATGTTAAACTTCATGTGTAAATAATAGCATTTTATTGTTCAAGATTTTTTTAAAATTCTTCTCAATATAATTTTTGCAGTATGTACTACTTATAAAAAACCTTAATCATAACCATATAAACATTTTATGCTTTATTAGTAACAGTAACATATATGTAAATAAAATATTTATTATAGAATAATTATTGTAATAAAATTGTGATAAAAATAATGAATTATAATGATAATAATATATTTTATAAATAACCAGAATAAATCACAGTAGTTTCAGTTTATTTTTTAACAGTATTCAATTGAAAATCATTTAAATTCAAATTTTGCATAAGTAAATATCATCATGCCATAACCAAGTTTTATCAATTTTAACATTAGCTCATTGTCTATTAATTAAGCATATCCTATTTCTATTTATCAAAATTCCCTCCTTATTTTTTTATTATGGTTTCTCTCCTCATGAAGAATCTTAGTATTTTCCAAATCAAATTTGCAACCAAAGAAATCAGATACCATTATTAAGTCATTACTACATTTTAATATATTTATAAAATAATTGATGATCTTTTAATCTTCTCAAGACTATATCTTGATTCACTTATGTATGAAGCCTTGCATTTGCATAAAATTAATACACAATTTTACTTTTTTGTTTAAAGGGTATAATGTTTTGAATTGTTTACCAATCAATTAACATCAGGTGAAATACAAAATAAAACATTATCTCTCTCTCTCTCTCTCTCTCTCTCTATATATATATATATATATATATATATATATATATAATCATTAATTTTATGCTCCTTTAAAGTAATATTTTTTAAATTGGCATAAATTACAAAAAAATTGTTTCATATTATAATCAACTTCAATCATTTCTTTTGGAAATGTTTTGATATTATGTGATCTATCACTTTTATAACAGACATAATAAAATATAAAAAATATATGATTTCCCATCTTATGCATAACTAATACTTTTGATTTACAATGTATAAATCTCTTTTTTGCAATGTTTTGATCACAACTTTATAAATTAATAAACCATCATTTCTTGTAACATACAAATCAAGATATTTATTAGACTTATTATGTGTGTGTGTTTGCATAATTAAGTTCTGAGATATATTTTAAAAAATATATTAAAGTGATATTAATTATACTTTAAATAATTAAAAATCATTTTTGGAACATAATTAACTTGCACAAAACTTAAATATATAATCTTGCTAATTTTTTTTAAATAATAAAAAACTTAAGAGTTAATTTAGAAAATAATTTTTTGGAAATATGAAAAATAAATTCTTAGTTTAAAAAAATTGAAAAGTATTAAAGTTGCTTTGAACTTATATTTTTATTATTTTATAATACCTCAAAACCTTAATTGATTTTTTTCAATTTATTAAGCATTATCAATCCACTGCTGGATGAATGTCTCTCAAGTTTAAGTAATCCAAATTCTTTCATCCATAGCCTCTCATCTCCAAGTCACATCAGAAAACTTCCTTATTTTATTCAATTATCTTTGCTCTCTTTTTATATCACTTTTATAATCTTTTGGAATCCAGTTTAAGACTTCAACTGTTTATTTATCATCTCTTCTAATAATATTTTTAGTCCAGTTCCATTTCAGTAATTCTTTTAATGATTCAATGATACATGTTTTTTCTCTCTAAATGAGAAATAAAACATCACATGATCACCATTTCATACGCTTACATATGCTATTAATAAGAGTATCAAACTCTATATATAATAGTGCCACTAAGTGCTGGAGGGTTGCATTAGATCCTAAAATCTAGGTGCAATGCTCTTAAATCCAAGACTCCTCACTGATGAAAGCCACAAGCTAAAAATTAGTCTGAGGATGTTCGATGAGTAAGCACTAGATAGAGATTTTATTCACAAACCTTTCTACATCCATTGATTATGAAGGCTTGCACTTGGTGGCCCTACTGTATGGAGAGTTTGGTAATTTTATTAAATAAAAAATATTTATAAATATTTTTATAAAATATTCAGTTTTTCTATCAAACAAAATTTAAAATTATTTACATAGTAGCAGTTTATAGCTGGCTATCATAATAAAATTCCACCCAGTAGTAGAAAATAATAAATAAAAAAAAGTAATAATATACAGTTGAATTGGAATTCTGAAATTACTAAATATTTGGAGAATAAATTTTGTTTAAATAATTACATGTTGCCAAGATTATATAGAATGTCCCAGTGAAAATGCCATGTCTGAAGCAATGCATATACTACATCATTGTGTAGTTCAGCTATTCCCTGCAAAAAAATTTAAGTTCTAGTATGTCCATATCATGAATTAGAACATCAAATGTAATATAGTGTATTTCATAAGAGCTTCATAGATTGTTTAACTGCTCTTTCTGCCATCATGAAATATTGTAAATCACTTGAAAATGTTTGTCTCATGGTTCTACTGCCATTCAAAGTTTGAATCCTTTTAATGTTTCTATAGCACTTTTGCCCAATTTAAAACAAAATTTAATGTTACCATATTGTTTCATCATGGACTAAGACTTAAATGTATCACATTTCATATTGCAACTCATAACCCAGACATTTTAATTTTTTGTGAAAAATAGCTAAATTGTTGCTGTATGGAAATTTCTTCAGGCAGCTTGGAAAAAAAACCAATCACTAATCTTCTTCCCATTGGACCACACTATTTCATACTGCATACTATAAATGACACAAAATATCTTAATAGCATGAAGTAAAAAACAAATAAAAAAATTCTTATAATTAAACTGGTCAGTCAGTAGTTATAAGACTTTGCTAAACTCTGAATATTGTGCTGTTCAAAATCATATATTCATTCAATAAGACCAATAATCCAAGCAAAAGTACCTTGAATACAACCATACCCAAGATACAGATGTCAAGGAAATAGTAAATCCTAACCTACTTGCCTGAACTATTGCCTCTCTGACTAATGGATAACGTTTGTGATGACACTAGCAGTCCTTGATTTTATTCCATCCCAACTGGAGGTCATGGTTCACAAAGAAACTCAAAATAATAAAGAGTTTATATAAGAAATTAATGATTCAGTGAATTCTGACAATTGCAGAATGGTACAGATGTGATTTGATATCGATTACTAATGGTTTGAACTGTAATAATGATAATTTCTTATGGCAACATTACAAAGAATTGAATTTAAATAAAAAAAATATAAATAACTAGGGTAATTAATATTAGAGATTCAGAGTTATGACAAACTAGGCTAATTTAAAATAATATTACAGGAATTTATTAAGAAATTGAGTTACAAAATAAGTTGAGTTTTGTTTATACAACTAGGTTATATTTCTTCTTAAATACGTTTTGATGCAGTTAAATGCAAGACATTTGATAACAAAGTAAAATTTTGTTAATTGATCTGCCGAAAACCAATCAGCAATAAAATGTCATTAGCCCTCTTTAAGAGATTACAAATAAATCTACTATATATATATTGTAACGAGCACATACGACGTTACATTGTTTTTTTATTATTAAATATGAAAAAAAATAAAAGTTCGCAAATAAAACTTCGTTTTTGGGAATTAAAAATTGAAAATTAATTCTATCTTAAACTCTTATATATAAAATCGCACAGATGAAAAAAATTATTAAATGAAAACTTTATTTAAAAAAAAGTAATTTAAAACTAAATTTTCAGTAAAGATTTAAAGATAAAAATATATTTAAGTTCGAAAAATAAATTAATTAATGTTATTGAAAAATGGAAATGATTATTTTAATTAGTAAGCTAGCCCTTGGGCATTTCAAATGTATAAGCATTGGTCAGATAGGAAAACAATAGAAACTAATAGCAAATGAAAGAAATCCATCAGGAAATCGGACCTCAATGGAAGGATTATCATCCTCGATGACATAACGTCCATTGGATCCAAAAGTTACATATAAAAGAAAAAGTTGGAAATAAAATTGGTTAGTGAGTAAAGATATTATTAAGAGTGGTGATATGTATTAGTGTGGAGTTGTGGGAGAAGGGATTGAAAAGACACACTCTTCAATCCCTTCAGTTTTGTTAAAAAAAAAAGAAATGACATCATTTTCTACATTGAGGACCAGCCAAAGCAAAAGACCTCCAGATGAATAAATAAATCAGCCAACAGAATACCAATCTCTTTAGGACAGTGTGGGAATTCATGTTCAAATGGCAAGCAATGGATAAAAGGAAAGTTTTGAAATCGTAAGAACTTTTTGAACTCTCAGCTTTAAATATATATAATTAATGAACATTTCTAAACAATAAGAACTTTACTTCTAAACTTGTTTTGTATTTAAAAAAAATAGAAATAGATTCCTATCTGACCAAACTAAATTATTTATTAATTAGGTATAATTTTATTTGATGTATTTTTTTTGTAAAATAATTTCCATTTTTTTTTTTTTGTTCTTTTAAGTTTTTAATATGATTTCTGTTTTTCGATAAATTAAACTATATAAATATTAAACTTAAGTCGGGCATGAATGACTATATAGATTTGTAAAGTTATATTAGGGGAGGGTAATCTTAGGTTATTCATTTTGTAGTTGAATTAGGTCAATGGATTGGATATATTGGTGTAATTAGTAGATGTAGTACGAGATTCGCTACGGGCAGAATCGCTATTATACGCCACACACTCTCATTTTGCCTATGGGAGGAATTATAAGATGGAGACCACAGTTCCTTTCTATGGAGTTTTTTTTTTATTGCTCTCATTGTCAGATAGATGTAATATTCCTATCTGACAAGAAGCAGTTTCTTCTCTTAACGTAATTGTGCTGCCATATTCGTATTACATTGAACACATCGATGTATCAGATGGATTGAAGTTTGGTTTGACTGTGAACCTTTGGCCTAAGGTTAAACAAGGATTGAATATTTTCTTTTCAAATGCAAATCTATGTACTCTATTTATACTTGACACTCTAAATAAAGATGCATTAAATTTAAGTTGGGTATATACGCTTGCATGGGTTCGTTACCAGTTAATTATGTTTTTGTTTTTCATATTTGATCAAAATATACTAGACATTCGGTAAATACTGATACCTTACGGTGAGTATCTAAGATGTATTTATGTCAGATGTCTTTTAAGTTATTGGTGTCTTGTGGCATCTTATGATGAATGCCATTGGGTTTCTTATAAATTTCCCTCTGCATTTCCATCAATGACTTTATATTTTGATCGTTTATGTTTACTTTGGAATGTTTTTGACCGTGTAATCTATGTAACCGATCTATACTCAACATTTATAAAACAAACTTTTATAAATCCATCTGTGCAAATTTAATTAAAATGTAAACTTATAATATTATAAAAATTAAAATGTAAATTTAAATTCTAAAATTAAATTAAAATCTAAAATAAAAGTTAAAAATAATGTTAAATGTTAAAGTAAACATGCTAAAATAATAATGTTAAATTTTATATATATGTGCATAAATAAATGTTTGTATGTTAATTACTGGCAGTGGCTTATTTTATTCTTTTTTAAAAAATTATTTTTAGATAAGAATTTATGAAATATAAATCTCTGCTGTTCCACTGAGCTAATGACAATGGGCTAATGACCAGATATCAAAATATATAAAGGAAAAAAAATATTTTTTTTACTTATGTATCTGCCTACTTTATAAATGTTTCTAGGTTCAAATGTCTAGATGGCACCCTGTAGTGCAGATTACATTAGCTCACTTTTTCTGGATCGTTACAACTGGCCACCCAACTTGGGCCAATCTATTAATAAAAACCACGTATACCCTGAGTAAATTTCTTTTTTCAAAGTGAGATATTTTTATCTGTTTACATAAAGTTGTATACTTTAAATCTTATAAAAGCACTGCCAGAAAGAAATAGCACATATATTAAACACAAGAAAGTATTAACAATATTAAATTGTATTTTGTTAAAAAGAAAGTCAAAAGGTTGCAATTGATATGTTTTTTTTGTTAATATAAATTATGCTTTAACGTGTATAGGCGCGCACAGCCACATAAGTTTATGATCGAAATGTGGTGCTTTACGATGAGTACCTTTGGGAATTACTTCAGTGTAACCCTATGTATGCATTTCAATCAATCATAAATAAAATGGTGGTATTTATAATTGTGCTGCAAATATACATGTTTAAACCCATTATTTCTTAAAACATATTTACCTCAGTGCAACCTTCTTAAATAAATAATTTGAATAACTTGCTTGTCATGCTATGTGTAAAAATAAAATGTATAAAAAAATAGAACTCTTGTGGGGAAGAGGTGTAAATGTGGATGGTCCTTAGGAAAGCGATGCTCAACATTTTTCTTTTTGTAAAATTACTAACCGGATGTTTTTGTAAATGTCTTCGTTAATCGTGTACTGTAATTACTAACCGTAAGTAATTTTTTTTTTGTTTTGTTCATTTTTTTTAGCAAGTTTACTGATATGTAATGAGCACATATGATGTTACATTGTTTTTTTATTATTGAACATGAAAAAAATAAAAGTTCACAAATAAAACTTCGTTTTTGGGAATTAAAAATTGAAAATTAATTCTATCTTAAACTCATATATATAAATTATTAAATGAAAACTTTATTTTAAAAAAAGTAATTTAAAACTAAATTTTCAGTAAAGATTTAAAGATAGAAATATATTTAAGTTCGGAAAACAAATTAATTAATGTTATTGAAAAATGGAAATGATTATTTTAATTAGTAAGCTAGCCCTTGGGCATTTCAAATGTATAAGCATTGGTCAGATAGGAAAACAATAGAAACTAATAGCAAATGAGAGAAATCCATTGGGAAATCAGACCTCAATGGAAGGATTATCATCATCGATGATGTAACGTCTATTGGATCTGAAAGTTACATATAAAAAAAAAGTTGGAAATAAAATTGGTTAGTGAGTAAAGTTATTATCAAGAATGGTGATATGTATTAGTGTGGAGTTGTGGGAGAAGGGATTGAAAAAACGCACTCTTCAATCCCTTCAGTTTTGTTAAAAAAAAGAAATGACATCATTTTCTACATTGAGGACCAGCCAAAGCAAAAGACCTCTGGATGAATAAATAAATCAGCCAACAGAATACCATCTCTTTAGGACGATGTGGGAATTCACATTCAAACAGCAAGCAACGGATAAAAGGAACATTTTGAAATCGTAAGAACTTTTTGAACTCTCAGCTTTAAATATATATGATTAATGAACATTTCTAAACAATAAGAACTTTACTTCTAAACTTGTTCTGTATTTTAAAAAAATAGAAATAGATTCCTATCTGACCAAACTAAATTATTTATTAATTAGGTATAATTTTATTTGATGTATTTCTTTTGTAAAATAATTTCCATTTATTTTATTTTTTTGTTCTTTTAAGTTTTTATTATGATTTCTGTTTTTCGATAAATTAAACTATATATTAAACTTAAGTCAGGCATGAATGGCTATATAGATTTGTAAAGCTATATTAGGGGAGGGTAATCTTAGGTTATTCATTTCATAGTTGAAATAGGTCAATGGATTGGATATATTGGTATAATTAGTAGATGTAGTACGAGATTTGCTATAGGCAGAATCGCTATTGTACACCGCACACACTCATTTTGCCTATGGGAGGAATTATAAGATGGAGACCACAGTTCCTTCCTATGGAGTTTTTTTTTATTGTTCTCATTGTCAGATAGATGTAATATTCCTATCTGACAAGAAGCAGTTTTTTCTCTTAACCTAATTGTGCTGCCATATTCGTATTACATTGAACACATCGATATATCAGATGGATTGAAGTTTGGTTTGACTGTGAACCTTTGGCCTAAGGTTAAACAAGGATTGAATATTTTCTTTTCAAATGCAAATCTATGTAGTCTATTCATACTCAACACTCTAAATAAAGATGCATTAAATTTAAGTTGGGTATAGATGCTTGCATGGATTCGTTACCGGTTAATTATGTTTTTGGTTTTCATATTTGATCAAAATATACTAGACATTTGGTAAATACTGATACCTTATGGTGAATATCTAAGATGTATTTATGTCGGATGTCTTTTAAGTTATTGGTGTCTTGCAGCATTTTACGATGAATGTCATTGGGTTTCTTATAAATTTTCCTCTGCATTTCCATCAATGACTTTATATTTTGATCATTTATGTTTACTTTGGAATGTTTTTGAGTGTGTAATCTATGTAACCGATCTACACTCAACATTTATAAAACAAACTTTTATAAATCCATCTGTGCAAACTTAATTAAAATGTAAATTTATAATATTATAAAAATTAAAATGTAAATTTAAATTCTAAAATTAAATTAAAATCTAAAATAAAAGTTAAAAATAATGTTAAATGTTAAAGTAAACATGCTAAAATAATAATGTTAAATTTTATATATACGTGCGTAAATAAATGTTTGTATGTTAATTACTGGCAGTGGCTTATTTTATTCTTTTTTTAAAAATTATTCTTAGATAATAATTTATGAAATATAAATCTCTGCTGTTCCACTGAGCTAGTGACAATGGGCTAATGACTGGATATCAAAATATATAAAGGAAAAAAAATTTTTTTTGACTTGCATATCTGCCTACTTTATAAATTTTTTTAGGTTCAAATGCCTAGATGGCGCCCTGTAGTGCAGATTACATTAGCTCGCTTTTTCCAGATCGTTACAATATATATAACAAGACATGAGCGATGTATATTTAAAACACTATAACATTTAAATCGGTTTGTGAAGAACATGCCATCACGGCAAAGAGCATTTCAGGTTTGCTAAATAAAGATATAAAATGATGAAGGCAGTATGCTATAATAGATTACAACCAAAGAACAAATGAGGTCTGTTACTAATCTCTAGGTGGCTTTGCTAAAAAAAATTCCTGATATGTACAGGCAGATAAGAGAAATGTTGGCCCTCCAGCCAAAGCATATCTCTAAATAACAATGATAGATTTGATGTGCTGGAATTCCTATACACATTTTAATGGCATTGCCAGGAGAAGATTCTGAGTAAGAAATATGTCCACACTTAAGGGTGAGTCACAGGTTGGACGAGTCATATTTAAACTTACGAAGGTCCTGAGGAGTAAGTAGCAAAGCAAGAATAATAATAAATGAATGGCTCTAACTATGAATAAATAATGCCTTAGACATATATAGATAGATAGTGTATCACTAACAAAAATAATAACTTAATTCCTGATTAAAATAATCAGCTCCCTGACATAATAGAAAGTCCCCAGAAATATTAGGCCATTAATGACTGGATCATAAAATATAATATAAGGGAAAGGCAAGAATTAAAACTAAAATATAAATTGTTTTCCACACTTTCTAAATATTTCATGTATTAGTAAGTTATTAAATAGTTCATTATTGAAGATTACAAAATAAATCAGTCTTTTAATTAACATAAACTGGGCATTAAATATCAAACTCACTTTTGGTGAAGTTTGACAATATACAGTCTAATAAATTATACATCGCAATTTTTACTATTTTTCTGACAAATAAAAATATATATGTATGAAACAAATACTAATAAAATGTGCTTTCAATGATTTTCTTTCAAGACATTTGTTTTACAGAAATCGTGATAGATTTTACTTAACTGATTTAATAAAATTCATTATCCTTTCAGAAATAATTACGAAGGCACTTTTAAGTTGGAGATAATAATAAAATACCTAACTTTTAAAATAATTTCAATCATTTAAAATAAATTTATAATATAAAAGTTACAAAACTAAATGAGCTTTCTCTATTAATTAATTTAAGGGAAATAAGTCTCCTGTAATGATTTTTAAATGGAGAAAATAAGAGGAAGGGTTTAAAGTTAGTTGTTCATTGAGTTTTATACTTGGCAGTTTTAATAAGTCAATATTATGCATAAACCAACAAAAATTTTAAGATAAATTTGCCGCATCAAAATAATGAGAGATTTTTATAAAAATTGATATTTTTAAATTTAAGAGAAAAAAATTAAAAGACGCATTTTAAAATTAAGTTGTATAAACATTACAGATATATATATAATATAAATTAATATTGATATAGAAAACAAAGTAAGCTAAAATCATAGGCTTTTGGCAAATTGGAGGTTACCTCAGAATCAATCGGTAGAAACAGGCAGATATAGAATCAGATCATTTAGCAGGCTTCCTTGATACAGTACAGTCTTGGGCTAGGTGTTGAGAGTACTGGAATGGCATTGATGAGTTGGTGAAACATAGCTCTGAAAAGCAACAGCTGATCTTTTACCCCATCATTCTTTAGTCACGATGTACTATATATACTAATTAATTCTCTTCAGTGAACTGTTCTTCCTTGCTTATCAAAATGTTTCACTATTTATATGATCTGGCTTTATCTATAGGATTCAATCTACATGACAACTACCAATTGCAATTGTCTAAGTGGTTCTCTGAGGTTGGTGTCTGTTTGGGTGGGAAATCTATAATCCTGCATTAAACATGCCCCAAGGGTTCATTTGCTAATTAAAAGAAAACAGCAACAAGCATATTAAGTTTATCGATCATTGTATTAACAAAGCCTATTTAATTAAGATTTAGATTAACAAAAATGTAAATTTTATTCACAAAAATTTTAGGAATTTGGTACAATGACTTTCAAACTTACATTTGATATAAAATTTAAATACAAATTTACAAAATACACCATACAATTATTATATTGTTTACATAATTGAGCTTTAATGTACATTTATCAAAAGATAAATATAAAATGTTACCAACTGATTAATTGAAGAAAAATGAATTTTAATGAAAGAATTTAAAATATTTGTAACATTTTATAGATATCTAGGATTCAATTATTTATCAATGCCAATTTAATAAAATAAATACAATATACATTTTTACAAATATCAAATAAATAAACTATTTTAAAAAGGTTAGTTTTAATAATATAAATTAGATAAAAGATTATACTATTGATTATAAATATACTACCACCTATTATGAGATGAGTGTCAGTTATATACAAGACTGGATTCAAACCCATACTAGTGCTGATGACATTGGCACCAGGTGAAGCAGAAATATATAGTATATTTCCAGCTTCAATATATCTTTAAAAAAAGTGTTTATAATTGATAATTTATATAATGTTGGTAATAATTATATTTATTTAAAAATAGTATTATTCTTAAAATAATATATTAGAATATTTAAATTTTAAATTTTCAAGTGTAGATCTGGTATGATTATAGGAAGTGGTATGTACAGTTGAATAGTATGAGGTCTCCTCTGGTCAATATTTTGCTAAGGTGACCTATGTAAATGAAGTCTATGGATATATATCATTTTATTACTTAATTAGCAATACTCAAGTAGATATAGGATCTACTATATAAAATTAATTAATCTTAGAAGTTCATTTCTTACATCATCTGTTTTTGCATTTAGAAATAATTAATTCCTGATCCACAAACCTAAATCAAATAATCATCCGAAGCAATCATTTAAGCAGGAAAAATATAATACAAAGATAAAAAATAAATGCATATATATAATTGATTGCTAAACAATTTAATTTTAATGAAAACTGAAATGAAATTTGTAAATGCATAAACAAAAAACATATACACACCACAATAAAAATTCATAGAATATTGATCTACCCATATTATTTAACGACTTTGGATTTTTTTTTTTTATGTTAGATTTTAATTCTGTTTTTTATCTCATAATGAAAATGAAATGATCTAAAATCAAAAATAATATATAATATTAAATATTTCTTAATTTTTACATATGTGCTTGAAATTTTTTTCACAACTTTAATCAGGATTCAAACTTAGGTTTCTAGAAATACCCGAAACAACTTGTGCATGCCAGTCAACAATGTTCATTATGGTATTTTTATTAGCTGACAGTCTAATTTTTTTATGGTACTATATTCTGTTTTCTGCCTTTTATCGAAAATTTAAATTGTTGTTCTAAAATTAAAAGTAAATGTTAATGAAAACATTAACTTACTTTAGGTTAGTGATTTGAATTTTTTTTCATGCTCGAAATAAAATTCAGAATGGCATTGAAATTTCTTGTGCCTGTACATCTTTTGGAAACCAGTAGCATTTGTAGCACATTTCATTCACTGACAGTTTTACAGATTTTTCATTTGGACAATATATATATATATATATGACTTGTTATTATTACTATATATATATATATATATATATATATATAGTAATAATAACAAGTCAGATGTCACATGACTTATATATAGCTTGCACTTACAAATATGTAAAATTAAGAGCATGCTAACTTGCTCTAAACAAGCTTTTTTTTATATTTATTTATAATAAATGCTACTACAAGAGAAGGCATTCAAATCATTTTTATCTTGGATTGTCCCCATCCCCAGACCGTTTTCGACCTATGGGTCTCTTCAGTGAGGAGTTGGGACATTAGATTCAAAAAACCAACTCAAGCAAAGCATTTATCTAAAAGTTAATTGTTAGAAGAAGATCTGAAACTTTTAGACATCTACATGTCTTTAAAGTCAGCTCTCTAACTGAAAAAATCATAAGGGCCTGAACTTCTTTCAGATACTCCATATATTAGTAGGCTTAGCCATTTAATTTAGCCAAAGCCCCAATAGCAAAATAATAATAATAATAATAACAAGTCAGATGTCACATGACTTACATATAGCTTGCACTTACAAATATGTAAAATTAAGAGCATGCTAATTTGCTCTAAACAAGCTTTTTTTTTATTTATTTATTTATTATAAATGCTACTACAAGAGAAGGCATTCAAATCATTTTTATCTTCGATTGTTCCCATCCCCAGACCGGTTTCTACCTATGGGTCTCTTCAGTGAGGAGTTCAGGCCCATATAATTTTTTCAGTTAGAGAGCTGACTTTAAAGACAAGTAGATGTCTAAAAGTTTCAGATCTTTTTCTAACAATTAACTTGTAAATAAATGCTTTGCTTGAGTTGGTTTTTTGAATCTAATGTCCCAACTCCTCACTGAAGAGACCCATAGGTCGAAACTGGTCTGGGGATGGGGACAATCCAAGATAAAAATGATTTGAATGTTTTCTCTTGTAGTAGTATTTATCATAAATAAATTTTAAAAAAAGCTTGTTTAGAGCAAATTAGCATGCTCTTAATTATATATATATATATATATATATATTAATCCATTGTATTTTCTTAATTATATATATATATATATATATATATTAATCCATTGTATTTTTATATTGGAATATTTCTATCATCTAATATGCATATTGAATGTTTTTAGAAAATTTTAACTTTATTTAAATATTTCAAATACATTCAACTGTTATAATAGCACATCAAACAGGTTAGTATATGCACTAACAGTTGAATGTATTTCGAATATTTAAATAAAGTAAAATTATTCTAAAGACATTACATTCAATATGCATATTAGATGATGAAAATAGTCCAATATAAAAATACAACTAGAACACCATCATATCAAACCTTCAGGAAAACAATATTAATCCGTTTTCAACATAAGATTTTTCAGCTTATACACTACAAATATGCTGCATAATAATTAAAAATAATAAATTAAGTATAAATGTACTATCAGAGATACAAAGAAACAGTTAAATAAACTAAATTATTAACTTAAGTCTATGTGACAAAGATGTCTGTCTTTATGTATGTATTTGCATTTGTACATAAATTATAATTTAGTGAGAAAAATTTTGTACAATTTGTTTATTTCAAAATATATGGTTATAGATATCCTCACCCTGATTACAAATTTTCTTTAACAATATCTTAAAGTTTGTCTATATATTTTTATTACTTAATTAGTTTTCATTATTCCTTAGTATTTCAGTTATATAATTGACTTATGAATGTGTGATAATATTTATTTACTTTAGGCTATCATATACTGATTTTATTCTATAATTGCTAAAAATGTGCGGGACATATAATCATTAAGCAAACCACAATGAAATTTGGTTCATCATAGTCAATAGGTCATTAGAAGACAAAGCAAATAAGGGGGGAAATAATTTAATAATAAATAGGAAAGACTAAAAATGAATTCCATGTAACAATAATAATAATATGTTTCAACAATAATCTTTATTAATCCTTTGGGTTAAATGGCATTACATAACACTGAATGTGAGGGTTACAGATGCAATCATGTTGTACAGGTTTTTATATGGATTAATTTCAAGTATTACAATAATTAGGTTTCAAAATATATATTTTTTACAAATGCTACTATTAGTTTTTGATGCAGAGATGGATATCAAGTTTAATCATTAAAATATTAAAAGAAACAGTTTAATATAAACTCAAGTTCATAGATAGATAGATATGATCTAAGATTGTAAAATCTGGCATCTTATTGGAAGTTATTTACATTCACTAAATTAATCTTGATTAATGTTATTTTAATTGTTAATCTTGTAGTATACTAGAAAGGTAATTTATAATTCATATAGCATAA
Source organism: Epiperipatus broadwayi (assembly GCA_028023455.1). Lineage (NCBI taxonomy): Eukaryota > Metazoa > Onychophora > Udeonychophora > Euonychophora > Peripatidae > Epiperipatus > Epiperipatus broadwayi. Next base: position 139,135 of record JAQFVV010012947.1, on the reverse strand, counting down.
AATCAAGCTATGGATGTTGTACAAAGAGCAAAGCCAATTCAGAATACAATTACATATAGTGACATTGTGATAAATGGGGAGTAAATTCTGTAGTTTAGTGATGGATGGAGTCAAAGGCAGTTTGTGAAGGTGAATTGTAATCAGAATAATGAATGGTAGCATTGAATGCTATTCAATGTGGTTATTGTTTGATTATGACCTATTATAAATTGGAGTGTTGTAGTAACCATATGGCAGCAAAAATATCTGGGAGTGCATTATTGTTATCCTGGGCCTTGATTTGTTGGAGCTTATTGATGAATGTATCTGGATGTCTTCTTGTTATTGCTAATGCTGTAGATGCAGCAAGTGCACCAAAAGGCATGCAGGGTAAAAGTTGTTGCATGTACTGTGGGAGAGTTATCTTCTGATAAGATTGAATTGAATGTTGTATATATGCAACTGATCATCTGTATATATTTAGCATGATAGCCTGATTTGGTTAAGGGATTGACACTATTGGAAGAGATGTTCTTGAGATTCCTCTGCCACATGATATAAGGTACAGAATGGATTTATATTTGTATATAGACAGTGGTACTGGAGAAAATGAGATGTTGGAAATGCATATAGGTTATGGCAAACTAAAAAATCAAAAAATTTAGGCTTTAGGGACCATCTTTTAAAGGAGTGGAGTAGCTGGCAGTTATTGATAACAAGCATGGGAGAAGAATAAAGTTTGTTGGCTTTGAGATATAGTATAGCATATTTGTCAGTATATGTATTTATTACTAATGAGGAATGTTGATCAGTTGAATGTTGATATGGTTGATTGGTAAAGTATGGTGAGAAGTGAAGCTGTAGAGACGCAGTCTATTAGTAGGGATTACTTGTCACAATGATCATAGTGCTGGAAACTTTTGAACAATGGTTTTTTGGATGATAATAATAATAATAATAAAATAATAATAATTATTATTATTATTGTTGTTATTATTATTATTGTTGTTGTTGTTGTTATTATTATTATTATTATTATTATTATTATTATTATTATTATTATTATTATTATTATTATTATTATTATTATTATTATTATTATTATTAGAAAAAAGAATATTATAATTATTATTATTATTATTGTTATTATTATTATTATTGTTGTTGTTGTTATTATTATTATTATTATTATTATTATTATTATTATTATTATTATTATTATTATTATTATTATTATTATTATTATTATTATTATAGATTAGAAAAAAGAATGATGCTAGAAGTTTATAGTAAAACATTTGGATAGAGAGAAAAGCAATTGATTTAAAAAGTTAATATATAATAATGTTCCAGTAATAGTACATTTACTGATATAAATTTAAATTACAATATTTAATTTGGATTGTCAAATTCAAATACGGTTAAAAATTGATATTTTTGAAAAGGAAAACAATTCAATACTTATTTTTGTGACTTATTAGTTATACTTGTGAAAAATATAAAGATAAAATGTTTTGTAAAATGGATTAAAAACAGAGAACAAAAATAAAAGAAATAATTTTTGATCATTAATACAAAAATAAAAGAAATATTTTAAAAAGGATAACAAGAGGGGGAAATATTTAAAAGAAGAAGATAGGATTTTTAATAAATTCATAAAATTCAGAATGTTGGTAAAAAAAAAAATAATAATAACATAAGACATATTAGTCTGAAAATATCAAGAAAAGAGACAAAAGTAATGGGAAATAGTGGTAAGTAAAGATAGTAAATAAGAGTAAATTTTAGAAAAAATAATGAACAAAGATTTTTTAAAAATAGAGCCAAAAAATATTCCAAAAGATACTACAATGGGAGATATCCAATGTACCAAGCCATGATATCACATCCTGTTGCAGAAAAATGTTTAGTAATGGAAATCTAAAATTTATTTATTATTGATATTTACTGATGTAAAAAATGAATTCACTTTAAATAAAATAAATAATTTGTCAACTAATTTCTTATATAACATACAGGCTATATATATATTGAAGCAGTCGGATCTAAGTTCGATCCTAGCTTCATGATCTTTCACATGTAGCCAACTTCAAACCCTTGTACTAACTTTGAATTTCCGATGCAATGGGGCTTTATGCGTTCAGTCCACGCTAGTTTCCTTAAAGAAAAACTATTATAAATGTGTGTTAAAATTAACTCATTTGAGATTTAAACTAATCATTTCTATTAATAAATTCATGTTAGAATTATTCATGAATTTATATATATTATAACTGCGTGTGCGTGTATATATATTTATAAATGTTTAAATATATATAATTGTTCGAAAGTTTCATTGCGTCGGGAATGTTTATTTTACTTTTAAATAATATATTAAATTTTTAGTGATTAATAGCTACATTCTTTCGATAAGCTTTCAGATTTTCTCTTTCCAAAACAATGGTTAAAGTTTTTATTAATTAGAAATAGATAAGTCTTTAAAATGTTAGGACGATCCTAATTAAAATCATTTTCTGATATTAAAAATTCATTTTCTAATTAGAAAATGAATTCAAGTTAATGAGTTTGAAAGCCTTATCAAAGGAATGTATCTAACAACAACTAGTAAATTTTTTGTAAGATTGATTTAGCCTAAAGGCATCAGATACAGTATAAAAGTTTCCAAGCAGCTATTATTCCTCATTAAGAGAAGCTATATATATTTCATTAGAGAAGTCGCCCAGTTAAATTATGAAGTAAAATAGTGTTTCTACCATGGTGGGGGGGCTTAACTTCAAGAGTCTGACTACGGTTCCTTAAGCCCCCTGAAAATCTTCAATGTGGCTGCAATATAAAAATTCATATACAATCGTAAGCTGCGAAACCTTAGAGAAATCTATAAAAATGCTATTCACATAATTTTCAAAATGCGGCATATGTTTCATCCAACTGGACTCTGCCCTGTGGAAATGCAGAAGTCAACCATGAAGAAATGGTAATATCTTTCCTTTTGAACCTGGCCAGTTCTGAACTTTAAGTTAAAACATCTTTAAGCTATCTACTGTAAAATTGTCTTTTTGTTAATGTTATTTTAAATTATGTAGTAATTCTCTATCTTAATCTCTAGTCTTTAAATTTAATATTTAACTTTCTCATTTCTTACGATGGCGGTTCATTTATTATATTATATATATATTTATTGTGTGATTTATTAATATTGTTTATTTTTTATTATATGCCAATAATAACTTCAACTCGATAATAATTTCCTTCGTTGCATTTGCCTTGTTAAATAATATATTTATTTTTACAGTAATTCTTACAGATCGGAAGAACTATTTTGATACAGTTCTATTAATTATCGAGTTGAATGATTTGTACAATTTTTGCTATTTTATTAATGGCTAATAACAACAAATTATTAGCTCAATTTTTAACCTATGCTCCCGGCCACTTTACTGAATTTATAATAGTTATTTATTCACATTAATTTATTGTTTCACAAAAAGGTTGATAAAGGAATTAAATGAATATATATATTCTAATTCAAATTTTATACTTTCTAGTAATATTCAGGAAGGGCATGGGATTTAGGGCATAATTAATATAATTTCTAATTGCATTAAATACTTTTTGATTAAAGCACGTTTGACTTTAATTTAACTTGATCAGGTCATCACGTAGAGCACTCTTTATATAAATTGGGTATTATTATTTAAATACGATGATTACCAAGTCATCATTTTCCGAACGTTGCTGACGCGAGCCATCTCCTGTTTCATAGGCTTGTCCTCAGTGATATTTCTATTAGTTTAATTATCTAGGAAGAAAGCACTTCCTCCACTTGCTCGTTTTATATTTGGAACACCAAAGGTTCGAGGTTACGACCCGACCTGGTTTTCCTGTGTTCTATGGATCCTTCATATAGCAGTGAAGACTTGTCAAATACAAGCAGCCCTGCTATTTTCTCAAATCATAGACAAGCCATTATTTTTCACATTTATTCTTATAGCTCATAAGTCGTCAGTACCGTTTATTTCTCAGTTCTAGTAAAGCCCGCTCTCATGCTCGTAAATCGTGATGAATTGATTTTATTAAAGTCGAACAAATTAATATTTATTTATAATTAAATAAGTTTATTAAATATTAAAGTTATGCCTTAAATACGTATCTTGTTCTTTGTGAATTGATTTGCGAATGTGAAAATAAATCTCACATTCTTTCCTTTAGAATCAGAATAATAATTTCAGTCATAGCCAAATACCTTTATCTACCTTTATTTTCTTGTCGGGGGCATAGACATATATTTATCATATAATATTGCGTAATAGTATTGGCATATAATAAGGACTGCCATTCTTGTTGTAAATATAAATTCTGTTTAAAGACTAGAGGTAATCTATATAATCACAATCTAAAAGTTGAACAAAATTATAATTATTATATAAACATTTTATTAACACATTTGGGTTTTTTATTTCTTTCTTCTTATTCAAATTATTTTAATATTAATGCTCACTGTCTGTATTGGCAACCGTATATATATATGAGTTGACTTATAAAGATTGTTAGTTATTTTATTATACTTTATTAGAGTTAGATCAGGAGTCTCATTAATCATCATCATCCGTTGAGCTAGTTCCTTGGCGCATAGTCATGTACCGTCGATATATATCATCCATTGATTTGATCTGAGCTCGTGAGTTGGGTTTGAATTCAGTTTGAACCACCTGAGTTTGAATCCGACTTTGAGTTTGGGTTTGTTGATGTGTTGGCTTCTTTTTGACCGGTACAATATATATATATATACCTGTACAAACAATATAATATATAGGATAGTTTGAACTCAGACTTTCACACGACCCTCAACTCTCCACACTATCTCATACCACTGATATACTTGACCAAATTTCTATAGTGCATCTTGTGAATTGTTATCAGTTGTTATATCTGTTAATCAGTTCAAGTAAAAAAATGTATTTTCTATAAGAAAAGTTAGCAAAAAATTATTTTACCCGGAAAAGCTACCAGAAGTTTAGCAATTAAAAATATAAAATGTTAAAAATATGAATGAATTTTAAAACTCTTTTATTTCCAAATATATATATAAATGTACAATTGGAATCAGATTTGAAAGCAAAAATGAGATGTTACTAATTATAAAAGTGTTTAAAGAGTTACAAAATACATATTTAAAAAATCAAATAAAAATAATTTGATTAACAACAAAAGAGAAAATTAAAACATTAGCTATTCTAAAACATTAGCTAGTGCAATTGAATGATGATTTATCAGTTAGAAAGGAACAATATAAAAGGTTGGATGTAATTTTCAAACAGCAATTGGTAAAATACAAACAATAACAACAAAATGTATCTCTATAATTGTTTTTGGAAAAAAGAATAAAATTTTTCATCAATTAATTATACATAAAAGTTACTGGAATAAAAGTTAATTCAGGCTAACAAAAGTCAACACATTCAAAGATATAGAACTGGTACAAATTTAAATAAAATTGATTGACAAAAGATAAGAAATAAATCTAACCAAAAATTAAAAGGCCTTAAAACAATTAAAATTTTAAAAATCGCTAAAATAATATTAGTTGGCATAATTTCAATGCTAAATTATAGAAGCAAAATATGTTTTTAAATACAAAACGATAAAACTTTTAAATGAATAAAAATGTTGGAATATATTATAAAAAAATTCCATCAAGTTTTTAAAATATCTAATATAATAATGCCCAAACTTCAATCTGACCCGTTGATGCTTAATCAAAACAATTTATCTGAATTAAAAGTCAACCTGAACCAACTTTAGAAGAGTTAATAACTGTAATAGAAGTTTGATAGTATATTCAAGCCATTATTATGATAAGATTATCTTACAAACACACCAAGTCAAGAAAGACTGATGAATTATAACAAGCATGTGATAAAACTAAAAAAACAACTAAAGAATTTCAGAGTTTTAAAAATAAAATCAAAAACGTAGAGCAAATAAAATAAAATTAAGGCATAAAATATAGATGAAAAGTTCGAATGTTATATTAAAAAACATAAGAATAATTGTGAAAATGGAGAGAGCTTGTGCATGTGTACAAAATGATAAATATAAAAAGTTGCTGATAATATAGTTCTGTTTCCATGATGTAGTACAATTTCAAATCAAAGAAGAAATACATTAAAAGCTAAAATTTGATTTAAAAACTGAAATTAAAATCGTGATATAGGAAATATAAAGAAGTCTATCTTAAAATAACACAATAAGTGAAGAAAAGATTGATAAATCTATGGGCATTGACAATAAACAAAAATACAAAGTGTAAATGTTGTTTTGGCTTAATCTATAAAACTAGTCAATTTGCTTCAGTTTATATTGATTTGGATTATAATCATGAATTTATTAAAAATATTATATTTAATAAAAATATTGCCCTAATATTAATTAAAAATTTAATTGTTAGTGGGAATAAAAAATTCATTTCGTTACCATTTAAGTCATCCATTTATAGATTGCTTTATAAGAATAATCATTTATTGAATGTTATGATAATTGCATGAAAGAAAGACCATTTAAATTTATTATTAAATAATTTAAAACAATCAATTAATTGTAAATCTATTCTTGGAATAGTTTATAAGATTCTTTATAGTTATCATAAAATTTATGTAGGGCAAGATAAATGAAATCTTAATGAAGGAGTTAAAGTTCGTAACAATAAAGTTTAAAATAGGTATTATATCACAACTTTGTATATTTATTAACTGAATATTTGACAGTACAGATGTTATCTTTTATGGAACAAAACAAATTAAAAAAGAAGAGTTAAAGAAACTCTAATTACAAATCTTTTTGAATCTGAGGCCATCAATCTCATGAAAAAATAAATCCTTTGATATTAAAGCTGAGTGGTTTTTGAAGGAAACTATGGGAGGATTTTTTCTGTATTGTATATATATATAGTTTGTATTTAATTGAAGTTCACTTAAAAAGTCCAACTTGTTATAAGATAAAATTATGGTCATGAGAGAATTTTAGTAAAAATTTATTTTCAACTTATTTTAATGTTATAGGAATTTCTGTTTTATATACATGTGTATATATGTAAATTGCTTTGTGGATTTATTAATACATATTTGCACTTTCAATTTATAACATTTATCAGTACTATTATTAAATAAATAATTAAAAATGGATTTTTATATAAACTGTTATTTACTTTATTTAAAAAACCATTCCCCTAAGTGTAACTTTTCACAGATTATCTAAGATTAAAAATAAAATTAGAAAGATTAACTATTTTCACAATGAGAATGATACGAAAGTTAATCAGTAAAGATTTTATACATATTGCTAACAAAATTCCTGCATTAAAACTTATATATCAAAATTAATAATTTATATATAAATTTACAATTAACAAAAATATTCTTTTAATTTTTGTTTTATGATAATGATTATATATTTTTAGCTTTATTGTTTCATGGTATGTTATTTTTATGAAACATACAATATTTTTATTTTAATACTATATAACTGAAATTATTATAAAAATTGGGGCCTGCAGAAATCAATAGGATTTTACAGCGGTAACTACATTTTATAGTTATCCATTAGGATAAAAGTATTCGCATGATAAACAAAAAAATTAAAAAGAAAAAATAATATTATCAAATATATAATTGAAATGAGATCACTCTAAACTTTGAATTTTATTTTAAATAATTAAATATTGCTAAGGTCATTGCTATGCATAGTATTTACATATCCAGAAATCTTAATAAAATCTATATTAGAGTCGAAATGATGAAAGAAGGAAAAGATTGAGTTCTTATAACTGACATGATAAATCTATAGGTCCAAGAACATTTTTCTACACATAACCGGACCTTCTTTTGTATTAAATTTATGCAATTAGCTTTCATCATCACTCATTATATTAATTACATAAATGATCTGCCAATATGTTCTAACTATATAAATTTTTCATCCAAGGCTGTATTTATAAAGTTATATATATATATATATTAAAATAAATTCCAGATTATACGATATAATTTTGTGAGAACATCATTGTAAAATCGTACATGTTAATATCCAAATTGTTATTTTTTCCAACAAAAGAATAACTTTTTTTATTAGTTTTAGATCCTATGTATATCACATTCAGTCTAACTTCTGAGAATGAATTTTAAATATTCACAATTTTATATTATTGGCATTATTTTATTTTCCTAAGGCTGAGATAATACTACATATTCATTTTTAATAATCTTGAAAAATAACAAATAGTTAATCAAGTGCCAGAGATTTTATTCAAAATATTTGCATTCCTGGAGTAGTAAATAACAATAACAATATCTTAAATAATATTTTGATACTTGTCTAAAAGGTTATTATTTTTAGGATTTTTAGTACAAGTTTAAAGCTTATTCAATCAAATTGCATTTCTAATACAGTCATCAGTTCTAGAAAATAATAGTGTCTATGAGATGGAATATTCTCTACATAACCAAAGAATAATAAATTAATAAGATAAACTCTATAAAACATCTTGGGAAATTACTAATATTAAGAGGCCATTAATGTTTTTATTTTCTGACAAAATACTGGATTAATATGTCTACCTAATCTAATATGATCAACATTCCAGTTTTTATTGGAAATAATTATTTTAAGTTATAAAGTGAAACTACATTATAAAGAAATATTGGAGACAAATTTTAAATGATTTTTCTAAAAATTTATGGCTAATAATTTAACATCTATTATGAAAAAAATTAAGTAATTATTCTTGTGAAGTGCTAATTATAGGCTTTTCTAATTATAAAAACTGTGCCTACTGTCATCTTATTAAAAAAACTAAAGATTCTTATTTTATAAAATATAGTCTGACATTTATTATCTGAATAAAATGTCAGATTATCTTAATTATTTTTTTATCATTTAACAATGTATCACAATATTATTGGATTCATATTTGCAGACAATTAAACAAAACTAAGTCAAGACATAACTGATATAATAAATTTTTATATATGTGGAATTCATTTTGAATAAAATTATTATCAAAATAGCTTATTTATTATTAAAAATATATTTAGAAAAAATGAAAATATCTTTAAACCAAAGAAATTATCTTAAGAAATATATAAGAAAAATATTTCTTTCTGTACTGATATAGCACCAAAAAACTATTTTCTATTTTCTTATTAAACATCATAAGAGTTTATAATATTTTAAAATATATAATTTAAAAATAATTTGCTCTATAAGTAAAAAAAATTATCTTTCTATTTAACTAATAATATAAAAAAATTTAACCAAATTGTGCTATTGGCACTCACATTATAACTATATTTTCCATTTCTAAATCCAGCTTATTTGTTGTTGTTTTTTTGGTAGTTCAGAATCCAAAGTACATTAAAATGAGTTGTGATGATCTTACTAAATGTTTTGTAATGAAATGATAGTAGATTGATATATCTTTAATTTCTAATTTTTTTTCTCAAATTTCAATATTATTAATGCCTTCTTCCAAAACACCTGATACATCTTTATCATTTAGTTATAGGATATACAATATTATTAACAATTTTTTATTTTTTTCACCTGCTTTTTTTTAAATATCAATATTAATTCCATCATTTCCTAGAGCTTTTCCTTCTTCATAAATTTAACATGCCTCACTTCATTGAAAATTCTAGGCAATTAAAAAATTGTGATAATTGTAGAAGATATTTTTTTCTTATTGTTCTTTATTACTACTAACATAAATTTTCCTACACATTTCATGATGTCATATCTCTTTTTACTAATAGTTTCATCTTTTTTCTTATTGCAAAAACAATTTTCTTTCCAATATCAAGATTTAAATTTATTCTTGTTCTCTTCTATAGCTTTTCTTGGTAATTCACTATTATATTTATTTAGATCATTATTAACTTTTTTCCTATCATTTTATAAAACTTTAGACATTCATCTCTTGTTAATAAATCATTTGTAAAAATTTTATATTTTTTATTTATTTTATATTTTATTTTGTCTTGGAAAAAAATTTAATGATAAATTGCTGCTATTTTCTACCAACTATTTTTTAAAATTCTTTGTAAATTATTACTTATCTTCTTATTTATTTCTATCAAGTCTGAACCATCTTCATAATCTGTTTATTTTTTAAAACAATTTTCAAGTTCTAATTTAAGTTTATTGAAGTGTTTTTGAAGGTTAGGGATATCAATAGTTAAAAATGTCTTTCTTAATAGTTTTGAATTAACACTAATCTTATATCTTACTAACCAAAAAAATCACTTTCTGTGTTGAATCTAGTCAAAATATAATCCAAATCCAATTCTGCTTTATCTTTATTCTGATGTTTCCATATCAGAGTGTGTTTATTTATTTTCAAAAGAAAAAAATTCATAGTTGTGATAACTTCATTAGAATGTATTATCTCTCATTTCTATCACCATAAGCAAATTTATCCATAATACTTTTATATTTTAATCATTTATCAATTAACATTAAGATCCCCCATGACAGTTTTAAACCATTGTTTAATCTGATTAAAGTATTCTGTTACATTCATATAAAATTCCTCTACTTCTTCATCACAATAAGTTGTTATTGGAGCATAAAACTCATTTATCTCCATTTGGTAATTTTTTAAGTTGAATGGCTAACCTTCCCAATCTCTCTAATATACACTCAATTTCCATAATATTATCTTTCCACTTTTTATTTCTAATATTGTCCCATTTATGATTACACATTTTTTCTTTCAATTAGTTCTTTTTTACTTTCCTTGAAGGTGATCTGTAGTTGTAGGTATCTAATTATATGATCACCATTAAAAAGTAGTATGGGTCCACAACTAGAGATTTCTTGGCTTCTCCATTTTTGTCTCTAAACATTTTGCTTGATTGGTGAATTTTCTAACTTTCTGGGAGGAAAGTCCATACTTTACTTTTATTTTTCATGATTTTAAATATTTATTTAAAAAAGATTCTTAATACATACATTTTATCTTATTTTTTTAAAAAAAACTAATTTGGTATTTCAGTTGAAAACTATCAGACAACTGAGAAGAAAGATTATGGTGTTTCTTGACCTAAACTTACAGGCAAGAAGATTAATAAATTTACCACATTAGCTTACTCATTTTGGTAAGCAACCAACTCATTTTATTTACTACATCAGTAAACACATAGTAATAACAACTGCAATAACTAGAACATATGAAGTGGATATTAGAAAATCATCCTACTCAGTTTTTTTAAAACCTCAAAGAATTAATGGATATCCTTTAAGGTAAAAGCCAACTATGTCAATAACAGCATATTATCATAAATTTTACACTTACTCATACCTGTCTTGTGACCCTTTCAACATTATAGAGAACAGCTACATATAAACATTAATTTGTAGTCGTTCTATATAATACTAAAAATCGTAGCATATACATTTAAATATATGTTAATGTGCTGTTTATTGAAATCAATTTATCTAATGATATGCAATAATTATGGTTGGTATATATATATATATATTATATATATATATATATATATATATATATATCATTAAAATCAGTCAACACTTAGACAATCCAATATCAATAACAATCAACAATTTCGAACTATTATCAAGGCAACCCTGTTTAACAATAAAGGTGGAATACCATTTATTTATAGGCCAGCATATTCATATAGATACTAAAGATTGCTTATGCACTTTACATTTTTTAAGGGTTTAGTTTTATTTAATAAATTTCCAATGATATGAACTTTTAGTTCAATTTTAGGATTTTTAGAAGTAATAATGAAAATTTAATAACATCATTGTCTACAATTTATTCTATGTTATACGTTTAATTTGTAGAATGTATAATATTTGTAATATGCCTGCATATTAAGACGTTGAAAAAGAGATTTACGGGGGGGGGGGGGGCGGACGTTGAAACGTTGAAATCAAATAAAACTATAATCAAGAAATTTTCAGCGTTTTTGGTAATATATGCAGTTAAGTATATATACAAAAATATATTACATTTATATCACTGAAATAATAGCTAATTAATAGTTTTCTGAAAGCTAAGAAAAATAGTCGTTTGTTAAACAAATTATTGATATATTTTTTTTAATTGTAATAAATTCAAAATCAAACTTTCAGCAAAGATTTTATTTTTGAAACTAGTTTAAATCCCATGCATCTTAATTTGATAAAGGCAAACGCTCAGAAATAGCAATGCAATGTCTTGAACTAGACTAAAGAAACAAAAACCTTGCCACTTAACTAAATATAAATAAAATACATCTGCGTTGTTTTATTTAAATGACGAAAATAGGTTTTGCTTTAATAAAATATGTTAGATCTTGATTAAATATGTCTCCCTATATTTTCGAACATTTATAATTATTTCCATTTGGAGATCATAAATCAATTTAATGAAATTTAAATGAATTTTTATGCAGCCAAAGAATTTTTTTTCTCTCCTTCGCTGATAGCTCTTTATTGTTAGCCATTAGTAATCCATTACAAAAGAAATTTTTTTCTATGTTTCATCCAATTATTTGATCCTTAGCTTTATTTCTCCTCATCACTCCAGCAAATCGTTTTTTAATAAATTTCTGAGATACTGTTTAACTCAACGTTTCCTCTTTATTGTTATATCTTCATTCTCTTAATTTATTTAATGATATCAATATTGCCTGTTTGCTTTATTACCCGTGTACTTTATTTTGATATTTTTTCTTATTATTAATATGCATCTATCTAAACTTTGTAGTATGATCTAAAATTATGCATTGTAATTAAGTACTTATAGTATTTTCTCTTTTTATAACATCAATAAATAATACTTTAGCTTCTTTATCATTATCTTCCATAGTTATTATATTATTTCCAGAATCTCTCAAGTAATATTTATCAAATAATTATATCTAAATAAGGGTAATATTTGTTTAGTTTTACATTTTTACTCATAAAGTGTTTTAAGTTTTAAAAAAATGAAATCATTTTGATTATATTCTTATCAATTTGAAATACTGATGAGAACCATGTAATACAATCATTGTTGTTAGATTTGATAAAAAAAATTTAGAATTTGATAATATCGTGGCATTATTTCTTCATATTTAAAATTTTTAATCACTGTAAATATTAGCCTTTTGTCAATTCTAGTAATACTTATATGTGATCTGCTGTATTATAATCATTTTTAAATATTCATGTTATTTTAGTTTAATTTTTTTTTTTCTGTAAAAATAAATTATAATTGTTTTAATAAAGTCTTGCATAAAACTAATAGAACATTGTAAATCTCTCTATTATTTTCCTTTTTCTCTTTCCTGAATATTAATAATATTTTTTCAATTATTTGGCATATTTTTATTATTTAAGCATTTAGTATATCATTTAACCATTAATGTATATAGTTGACACATGCTTATTTTAATATATCTACAATAATTTTATCATTATAAAAAATACTTTTTATTTATTTATTACTATTATATAGTTTTGTGTATAATTCTTTTTAAAACTTCATAATTTTATCAATTATTTTAGTAATATTTCCTTCTTATTATTGAAATAACTTTTTGGTATCATGGTATTCTTTCATATTTTATTGTCTTCTATGACTTATCTTATTTATTCACTGTTGTATATCCTTATGTTGTAATTCACTCTTTTTTCTATTATCATTTTATAGAATACTAAATATTTGATTTTTATGAGTGGCTCATTTTAAATATTTTCATATTCCTCTAAATATATATATTAATAAATTTTTATATGTTATTGTCGAGATATTTTTAAATATATCATTTTAAAATGTATATATATTTTCTCTGTTGAAACTTTACTTGTGAATGTCTGCTATAAAGTAACAATTATATTTTTGTTGGTTTCATTAAGTCTAGACCATTTACAATGTGTATTAACATTTTAAAACAATTTGTTAAGTTTAAGATATTAATTGCTAGTATTAACGCTTGTAGTAGCTTGGGGTGCTTCAGTCAGCATTACAAATGACCATACATCTTACATCTTATTTGCTAATGGAGTATCATTTTCAGTGTTAAATCAGTTATGCAGATTACATGTCAAAACATAATTTTTAAAATCAAATTTTATTATAAATTCACTGTACAATCATTTGAATGTTTTCATATCTATTTTCACATAGAAATTTTTTCAAAAAAAATTAATAATAAGCAGGTCTTTTTTTCAAATTCCATATTTTATCTCTCTCTCATTTATATATGCATCATGAAATTTAATCATATTATGTTCTTTGTTTGGTTTTTATCTAGTATTATTTTAAAATCATCTATGGCAAATTTAAAATATTTAAAATAATTATGACCATATATATAAAATACATTTTTTTTTTCAAAATAAGAATTTGTTGGGATGTAAATATGAATTTTAAATCTTCTATTTAATTGAGTAGCCAATATGAATAAGTTGTAAATGTACCTATGTGTGCAGATATTTGAAACTGAATAAATTATCTAATATATTGTGAAGGAAACTAATCTAAACATATAAACAATGCTAAGGAGACAACATTGTCTCATGAATAGCAATATTTTTGTTGGATTAGCCAAATTTAATGAAAAATTAATAAAGACTGCAAAATGTAAAGCTAAAATAAGTGTCATTCATTGAATAGCTTGCAAATTTGGGTAATCATGAATTTACCAAAAATATTATAACTGAGCAGATCTAGCTGGCTTACAAGTACCTCATAGATTTGGGAAACCATGTATAATAAATAAAATTATGAACTAAGAGGCTTTCTCCATTTCTCCACTTTGCACTAAATATTTGGGCACTCATAAATATATTACATAAATTTTATACTTAGGCAGCTAAATATATAACTAAAAATAGACAAATAAATATGTTGATTCACAAATTGCTGTAACATGCCAATGATTCAGAGAATGAGTGTCTTGCTTGAAAAAGAAGATACAATTCAATAAATAATGACTTACTTGATGATAAAGTATAGTATGGAATGTACAATTAATTATCTGAATTGTAAAATAAATGGTGTAATAAAATAATTTTATAACGATTGATGCAATAGTCAAATGAAAGTACTTAGATGATGATTATTATTATTATTATTATTATTATTATTATTATTATTATTATTATTATTATTATTATTATTATTATTATTATTATTATTATTATTATTATTATGATGATGATAATAATAATAATAATAATAATAATAATAACAATAACAATAATAATAATAATAATAATAATAATAATAATAATAATAATAATAATAATAATAATAATAATAACAACAATAATAATAATAATAATAATAATAATAATAATAATAATAATAATAATAATAATAATAACAAATTTATTGAAATAAGTTTAATTGAAGGTAGCAAAAATAAAGATCATAAATCTAATTTACCAACTGCAATCTCATATACTATCATATATTTTTATAATTCACCCTTCCCCTTTCTTTTTTAAGATTGCAATTAATAATTGTGATATCCATTTTGAATCATTAAAGCATACAGTCATAAAAGGGTTAAAGATAAACTCTTTTTTTATATATGAGGAAGAAAGTATTAAAAGTTTTTAATTTTGTTACTTTTTTAAAAAAAATTATATTTCTCATATTGTTTAAAAATTATCAAAAAAGTAAGGCTATATTAGTGAGAATCATTAACAAAAAAACTTTAATAAATAGTTTATTGTTAAAGTTATCATTATGCTTTTTTGACCATTTCTTTTTTTAAAGTGAAATTTATCTAACAATGTTAATTTAAAAAGAGTTTTTTATTAGCATCTGTTACCACAGTTTTGCATATGTATGACTTTAGCTGATATTTCATTATTTGATGATATTTCCTTTGGTACCCTTTTTGCTAGCAAAAATACAACCATAAGAATCCATAGACAATTTAAATCATTAGATGATATCCAATTATTATTTCTCTTGATTTTACAATCCAAGATAACTTCAATGATCTTATCTCTATTGCATTTGGCATAATGCTTGTGATTTCCATTTCATCTTAATCATAAATATATCAAATGAAAGTGGAACTTATTTCCCCTCTCTCTAATTTGCCTTACTCATAGTGCAATTTTTTTGCTATATGCGCTGAATATATTTATAAAAGTAAGATAAAATAAACAAATTTTTAAGCAAAGGAAAGTATGTCTTCTTGCTAAAATCATTTCTGTAGTTATGACACCAAAAATGCAGACTTTTTCTCTCTTTAAACACATGATTCTCTTTCTTCTAATTTTAATAAGGTATTGTTGTCAATCAACAATAATTTTTAAAAAATATTTAAATTTTTTAAATTTAATAAATAAATGATCCACTTATTTCAGATTCATTTAAAACAAATATTTTTTAATTAAATATATGACTTTATATTGTTCTTTTTATTTAGTTATTTATATGCTACATGAAAACTATAGAAGACAACATGAGTACATCATATATTTTAACCCTTAATAAAATATTTAAAAAACAGTCCAAAAGAATTAACATATGATTATCATGACCAACTGAACATTCTATGAATAACTCATGGTTAATTAACACTAAACTACCACAACAATGAAGTCAATAATTATGTGCAATTATGTACCTTGTACTTTTTTAAAACACCTTACAATTAACAAGATATATATATATCCTACAACAATTATAGTCATTTTCACCATTACATTTCATTCTAAATAAATATTTGAAAAATAAGTCTATAAGGTTATATAAGTTGCATAAATTTTGATCAATAAAATCAATCCTTTTATTTCTGATATATATTGATACTTAATATCAAATAAAACCATGGAATAAAATCATAAACTGAATATTTACTATTATATCCAGAATGATTGACACATTGATTTTAGGCCTTGCAATAAACTATATTTTTTTAAATCACTAATCTCACAAATTCAACACATCTTACTGACCTCACACAGTAACTGAGACAAATTTTTATGTCCCCAGTCAAGATATCTACATTTGTGACTACATGCTTCATGATGATAAAACTATTTGGATTTTAGGGTTTTACTTCTAATGATAAAATCTTACATTTATCCCTAATACTTAAGCTTTTTATATAATTTTTCTTGAAAGATACCTGGTCATCATTTTGCATGGCAGCTCATTTAAACTAATATTATAATATGAATGACCTTGCTTTATCTGAGTTTCTAAACTTTGAATATCTTGTCCCTGTGTATTCTGTACCATCTCAAACTCTTTATCATTAATTTGTTGATACTCATTAATATTTGTTTTTAGGGTTATATTTTTATTTGGATATTTCATCTATACTTTTCTGTCTTAGTATCTTTCTCTCAAGTCCAATTTTTCCTCTTTTCTATACTATCTTCTAACTTAATTTTTATTTACATTTGATTTTGAGTTGTTTCCATCTTATTCTCTAGTTCATTAAACTTAACTTTAAAGCTATGTATTTGCTCTTCTCCCAATTTTATTTCATGAACTAAACTGATGCACATGTTTAATCTCTTGTTTTAACATATTCTCTAACTCATATTGGTCCTCTTCTATCTTCATGATTAGCATTTCCTGGCCTTGTTTCAATTCTTGTTTAAGTATTTCTTGATTCTTGCCACATGTTTCTTGGTTTTGTTTTAATTCTTGTTTAAGCTCTTCTTGGTTTTGTTGACTTTCATTGATCTTAATCATTAAGCTTTGCAACATTACCATTATGGATTCATTTTGATCCTTTATTGATGTGACAGAGACTTCATTAACTTCTTTTCCCTGTTCTAATATATTTAACTTTTGCATTTTCCATGATTTATTTTAAGATTTATATTTACTACTTTATTTTAGAAAGAAAAGAACATAAATCTTCTCCCAAATTCAATATCTCAGAGCAAATAAAATGAATAACTTGTATTCTCTACTATGCTCTGTATTCTGAACCTTACAAATTAATTGAATCTTTACTCAAACATATTTCAATTCATTAATATACTCTCTTTTAATATAATATACCACAATGGCATCTCCTTTCAATAGTGGTTTAATTACCTATCCATAATATTATTATCCCAAACTAAGATGTACAACTGTTTTTTTTTATTTTTTTATTCAACTTACATTGTGTTTAATAAAGCATAAATTTCATGATTATGCTAAAAAGTCTTTGCATTAGGCTATTGTCAACAAATTCAAATAGTGAGCATATTGTTTTCCATATATTTTCTAAAATAACTAAGGTGCAATACCTTCAATAAAATAAACTAGCATCAAATACTTCTCATAATTTATTTTACAGTTGCTTTATGAGGAAAACTTAATAATATTTATTAGTTATGAGCCCACATTCCTTTGGCATTTTACTAACATAGAGCACATATCTAGTGCTTTGAAGTCACAAACCTAAATTGTTGTTTTTAATTGTTATATAGCAAATCCAGGCATCATCTTTTGGTACTCTTCCTTTATGTACCCATTTTTTACATATCTATAAAACACTTTATTTAACAAGCATAGTAAAACTTTGCTATTTTTCAACTCATGTATTCTTACAACTCTAGTTTTCAGAAAACAATTCAACAACCCCACTCTAAATTTAAACCTTTGACAAAGCACAACTACAAATTCAAAAATGATTATCCATTGATCTCATTACTCTGTTTAATCTAATACTAGTTACTAGTATATACAAAAATTGCTGATACTAATTGTAATCATTAATCAAATATTTTAATTTTATCTATCCATTATTATACGACTTTAACTCACATAGGTTATGGATAAATCCTTGAACCCTTGTTGGGAAGCCAAAATGTGAAGGAAACTATCTGAAACATATGAACAATGCTAAGGATCTAACATTGTCTCATGATTACCAATATTTCCTTGTTGGATGAGCCAAGTGTAAAAAAAAATTGATAAAGACTGCCAAAATGTAAAGCTAAATTAAGTGTCATTTATTGAATAGCTTGTAAATTGTGGTAATCATGAATATAACAAAAATCTAACTGAGCAGGTCTAGCTAGCCTGCAAGTATCTCATAGATTTGTTTAACTATACATAATAAATAAAATCATGAACCAAGTGGTTTTCTCCACTTTTGCACTAAATATTGGGGCACTCAAATATATTACATAAATGTTGTACTTAGGCAACTAAATATATAACTAAAAATAAACAAACATGTTGATTCACAAATGGCTTTATTGCAATTTAAATTTATATTTACAATGGACTCATGAATTTATAAGTTGTCAATGGTTCAGAGAATGGATATCTTGTTTAGCAAAGAAGATACACTTCAATAAATAATTACTTATTTTATAATAAAGTATAGTATGGAATGTACAATCTATTAACTTAATTATAAAAAAATTGAGTAATAAAATAATTTTATAATGATTGATGCAATAGACAAATCAAAATACTTAGGTTAATAATAATAATATTAAATTTATTGAAATAAGCATTAATTTATTGAGGTGGAAAAAATAAAAATCATAAATATAATTTACCAACTGCAATCTAATATATATTTTGATAATTTACCTCACCCCCTTTTTTAAGATTGCAATTAATAGATATGATATACATTTTAAATTATTAAAGCATATAGTCATAAAAGTGTTAAAGATAAACTCTTTTTTTCAAAATGAGGAAACAAAGTAATAAAAGTTTTTAATCTTGTTACTTTTTTAAAATTTAGTTTAAAAATTAGTGAATGATATGTAAGGCTATATAAATGAAAATTATTAATAAAAAAATGTTTAATATATATTTTATCATTAAAGTTATCATTATGCCATTTCAATCATTTCTTTTATTAAAGTGAAATTTATCTGACAGCATTAATTTAAAAGATTTTTATTAATATCTGTTACCACAGTTTTCATATATATATATGTCCAAAAGATGGCGCTATACCAAAACCGCCGAACAAGTGTAAGATTTGTTTTACATAAACGAAAAAAGAGTCAGAAATTAACTACCTCTTTCATTTGCTCACCCCCAGATCAGCTGATTTCAAGCTGGTTTGCTATCCTCAGTGGGGGATAGAGTATAGAAACTAGATCTAAACACTGACTCTCAAGTGTTTATGCAAAACGTTTCTATCAGATTGCAAGCGTGAATTTTTCAGACCGGTAAAGTCTTCAAACCCAGCCTAGCAAGCTAGATATTTATATGGGTCTGATCTCAGTTCAGAATCACCATATAATCAAAGTCTCTGCAATATATATCATTGCAAGAAAACTCTAAAGGTACATTTATGAAAAAACAAATACAAGTTAATCACGTAACCTGCTATCACTTGTTATTTATGTCCAAAAGATGGCGCTATACCAAAACCGCCGAACAAGTGTAAGATTTGTTTTACATAAACGAAAAAAAGAGTCAGAAATTAACTACCTCTTTCATTTGCTCACCCCCAGATCAGCTGATTTCAAGCTGGTTTGCTATCCTCAGTGGGGGATAGAGTATAGAAACTAGATCTAAAACACTGACTCTCAAGTGTTTATGCAAAACGTTTCTATCAGATTGCAAGCGTGAATTTTTCAGACCGGTAAAGTCTTCAAACCCAGCCTAGCAAGCTAGATATTTATATGGGTCTGATCTCAGTTCAGAATCACCATATAATCAAAGTCTCTGCAATATATATCATTGCAAGAAAACTCTAAAGGTACATTTATGAAAAAACAAAATACAAGTTAATCACGTAACCTGCTATCACTTGTTATTTATGTCCAAAAGATGGCGCTATACCAAAACCGCCGAACAAGTGTAAGATTTGTTTTACATAAACGAAAAAAGAGTCAGAAATTAACTACCTCTTTCATTTGCTCACTCCCAGATCAGCTGATTTCAAGCTGGTTTGCTATCCTCAGTGGGAGATAGAGTATAGAAACTAGATCTAAAACACTGACTCTCAAGTGTTTATGCAAAACGTTTCTATCAGATTGCAAGCGTGAATTTTTCAGACCGGTAAAGTCTTCAAACCCAGCCTAGCAAGCTAGATATTTATATGGGTCTGATCTCAGTTCAGAATCACCATATAATCAAAGTCTCTGCAATATATATCATTGCAAGAAAACTCTAAAGGTACATTTATGAAAAAACAAATACAAGTTAATCACGTAACCTGCTATCACTTGTTATTTATGTCCAAAAGATGGCGCTATACCAAAACCGCCGAACAAGTGTAAGATTTGTTTTACATAAACGAAAAAAGAGTCAGAAATTAACTACCTCTTTCATTTGCTCACCCCCAGATCAGCTGATTTCAAGCTGGTTTGCTATCCTCAGTGGGGGATAGAGTATAGAAACTAGATCTAAAACACTGACTCTCAAGTGTTTATGCAAAACGTTTCTATCAGATTGCAAGCGTGAATTTTTCAGACCGGTAAAGTCTTCAAACCCAGCCTAGCAAGCTAGATATTTATATGGGTCTGATCTCAGTTCAGAATCACCATATAATCAAAGTCTCTGCAATATATATCATTGCAAGAAAACTCTAAAGGTACATTTATGAAAAAACAAATACAAGTTAATCACGTAACCTGCTATCACTTGTTATTTATGTCCAAAAGATGGCGCTATACCAAAACCGCCGAACAAGTGTAAGATTTGTTTTACATAAACGAAAAAAGAGTCAGAAATTAACTACCTCTTTCATTTGCTCACCCCCAGATCAGCTGATTTCAAGCTGGTTTGCTATCCTCAGTGGGGGATAGAGTATAGAAACTAGATCTAAAACACTGACTCTCAAGTGTTTATGCAAAACGTTTCTATCAGATTGCAAGCGTGAATTTTTCAGACCGGTAAAGTCTTCAAACCCAGCCTAGCAAGCTAGATATTTATATGGGTCTGATCTCAGTTCAGAATCACCATATAATCAAAGTCTCTGCAATATATATCATTGCAAGAAAACTCTTTTTTGGTATAGCGCCATCTTTTGGACATAAATAACAAGTGATAGCAGGTTACGTGATTAACTTGTATTTGTTTTTTCATAAATGTACCTTTAGAGTTTTCTTGCAATGATATATATTGCAGAGACTTTGATTATATGGTGATTCTGAACTGAGATCAGACCCATATAAATATCTAGCTTGCTAGGCTGGGTTTGAAGACTTTACCGGTCTGAAAAATTCACGCTTGCAATCTGATAGAAACGTTTTGCATAAACACTTGAGAGTCAGTGTTTTAGATCTAGTTTCTATACTCTATCCCCCACTGAGGATAGCAAACCAGCTTGAAATCAGCTGATCTGGGGGTGAGCAAATGAAAGAGGTAGTTAATTTCTGACTCTTTTTTCGTTTATGTAAAACAAATCTTACACTTGTTCGGCGGTTTTGGTATAGCGCCATCTTTTGGACATAAATAACAAGTGATAGCAGGTTACGTGATTAACTTGTATTTGTTTTTTCATAAATGTACCTTTAGAGTTTTCTTGCAATGATATATATTGCAGAGACTTTGATTATATGGTGATTCTGAACTGAGATCAGACCCATATAAATATCTAGCTTGCTAGGCTGGGTTTGAAGACTTTACCGGTCTGAAAAATTCACGCTTGCAATCTGATAGAAACGTTTTGCATAAACACTTGAGAGTCAGTGTTTTAGATCTAGTTTCTATACTCTATCCCCCACTGAGGATAGCAAACCAGCTTGAAATCAGCTGATCTGGGGGTGAGCAAATGAAAGAGGTAGTTAATTTCTGACTCTTTTTTCGTTTATGTAAAACAAATCTTACACTTGTTCGGCGGTTTTGGTATAGCGCCATCTTTTGGACATAAATAACAAGTGATAGCAGGTTACGTGATTAACTTGTATTTGTTTTTTCATAAATGTACCTTTAGAGTTTTCTTGCAATGATATATATTGCAGAGACTTTGATTATATGGTGATTCTGAACTGAGATCAGACCCATATAAATATCTAGCTTGCTAGGCTGGGTTTGAAGACTTTACCGGTCTGAAAAATTCACGCTTGCAATCTGATAGAAACGTTTTGCATAAACACTTGAGAGTCAGTGTTTTAGATCTAGTTTCTATACTCTATCCCCCACTGAGGATAGCAAACCAGCTTGAAATCAGCTGATCTGGGGGTGAGCAAATGAAAGAGGTAGTTAATTTCTGACTCTTTTTTCGTTTATGTAAAACAAATCTTACACTTGTTCGGCGGTTTTGGTATAGCGCCATCTTTTGGACATAAATAACAAGTGATAGCAGGTTACGTGATTAACTTGTATTTGTTTTTTCATAAATGTACCTTTAGAGTTTTCTTGCAATGATATATATTGCAGAGACTTTGATTATATGGTGATTCTGAACTGAGATCAGACCCATATAAATATCTAGCTTGCTAGGCTGGGTTTGAAGACTTTACCGGTCTGAAAAATTCACGCTTGCAATCTGATAGAAACGTTTTGCATAAACACTTGAGAGTCAGTGTTTTAGATCTAGTTTCTATACTCTATCCCCCACTGAGGATAGCAAACCAGCTTGAAATCAGCTGATCTGGGGGTGAGCAAATGAAAGAGGTAGTTAATTTCTGACTCTTTTTTCGTTTATGTAAAACAAATCTTACACTTGTTCGGCGGTTTTGGTATAGCGCCATCTTTTGGACATAAATAACAAGTGATAGCAGGTTACGTGATTAACTTGTATTTGTTTTTTCATAAATGTACCTTTAGAGTTTTCTTGCAATGATATATATTGCAGAGACTTTGATTATATGGTGATTCTGAACTGAGATCAGACCCATATAAATATCTAGCTTGCTAGGCTGGGTTTGAAGACTTTACCGGTCTGAAAAATTCACGCTTGCAATCTGATAGAAACGTTTTGCATAAACACTTGAGAGTCAGTGTTTTAGATCTAGTTTCTATACTCTATCCCCCACTGAGGATAGCAAACCAGCTTGAAATCAGCTGATCTGGGGGTGAGCAAATGAAAGAGGTAGTTAATTTCTGACTCTTTTTTCGTTTATGTAAAACAAATCTTACACTTGTTCGGCGGTTTTGGTATAGCGCCATCTTTTGGACATAAATAACAAGTGATAGCAGGTTACGTGATTAACTTGTATTTGTTTTTTCATAAATGTACCTTTAGAGTTTTCTTGCAATGATATATATTGCAGAGACTTTGATTATATGGTGATTCTGAACTGAGATCAGACCCATATAAATATCTAGCTTGCTAGGCTGGGTTTGAAGACTTTACCGGTCTGAAAAATTCACGCTTGCAATCTGATAGAAACGTTTTGCATAAACACTTGAGAGTCAGTGTTTTAGATCTAGTTTCTATACTCTATCCCCCACTGAGGATAGCAAACCAGCTTGAAATCAGCTGATCTGGGGGTGAGCAAATGAAAGAGGTAGTTAATTTCTGACTCTTTTTTCGTTTATGTAAAACAAATCTTACACTTGTTCGGCGGTTTTGGTATAGCGCCATCTTTTGGACATAAATAACAAGTGATAGCAGGTTACATGATTAACTTGTATTTGTTTTTTCATATATATATATATATAACTTCAGCTGATGTTTCATTATTCATTAGATGATCTCCAATTATTATTCCTCTTCATATTACAATCCAAGGTGAATTCAATGATATTAGCTCTTTGGAAGTTAGCATAGTGTTTATGATATCCATTTAATTTGTCATAAAGATAGAAAATGAAAAAAGAGCTCATGCCCCTCTTTCTAAGTTGTCTTACAGTGCACATTTCTTTGTTATATGTCCTGAATATATTTATAAAAGTAAGATAGAATAAACACAATTTTCTAAGCAAAAGAAAGTATGTCTTCTTACTAAAATTATTTCTGTAGCTATGGCACCAAAAATGCATTCTTTTCCTTTTTTAAACAATGGCTTGTGAACACGTAATTCTCTTTTTTCTTATTTTAATAAGGTATTGTTATCAGTCAACAATAATTTAAACAAAATATTTATTTTCTAAAAATTTAATAAATAGGTGAACCACTTATTTCAGATTCATTCAAAACGATAAATCTTTTTTATTAAATATATGATCTTTAATTGCTTTTTTATTTAGTTATTTATACATTACAAGAAAATTATAGATGGTAATATGTGTACATAACAATATATATACAATAATTAGCAGTCTTTCACAAACTTTGTAAATGTAAATATTGAAATTTTTATTGTAATTTCAATTACCTATATATATATATATATATATTGTAATGTTTATTTATATATGGTACAAATATATTGGCATTTGGTAAAAGCTAAAAAAATAAAAGTAAATTTAGATTTTTTTGTGAGTATAATTTTTTTAAAAAAAAAAAAATGTACAATGAAAGTTAAATTATTTTTTTGTATTTTTTTTTAATGTAATTAGAAATAAAAGTAGAATTGGAAAGAACAAAAGAATTCCAAAAACAAGTAAAAAGTAAGAAAAATATTTTGGCTAATTAAAGATGGCCGAAAAACTTGATAAAAAAAAAGAGAACTTAATAACGTAAATTTTATAAAGAATCTACAAGATTATGAACCAAAAAACACCATGATAATAGCATGCACAGAAGTCTGAAAACTGGGCCTCTAGTTTAAAAGGCAGAGGTCAGTTTGAAGAATGTCTTGTTCATTTGTTTCTCTAGTTGGTCTTGGATAACAATAATATATCCAAGATCGCTCTACGCTGAAATAATTCGGCATGTCGAAGTGAACCAGAGCTTCTGCGGACATCATGCCTGAAGATGTACACCAGAAAAGCATTCGTGACCAACTAGGAGAATGGACCACAAGATCACCTAATAATCAAAGGTTGTGAGCTCATTTTAACTCCAAAAAACTATGCATAGTTATCTACAACCATCGTGAATTCACTAAACTTACCAGTAAGTTATGCTTCATTACTCCTGATTGTAGCCAAATTAAATGTTTTCAAACAATTTCTAAAAGTATGTTTAAACAATCCTGATAGAGACATTAATTTTCTTGTACAAGAGACATTCATTTTTAAGGAACTTTCTAGAAAAAATTTGGAAGTGAACAGTAATTGTAAAAAAAATTTTATTAATTGATTCACGTCTGAATTAAATGTGTTCTTTCTAATTTAATTGATAAATAATTTATTTCAAATATTTTTTAATCTATTAGAATAAAAATATTTCTAATACCAATTTTCATTTGTGCATTATTAATAATAGTTATTATTTTTTATTATTAAATTTATTATTAGTTTAATAAGATTTAAAATGTAATTTACCTTTGCCAATATGTTTGAATAAGCCCAGAAATAATAATCTTAAAAAATAATTCTCATTATGGTATGATGTAATACCAATTAGTTTAAAAGTATTTTTCTTTTTTTATTCATGAGACATTATTTGACGATTTAGTGGACTCTTTAAAATTAAAGGTCCTGGTGCCCATATTAAATAAATTAAAAGCTGATTTCATCAATAGCATAATTCTCAACAATTAATTGGCCAAGTTGATCAGGAAATATAGCTATGTTTTTTTTTAGAAATAGAAATACAACTTTCTTCTTTTGATATAACTTGATCAACTCATGTGCAGTTTATATTAGCGTGTAGAGGCCTAGCAAAATGGAAAACGTTGTAATATATATATATTGTGCCATTACAATTTAGTCAGTAGCTAAATTTGTAGTAATGTGCATGAAAAAAAATGTAGAACCAAAATCATCATCACATTTTTATATAGCAAAGGAAGCTGTAGGGCATCCAAATTTAAACCCTACAGGAGTAAGTCCAAAAAAAACAGACAGAAAGAGAGGGGGGACAACAGTTATATTCTTTGGTTGTTTAAACATTCAGTTATTCAATAATCAATTTGTTAAATAGAGTTACAAAACCTATATAGGCAATGTGTGTTAAGAAAGCTAGTTAGTCATTTGTATGTATTAAATATTAACTTTCTTTAAAACTAACCTACACTTGATTGATTCTAATATCTTATTCTGTTTCTATTTTACTTTTCTATAATTGTAATTTGAATTGAAAAAGTTACAGATTTAATTTTAAATATTAGGGTTATAATTTTTAAACTAGCATTCATATTATTTTAATGGACAGTTTATGAATGATTTGAATGATAAAATATGTGCGTACATTACATATAGAAATCTACTTTTATTACATATTGAAATAAAAAGAGGAAAGTCTGTTAATTTATTTTTTTGTCTGAGTCAACAATTTTATCTTATAAATAATTGTTTGTCATTTTGAAGTTTAATCTTGGTGAGAACTTTAATTTTGAAATTGTCTCATCTTAAGATCAAAAGAAAGAAGCTCCAATTTTAGATGTTACAGATATATGTGAGGAAAAAGGATTAAGACTATTTTTTTTCTTCAAGACAAAAGTTTGTCTGAAAACCAGGTGTGTGATTTTTTTTTTAATGTTCCTAAAAAAGATTGCACTCTCCAGCTAAAAACGAATTGGTCAAAAATAGAAATAAAAAAAATCGGATATAAAAGCAGTCTGAAAATCAGTTGACTGGGAGAGCAGACTTTTAAAAATATTGAGAGAAAACACAAGCATTTCAACTCTACAAAAATTCCCAATTTCAAGTCATTTTTTATATATATATTGAATTTTGCAGGTTAAAGGTATAAGAATGGCGGAGTAAAAAATTTTTTATATATGTCTCATCTTTTACCAGATTATCAGCCCGCAGATCATATAGGAAAGAAAGAGCCTTGTCTGAATTAAAAAAAAATATTCTACACTTTCAACTGACTGAGAGAGATAAGATGTTTTAAATAGAAAGAAGAAAACATTCACCTGCATTCGAAGGAGATCAGAAAAATGATCAATCTACTGATAAATATTAATCATCGAGTCCAATTAATTGTTCCAGTGATTGAGTTTAAACCTAGAAAAAATTATAAATGTGAAGACAACTTCTATATTTCATCCACTATGAGAATCATGTTTGACAGGAAAGGAAAAAAAGTTCCAGTGCCAATACGATTCCCATTAAAGCAAATAACCTTGGTAGAATCATCACCATCAAATAATTATACACTTAAAGAGACGGTTCCAAAGAAACATGGAAATTGTTGCTGCTAAGGTATAGATAGACATTAAACAAGATAAATTTGAATCATTGGAAGTCACTACCAAAGAATAGAACTAGTAATATGAATTTTTTTATATATATTTTCTTTATGACATCAGAGACTTAGTAAAACTTTAGCAATAAAGTTGTATATTTTCGTTTGTTATCTCAGAACTTTTAAAACAGCTAAGATTGATTGAAACCAAGAATTTCTTACTAGTGATAACCATAAGCTTCATTAATGATTTTATATGTACTAAAATTATAATTGTCTATTAACCTAAAGTTATGAAATGTTATTGATATGTAAAATATTATTTTTTTTTGTATTATTATTTTGGTTTTAAATAATCTTTTAGTTTTCATGGGGATAAACACGTGCATACATAATAATACTTGTTGCATATATGTAATTGTGTGTGAATGTAAAATAATAGGCAGTATTAAAAATATTAGATTATTGTGTTTTAAGTTAAAGTATAGCATTTCAGAGCTTAGAAAGGAGGGGAGAAAAATGTACTTTAAAACTTGTTTCTAACAAACTTGCTCTTTCCAATTTTATTAACATTTATTTTAATCATTTTACTTTATAGGTTAGATTGTAAAAGTATGTGTGCAAAAGAAAAAAAAAGGAGTGAATATTTTTTTTATGAAATATTTTCTTGTGAATCAAAAACTTTAGCAAACTTAGTACCAAACTTAGTATCCAATTTGAAATACATTTGACGGGAAAGGGTGAAGAATTTAAAATTAATGCTATGAATTTAAAACAGCCGATTATGATTATTGTTATTATTGTTAATATCAATTTTCATGTAGATATAGAAATTTTTATGTATATGTTAGAAATGCAGTAATAAATGTTAATTTGTTTTATTAAACAGAAGCGTATATCTATTT
Organism: Epiperipatus broadwayi; assembly: GCA_028023455.1. NCBI lineage: Eukaryota > Metazoa > Onychophora > Udeonychophora > Euonychophora > Peripatidae > Epiperipatus > Epiperipatus broadwayi. Next base: position 110,178 of record JAQFVV010012947.1, on the reverse strand, counting down.
CATTAAGAGTATATATTGTAATGGATGTTTAAGACACCATTACAAAAATTATACTTTTATAGGGGTAAAGAAAATAAAATAGATTTTTATTTAAGATTTCATTTGTAAAACTTGATTAAAGGTTTTTTTTAATGCTTGTACTAATATATATGTATGTGCGTGGGAATTATATTTTAATATCACAGTTATATTTGTTTTTTAATTTTGATTTTAAAAAAAAGAAAACTAAGATTACTTTTTTGTTAAATTTATGTAAAAGTAAAGTGTACAAATAGATTGCTTTACAGATTTGGGATTTATATTGATGAGAATAATTAAAAAAGAAAACAAAAAGAAAAGAATTTTTCATTAGTTGGTTCCTAGATCTGTAAAGGGCAATTTATTTCGTTAATTAGATAACTATTGTTATCTAGACAGAAAATTTTTAAATTTTAATTAAAAAGAAAAAGTTTGGTAATTGGTTTAAGAGATATGATTCAGATATAACAGGCTGAATCAGGCCATTGGATTATCTTTGACTAGCTTTCAATACTTGCATCAGCTAGAATACTTGCACCAGTGCAAAGAGACAGACACCAACTCTGACAGGAGAATTGCACAACTATTCCTGCCAAAAATACTTGGAAAGAACGATTCCTGCATATTCTGAAAGCTGATCCGGTAATTATTCTACCTAGAATGAACATTAAACCTACAGCAAGAATATTTTCTTTACCATGATGTGCTAAGATTCTCACCAGGACAGGTTCAGACATCCTGTGTCTCCATTAACTACCTATAATGCCATAAGAACTGGCTTCAAAGAAACCACTAACCAACTCACCCAAGCCTACCATCAGTGAATCCCGAGTAACGGACTATACTTAAGAAGTTTAGTGCACTAGCGTTTAACTAAATTATTAATTTACCTTATGCTCCACAATTTAAATAATTTTATTGTCTTAGATTTGTTTTCTATTTTAAATATAAATGTTTTTCAAGTTGTATATTATGTGATTCATTTTCTGTGTGCTTGATAAATCTTTTTTTTTCTTTTAACGAGTGCTAGTTTCAAACCTTGGTAAGTAAGTAGTAGTAAGATAGTAGCTTATTTTAATCTCACATTCCATGTTGTTACAGAGCGCAGTCTGGATATTACAGACTAATTTAATTGGCTTTTGGCTTGTGACCCATTTTTATTAGCTGTACTTATGTTGTGACCTTAATTATTAGTAATAGACGATTACAAAATATAATAGTCTTTAGTTTTATTTCTTAAAGCTTCCAATTCGTTTATTAGGGGCACGTACGATCATTTTAACCCTTTCTATAGGTAGATTGTGAGCTCCTAGCCTGTCTCACTCAGAGGGAGGTCAATCGATTGAAAGTAATAACTTTCAACACTCTTTTTATTATTATTAATGTTTTGGAAGCTACCTTCACATTTCTTCTGTTTCGACATAAATCTCTTTTCCTAACTTAGGGTTATAAGCAGGAAGCTAACCTCCCTTGTCTGATGTGAGATCACTGTATACTTACTAATACTTCTGCTACTGTCAGTATTTTGTGCTCTTTCATGCACAGGAAATCGCTCTCAAAGCCATATAAATATTTTACTTTAATTTTGACGAATGTACGTGTAGTACATATTTTAAGTGTGCTTTAAAAATTATTATTTAGATTTATGTTTATTTTATCATACTTTTAATAAAATTATTTATTTATTCATTTACTTAGTTGATTTTGTTTTCTGTTGCTACCTTTCCAACTCACTGAACAAAACATAGATCTCATTTGCTTGATTGAGCTAGTCCGGCGCATTCAATTCGCATATCCTGTAACCCCTTAAAAATAAATGTCTAGTTCCAAATTTTGGACTAGTGGCACCCTGGCGGTCAGTATATGTGAGTCTAAAGCTTTTGTCTGGTATAATATATATTTTTTATTAGTTGTGATCATTCATCATCAAGGTGAATATTAGCTATTTAAGTTCTAATTAGATATACTAAGATTAGCCACTAATTATTAATTTCTGAAACTAAATTTTATGATTAGGCTTAGTCCTAAAGCTGTGGTTGAAACCATTGTCATTATCATTGTCATCATCATCATCATCACGTTTTACTTAATGAGATAGATAAATGTTTAAAGGCCATAAATAAATAGTGATTTTATGGTATTTAGTTGACATTTGTAAAGAAATATTATAACCACCATTCTATCATCTATGTCATGCCAGGATGAGTGAATTGCCATCCTAAATTAATAGTAATCTGAGCTAATAAAACTTATAAAAAAATATTGAAATGCATTTATTATCTTAAGATCGAAGAAATAATTTCTGTTCAATGAATTTTATATACTCCACTTTAGTTTAAATATATTTTATGTTTACCTAAATATTAGTGCATACAGTGATATGGGTCTAAAAGCAAAATCCTCCATTTGTATTAGAAATAAAGTACCAAAAAGGGATTCAAACCTGGTACATGTGAAAATGTTATAAGATATAACTGTGTCTAGGTTCAGATAATCTAGTGGTGCCCTGCTAGACCATATTCACTTGTTATTTATTTAAATATGCACTTGACATCAAACCAAGAGATGAAAGTGAATAAAATCTACCTTCTGTATACCTGAGAAGATATTTTATTGAGTACTAGTGTACTCACCCACTTGATGTTATTTCCTGAATTATAATAGTTTGTTCTTAATAATTGTTTATGGTTTCTACTTGTTTATTGATGATACAATGCCTGCCTATCCAGGGTTTGAAATAGGCCAGACACCTTAAATGATTAGTCTCCAGGCATTATTGTTTCTAATTATTGATATTGTGATATCTTGAAAAATCTAATTATAGAAATATATTTAATTTATTCCTACTTATCATTTTAATATTTGTTCAATAACGTATAGCTACTATCCAGGTATAAAATGGTAAAATGGTAATATTTATATTTGAATTCTTTTGAGCAATTATTTAAGTTAAATGGATCTCTCATATTTTATTTAAGTTATATATATATATATATATATATATATATATATATATATATATATATATATATATATATATATATATATATATATATATATATATTGTAACTGATGGAATTTGATCAATGCTGGGTGATGGGTAGAATGATCTAATCTGATCTGATGAAAAATCTAAAATCTAATTTAATTTAATCTAGTCTAGCTCAATCGGGTCGCCATTATGTAATAAACCATCACAAAGCACAAATAATCTCTCTTAAAGTCTAATTTGTTTAAGCTATATGTGAAACGAAAGAATAATGAGATTATCTGCTCCAGACATCAACAAATCCATCACAATTACAACATAAACTGCACTGAGCAATGAACTAGCATATCATCGCCCTAAACAATAATGTATGATTAGGCTAACTACTTGATTATCAATCTAATGAAAATCAAATCCAATTAATAACTAAAGCAGATTCCAATATATATTTTATTAACCTATTATTATTGTAGTAATTTAAATCTACTTCATTATTTAATGATGCTGCATTTTATCTTAACGGATAAGCTTCTAAGTACCTATAATTGTATTTTACAAAACCTTTTAAAATATAGACACTATTTAAATTGTTGAAACAAAATAATATTTGAACCAAACGTATATCTAATTTAATAAACGTTAAATAGAAAATATAAACATTTATTCGTATCTTTCATCTTTCAATAAGCGATACACAATTCTTTCTACTTTAATATTTAATTAATAATTTTGTATTGACATCAACTGGCTTTAATATCATTTTATAAACACTTTGAAAATTTATGCACTCCTTTAAATGTTTAAACAAATTAATCTACGTCTAGTTTACTAAGAAGCTATAAAGTAATATATAAATAATTTATTCATATCTTCCAATAAAGTGATACTTAATTATTGCTTCGTTTATGTGTTAAAATAGAATACTTCACTAGAATTTATTATCAACACTCTATTAGCTCATTTCTAACTCTACAATGCCCAACCACATTACATAAAAGATATATTAAGTTTCTATTGGATGTTTATTCACCTATGAGTATTAATATTATTTATTTGAATCTTTAAACAATTGAATATAAAATTGGTTGGCAATAATTAAAATATATGATTATAATTTAGATTCATCCCAATTTAAAGATAATATTCAATTAAACTATTCAATGAAGTTTGTACTCTTTATTTTAGAGAGGTTAAAAAAAAATATCTAAGACGAGTTATTCTGAACCAACGATAAAGTACGATCTATTTAGATTTTTCTGACTGAATCAGACAAACATGAAATGATTGACGTTGTAATATTAACTAAGATAAATGATAATATATATAATATTCGAATGCAAATATAAATATAAAATTCATATGGGAATAAAATAAAATACTAATATGCAAAACATACCATATCTTATATTCTAGCTCACTTACCAAGCTGAGTTTGAACCTTGTCATTTAAATAGCTAAGTCATCTTATTCAATCCAAATAATAAAAAAAATTAACGGAGTCTGGTCATTTGAATCACTCAATTTATTTGATTATATAAAAGAAAATTGGCAAGATTAATAACAAAATACATCGGAAATTAATTTATATTTCAGATTGATTGAATAAATAAAAATGATAAAATTACTATGTGTATCTCTAAATGTGTTGCGAAAACAATAACGACATAAAAAAAATGAATGAATGAATGGAGAGACTTTTGGATATTTTACTGAAAAATTTATATATAACAGATACCAAAGATATGAAATAGGATGAGATTGAAGTCTATTTGTTTATCAAAATAATAACCGATAAATGAATATGAAATAATATGATATATTTGAATCTCTCCGATCATTTTCATTTAATAAATTATATTACTCTTAAAGATAATTTAAATAAAATACAAATCATCCTTTTTAAATACATGTAAAAAAAATTAATATGCGCACATTTTTATATATAAAAAAAAATCATACCATATATAAGAGTCTGTCCGTTTTCACTATTTATTTGTCCATTGCAATTTACTTATCCTCAGTTTCTATGATGCAAAGAGAAGTTTATTTCTCAGAAAAGATAAGTCGAACTTTATAATGCTTCACTAACAGTCCCTTTTCCTTTCCAGAGAGGAGAGTGCAATTTAATTAGCCTTTTTATGATGCAAATTAATCCAGTTGATCCTGAGTGTTCCTTAGCTTGTGACACGATATTTATCCAAATCCAACGGTGGTTATATGCCAAACTTTAAACCAGAAATATCTTTATTTTTAAAACTAAAATAGCCGATTTTTATATAAAGCATTTTTTTTTCATAGGTTCTTTTTTTTTTTTTTTTTTACATTTTGTTCCCATTTCTTTTGGAAATCCTTCACAACTGCCCTTCAAATGATTGAACAGGCAGATAATTTAAATTATTTTTCCATGCTTTATGGTTTAACAGCTAAAAAAAAATATTGAAGAACTTTTATTTATAAGAACATAGAAAATATGTCCATTCGTGGCAATCACAAAAAGATGATAGCTTACTCTTCTAGCCTTTTGTGGCTTTTTATATGTTCTCTTTCTGACGTTCTGGTATCATAACAACCATTGGAAAATACTCGAATAAAGCTCAAACCAAACAAAATTTTTACAGCAGTTTTCATGCGGTTTGTAATGTAAGTTTGGAGAAAAAGATACATGAAAATTAAATCAAAATTTGATTAGATTTTTCCTATTATTTGTAAACCAAAATACAAAATTGGCATTACAACCTTTATTCACTTTATAAACACAAATAATTTACACATATATATTTTTTTAATAATAATATTTTTTTAAATTAATTTATAAACAAATATACATAACATAAAAACATTGAACTATATGTAATAATGTTACTATGGTGACTTCATTGACAGAAAAATAAAATATGTAAAATAATATCGATCCTATTTAAGTAAACTTATATTGTACTGAATTGTTTTCAAAATTTATTTATTTACCTATATGTTTTTCCTGAGTTTGATTATAGCGAATTTATTATTTTAAAGCTAGAATCAACAGTAAACAATTCTATTTAAAAGCTTTAGGTTGCCATGGTGATCAATTTAAATCTATATTTCCAAGATCTTCCATTATCTATCTATCAAGCACAAGAAAAATCAAACAAGATCAACAAACTTCTTTATTTTATTTTTTTTAAATACCTTGATCATTAATCTGAATATTCACAATATATATATATATATATATCATTATGATCCTCATAATCTGGAATTCAAATAAGAATGATGATTTAAAAATATTAGTAATTCATATATCAAATAGCTTAGGATTGTTAAATATGTAACCAGTCTGTACTCCATAAATAGATTGTCAAAGCTCAAAATAATAAAAAAACTATTTAAGATTCAATATTACAAAAGAAATACTATTCAATCTAACATTGCTTTCCATTGAAAATAGATTATTTGAAGATTTAAATTTAAATGAGATAATAGATAAATTTTCTGAAATTAAAGCAAGGAAAATAAAGTTATATTAATTTTATTTTTCTTTTATAATAATATTAATTTGTTATAAGTTAAGTATTACTATTTTGATAAGAATAGATGTTGTATTGCTGTTTTCTTATATTAAAATTAAAAATTTTATTTATTCATTCATTTTTTATTTACTGGGGCTTTACTCCATAATTGTGCCCAGAGCCTCAAAATCCACAGGACATAACTTAACAAATACTGCATCAATCTTGATGAATCTCACATTTTTTTGTGGAGAATTTTATAGACTATGAATTTTTGCTTTAATTGTTTAAAATCTTTGGTAAGCACTGGAATAGCAACAAAAACTGCAAAAAGAGAGTAGCACTTATTAATGTTGTGGCCTGGAACCATGAATTTAATTTTTCACTTACAAGTGGAGAATGATCTATGTTAAACATTCATAATAAAAAAGTTATATTTTTATGATATTGTTGTTAATAACTCATATATTATATAAAAATTGTCATTATCTGCATGTAAATATAACTCAAATACATAAACCATGGGAACTGCACTATTATTTATATCAGTTGGACTATTGAATTTAATGAACATTTTACAATTTTATTTTAAATAAATTTAATAAATTCAGTTTTAAAATAGCTCAGAAATTTTAATATGTGGAAAGAATACAAATGAAATTGAATTAATTTATCTATTTCATAACGAATTTTAAAATTTAAACTATTCAAATTAAAAGTATTTTATTTGACATGCAACATTGTTTATAAAAATGCATTAAAATAATTATTTTTAACTGCTGTTGGTAGCTCGCATATTATTACTACATGTAAATATTAAATATATTTCAACTATCCAATATACTATTTTTTAAGATTTTCATTTAGCAACGAGGATAAATATTAGAACTCTAAAACAAAAAATTCAGGAATGTTTTTATCATTTATTGTTGCCTTATTATATTTATCTATTATATATCTAAATTTGAAAATTGGTTTGTTACTTAAAATTTTGCACCAATCTTGACGAATCTTGCATGATTTTCTTTTGGGGGCAGAGTGATTTTTAATTATGGTAATGTTTTAAAAAATAGGTATTTTTCTGCTGATGTAAAATAAACTGTGGGGACAGCTAGTTGTAATATAAAATATTTAAAAAAAACACAATACAATACCATTTAATAGTTAACTGTTCATTGAATAATGCCTTCTTAATATATTTATGGTAGAGAAAAGTAATGAATAAATTCTTGTCCTGTAATAGGATATTTAAAGATTATTTTACAGTTATAATATTAATATATAAAAGCTATTATACAATCATTTTAAAAGAATGAATATAACCAAAATTTTGTTAATAGTTTATATTATAGATGGTATTACAAAAAAACCACCATACATATCTTTTGAGAATAATCCTAGTGCATACTGCTAAACTGATATAAACATCCAAATAATAAATCACACCACATGACTAAGAAATGCAGCACTGCCATTTGTGAAATAAATATATTAAAATCCATATTTCAAAATAGCCAGCCTCAAAATGATACCACTTTGAAATTGTATGCTATTAGATCTTAAATATTCAAATACGAACTTTCTTCTGGGTTATATTTGTTAATAATTATTAATTGTTAGAAATAAGAAATTAATTCTATTAAACTGAATAACAGCAACTAATAGACACACATATATGCATATAAAACATACATAAATCAAACTTTTTGATAAAATGTGTTAAAACCTTTAAAATATGTATTTCATAAACATTCTTGAAACATATAGATAACAACACCAGAAAAAAAAACAAATGACAAATGATGAAGTTGAGTTTTTCTATGTGTTTATATAAATCTTAATAGTATATACACTTTTTGTACAATTATGTAATTCTATTAAATTTATATTGTTCAAATTAATATGAAAAGGTAAAATAATACTAATAAGAAAGTCTTACAAGCACTGAGCCAGCTTTTAGAAGACTTCTTTTTGAATCGTAGTGCTGAATAGAATTGCATTAAAAATATGCATATATAGTGATGAAAACCAATATGTAAATCGATTCAGTAGGTAAATTAGATGTCCCATTTTTTGATAATGGGACTACTTATAAAATGAGGATTTCTTGCAATAGCTCAAATGTCTTTATATTTTTCTATCATTCTTCTCAGCACAAATTGATCTTACATTGGAGAAAAAAGGTGTGTACCATAGCCAGCTCATGATCAAAACAGATTGATTTGTATTCATGATTTAATGTAGCTTTATTATATAAATGTGTGTGCTGGGTGACTCTCAGTGATGTGTGAATACACAGAGTTACAGGATGGACCAGGGGCATGAAATTTTATGTATGACCTGGAGAGCATGTTCAAAAGGTATTATGCCTTTTGTATTGTTTAAAAGATTGTTGAGTGAGGGTGCAATCTGAAGCTAACTCTGAATATGTCTGTGCAGATCTTTTGAAATTTCATTGCAATATGAGAGATTTATCCATGATTAGATATGATATTATTGTCTGAAACTTTGTTAGCATTAGTATAAAATGTTTTTATTAGTGTATTATAGTTATATCCATTATCAGTTAAATCCTTAATATGTGACTTGATATTGATTTTTCTGTCAGTCTTGTGCTTGCATAACTTTTTGTTTCTATGTAAGAAATCTTTCAGTCCTGCAACTTTGTGTCTAAATGAAATGTTAGGCTTGGTGATGAATGGCCCCTCTCACATGGAATGGTTTCACATTAATTTTAAAGTCCATATCCTCCTTGTTTTTTTTGGGGGGTGGGCTATATATAACCAGAAAATTTATCCCCTGGAGACCAAAGTATTTTGGTAAAATGTTATTTTCAAATTTTGAGAGAACAATGCTGCTAACAATACCAATTTTTTATAGTCTCATAGGCCACCCGCTCATTATCTTGTAAAATTTCCTATTGGCAATAGTACAATTTCGTTATTAATCCAATTTAAAACTTAGAAACTCATCATATATAATTAAAAAATGGATATATTAATCTTTAACTGAGGTTTAAAGTGTATAACTGGACTAAAAATAATCTTTAGTTTAATAAATGATTAATAACAATCATTAATGTATTATCTGAAATGGTTTGGTGGCAAAGCTGTTACGGCATAAATGTTTGATGCTTATAAATGAAAGTGCAATTTATATATAATTTTATTCTAAGAATTAATAAAATATAATATTAGTATACATTAAAATTCTATCAATGTACTGTAAAGCGTTAAATTTTAAAAATTCATCTTTTAATACGTTTTATTCATATCTACAAGCTAAAAATAAAACAGCTAAAAACACTTTATACTTGGTATAAAAAAAAAATTTAAAGATTTTTTTTTTTTTAGGAAAATACATTCAATCTATTAAAATCTCTTCACCAAGTACTGTTTTTTATAAAACTTTCTGACACGTTTTAGTGTGACAAGTATTTAAAAGTATCCATTACAGAAACTTTATCAAAAATTTATTTCGTATTAGCTTTATATATTTACCATTTATAATTTTTATTTAATTCATTTATTACTATCTATCTTCTATTAACGCTTTCAAACATTTTTTTTTTTTTAAGTTTCGGTCCAAACTAGCATTATTTTACATTACTTTTATTTATTTAATAATATTCTCTAACTAACCTAAATTCTATTCATTACTTGAGGTTAATAAAAATCAAACACCATGATATTTTTATTTTAATTGACAATACTTTTAACTTTTTTTTATTGTATAAATAGAAAAGTTATTTTTATGTTACACAGAAATTAAGACTAAATATTTAAAAGCTTCTACATTACTTCATTTCAATTATTCTCTGTCATATTGTTCACTAAACCAAAAAATATATAAATGTGCATGTTATATAATTAAATGAATATATATATATATATATATATAGCATTTACAAAAGTTCTTATGACATAGTGTCTGAAGCATCAATTTATTGTACCCAGAATCTAACATTCAAATTTACGTTCGGTTAACCTTGAAAAAAAATTCCAATTTTCAAATAAGCACAAGGTTACTAGCTAAATAAAGGACTAATTATTATTATCTAGAGAGTAAAACAGTGATACAAAACTACTAACATTTTCATCAGCCAACAGATAGAAAGTTTGCTAAGTAATGCCTTTTCCTTAATGTTTATCTAAGGGATACTGCTAGAAAAAAAATTCATATGCATATATATTCGTAGAAAGAGAGATAAAGATAAACAGTTAAATGAATAAGTAGGTTAAATTAGTTGATAGATATACATTTATGTCGAAATGCATAATACAAAGTGTTGTTCGCATGTGGAACCTTTTTGTGAAATATTACATGCATTTATCAAAATAAATAAATAAATAAAATGCAAACCAGACAATGATTTTTCAGTTAATTATTAAATAAAATACAACTGAACGATTAGTTTAGTGCTTGCATTTTATCTTTTAAGAATAGTATTTGGTACAATCTTGGACAGGGTTTGTTGCTTATATGTCCACTGCATATTAATAATTTTTGAATGCATTTTCTATAAATAAAGAAAGGTTTATTAATCGATGAACCAAATCATGAACTTTCTGTAAAAAATATTCCATGTCAAAATTTGATTTAAATTTTTAATTTTAATTGACACTGCTAATCTATTAATGAATGTTTATTTGGTTTATAAGCTCTTTTTGTAAGCAGGATCTGATTTTAAATCTTGAGATTAAAGAACTTTTATTAATATAATTAACAAATTCTGCTCTTCCTTAAATTTTATTATAATGTTATTTTAATCTGGAAAACAAAGTGTGATTGTTTTTGTAAATAATACAAAGAGAGAAATATTCATAGTTTAGTTTGAGGACTGAGGTAATGTTTAATAAAAAATTTAAGAGTTTTATTTAGCCTCAAGAAGAACAGCTATTGCCCCAACGGAATATGGGAAGAAGTTCTGCAGTTCCATATTCACATTATACATTCAATAAATACCATATTATGTCTGGCTAAAATAATCTTTTTGGATCAGTTTGTAAAGAATGCTACTCTATATTACTACATACTATCCACAGAAGTAGTTCTCTCTTTCAGTTTTGGAAATAGAAGCATCAGAAAAAATTTACATGAAATGTCATTAGGCAGAAAAATATTCTATCATTTACTTATTATTAAGCTCTAGATCAAGAGTTTCCAAACTTTTTTTGGCCACAGACCCCTTTACCAAAAAGTTTTAAAACCATTAACTCCCTAGTCATTTACTTTATTTATTCATATTAATAAATTTGTACAGTACTCGATATTAAATTTTTTTTTACATATCAAACTTTTCAGTTTAATCACTTGTAATTAATGATTGAAAAAGATAAAAGGGCTACGGAATATGGCATTATCTTGTGCAAAACATTTAATATCAAACTCTGCACTAACGAAAATTAAAGTTAAATTATATAAGGAGAGGTTATTTTTAATATTTATGAAATAAATATGTAAATTTCAAATAAGTACAAATATTGAAATCACTTTATTAAACATAAAAATCAAATGAAAAAATAAACATATTGTAACGTTTTTCACTTTTTGATGGATTCTGGTAGACCTTCTTTTACACACTATAAAGTAAAAGTTAAGCAAGCTATGAAGGACAAAAATATTACATTCATATTTCTAAAAAACATAGCTATATTTCCTGATTAACTGACATTCTAATTATTATGACAGAAATTACCGACAAAGTTAGTTTTAATTTATAAGAGGGCGCCACAATCAGTAGACTCCTAACTTTTTTGTTTGTGTTGTATTTGAGTGAAATGGAAAGAGCAATAGAAAGATTAGGAAGAGGGATAGAGATACTGTTAATAGGTAGTAAGGAAGTATATATTTTGTCAGGTCTTTTTTTTTGTGGATGATATATTTTTGTGTGCAGAAAGAAGAGAAGATATGGAAGTTATGTTGAGGACATGTGCAATGGTTGGTAAAGAGATGGGGATTAAATTTAGTGAAAAAAAATCAAATATAATGATGGTTAATACTGGGGAAAGAGAAGATGTAGAATTTTTATTCGGAGATGTTAAGTTAAGTGTGGTGAATAGATATAGTTATTTGGGAATTATTTTAAGTAATCAGAAAAATTATTTGGATGAATGGGAGAAAAAATTGATAAATAAAGAAAAGAAAAGGATTGATAAAGAAATTAACAGTGTTTTCATATAATAAATATGATGTAGGTAGAATTATATGGAAAGGAGTTGCTGTAGCAGGTTTAACATATGGTAATGATGCATTATATGTTAGTAAAGAGGTATTAAATTACTTAGAAAAAGTTCAAAGAGAAGTAGGAAGACATGAATTGGATGCAGATGTATGTACAGCAAGAGAGGCAATTCAAGGAGAAATGGGATGGTCAACTTTTCATATGAGAGATGCAAAAAGTAAAATGAAAATGTTTTTAGATTGCAGTTTATGGATAATAAAAGAATAGCTAAAATAGTATTTAATTGGGTTATGAGTAAAGGGCAGGTAACAAGATGGGTGAGAAAGATAATGTGGTATGCAAAAGATTTGGATAAAGAATTTATATCAGTATATTTGTACAAAAGATGGAATGATTGTATTAAGAGAATTGTTGAGTGTTGTAGTAGTAAGGAATGGGATAAAAGAATAGATTTATTAATAAAAAATAGGAAGTTAGAGAGATGGAGAAATAGTATGGAGAGTAAAAAGAGTTTAAATATATATAGAAATAAACAGAATATTAGGTGTGAGTTAATACATGATAATAGTAAGGAAAGTAGTTTATTATTTAAGGCTTGAATGGTATCTTTACCTACAAGAGAATATAAATGTAAATGGAAAAAAATGGGTGATTTATTTTGTAAATTATGTAAAGAAGGAATAGAATATATTAGGCATTTGTTAATTGAATGTAAATGCTTGAAAACACAAATGGTACATATAATGAAGTTATGGAAGAATAAATATGAAAAAAGTGATTATACAGAAAGTGGATTATTGTTTTTATGCTGGGTTTGGGAAAAGATAAAGGGGATTTAGATATAAAGGTTATAGAGTTGATAAAGATTATGTTGTGGAAATGGGATGGAGCAGAATATGAAAAAATTTAGAGTGGGGAATAGAAAATAAAGTGTCTAACAGGTTTATCTGGGCATAATTGCTGAGATATTCTTGACTTTGTTTAAGTAGAAGCCACAATACATCACATCACTTCCTCGTATCCCATAATTTTGATGCAAGTAACTAAAAGATTGGGGTTATAATTTCCCATAACTTAGTTATTTTTCAGAGAATATGACACCCAGAGCTTAGTTAATAAATAAATATATTGGCAAAGGTAAATTATACACAATAGATTATAAATAAACTAACCATAATAATACACAATGAAAAGTTGATAAACGTAAAACGTTTATTTAAAAAAATTAAAATATTTAAAAGATAAATTATTAATAAATTGGAAAGACTACATACACATTAATCTAGACATGAATCAATTAATTAAAACAGTTCATATTACACTTAGGTTTCTGAGGCCATAAACAAAAGTCTCTTGAATAATAGTGTCTTTATCGGGATTATATCATAAGCTTAATTTAGTCACAATCGGAAATAGTTAATCTTAGCTTACCAGTAAGTTTAGCCAATTTCTGTAAACAGTTGATTACCATGCATAATTTTTTATGAGAGGTAGAATGAGTTCATGGCCAATTGTTTTTAAACTTGTTTTTTTTTTTTTTTTGGTCTGTCCTAAAGGCTAGTCACAAAAGCTTTTCTGGGGTCGACGTCTTTCATGATTCAGGACCAGACAAAAGGAAAAACAGATGACAAGACCTCATTTGAAGTTTTTCTGATCTTTTATATTTACGATCAGTTTTTAGACTTAACTGTGCATCTACTTTCTTTTGTTCTTTTATCAGAATACCAGATAATAATCTAGTATATTTTTTTTTTATTTTAACTCTTATTTTTAATCAAAGTAATAATAATTCGAAACAAAAAAATCAACTGTCATTGTACATTTTTTTAAGAAATTACATTAACTAAAAAAAATTAAAATTGCATTTTTTTAATAAGATCGCTAAATTTATTTTTCCTTTAGCTTTTACCAAATCCCAATATATTTGTACCATATATAAATAAACGGTACAATTTATACCCACAGAATTAAACATTAATAACATTACAACAATGAAAGATTTTAATCAAAATTATAAAAATAAGAATACCAAATAAATTAGCTTGGAAAACTGAATTTAATGAGATGGAAACACTTGGTGATCTATCAACAATTTATCTATGTCCAGTTTTAAATTAATGAGTTGCATTCTCAAATCTTTATGTTCAGTAATATGAAATCGATGTCTGATCTGAAGCAGGTTTAAAACAACACTGAAGCTTCTCTCTTCCAAATTGTACAACAGTCCATACAGCCTGCTACAGAAGTGGAATGCCTTGTTGCAGCCAAAAGTTTTGATAATTCTGTTTAATTGTACCTTGAGATCCTTATTCATGCTAATGGTTATCAGTTCATCTTGAAAAATTATATTTGGTTCTGCACTAATAGTGTATGGGGTTATTATGCAATAAAGTATTTTCAATGATAGAATATCTTTGAACCTAATTTTGAAATCTAAGTAAAGAGCTTCCAGGTAGTTGGAATACAGCAAGATGTTTCCTTCTTAAATTGTGCTTATCTTAAATAAGTTGGAGAACTGGGAAAGCTCAGATTTTGCAATATTTTGCTTGAAAATTATTAATCTGGCAACAAAAACTGATATGACCAATTTTCCTTTGATGAGATTCAAATTGTCTCCTTGCAGTAGTAAATTAACATCATTAAATTAATCAAATAATTTGGTTAAATAAGCAATAACGGTTTTACTCTTAAGTAATTATTTTTCAAACTGGAATCCTCATTTTACAAAAACTCTAAAACAGATTGAAAAAGTGCAAAAAATCTCACCAAGCATAAACCTTTTAAAAGCCACTGGATTTTGGTATGGCAAACCAAACAATAGAAGAAATCTTGGTCACTTTCTTCACATAATTGAGTGAATAGTCTAGAGTTCAAAGCATTCCATCAAATTTTATTCACTGCTGTTATAACAAACTGAAGTGATTGATGTAATTTGTTGCTAAGGTATTTGGCTACTAAATGCTGCCTATAGATTATGCAGTGAACTGCAAGCACTTCAGCTATCATTGTTTCAGGTAACTTATGAAACTATAATAATGACCAACCATAGCTGGTGCTCCATCTATGGCAACAGATATTATATTTGTCAATAGAATCATTTTTTCCCTAAAAAATAGCTCCATTAAAAATCGATTTGGCTCTGGTATCACTTTCTAAAGTTCTAGCAAAAAGAAGCTCTTCATGCACTTCCTGATCTTGAATAAAGTGAATGTATGCCAGCAACAAGGCTTCACTACCAGGTAATGTTGACTCATTCAATTGGAGGGAGAAAATGTTTTTTTTTTTTTTTGCAAATGAATACACAAACAAGTTTTCATGTCATGACTCATTTTCTTGATATATCTTTGAACTGTGTTAATGCTCAAAGGAATTCTTTTTATAACATCTTGTGCAGGTTTGTAGAGTATCTATTTAATACCTCTATGATGGCCAGTAAAATCTATTTATTGCCTATGGTGTGCAGCTAACCAGATTTTGCCATGTGTAGGGATATATTGTACAATGCCCTTAATTCATCATCACTTTGCTTCAATGATGAAACAAACATATTATCTATTGTAGTTCTCTTTAAAATTTTATCTTTAAGTGATTGAAAGTATAACAAATCTTTTTCTCTTTTTTGTAGGGTGAATTCTGTTCATGTGATCTTCTAGTATTGATGGTTTCATAGCATTGTAGCTAAAGACTTTTTTACATATGAAGCATATTGGTAAATGTTTGTTTTATAATGAAGGAAGAAATCCTAGCTTCAAGTAGTACAAGCTGTACTGTCTGCATTGCTTTCTTTGTTTAGTCATATTATAATAAGAAAAACTTTTGTTAGCAAGCAATTTTGATAGCCCCTAAGATTTAAAAAAGAAAAAAGTATGTACTTACTTGAAACCGAAAATTTTTGTTCAAACTTGAATAAATAAAGTGGGTCCTCTGCTTTTCTTTTTGTAGTACTGCTCCTCAATAAATAATTATATTCAAAGTTCAAATCACAAATAAGTACATGTCACATCAAACAAACAAATTTATAGTGTTCTACAAGATTGATAGATTCTGTTAATATCATCTCACATGACAAGTGCCATGTCTGCACTTGCTTTGATACGTTTGATAAGACAAATGCACAGATATGTTTGTGCTACATGTATTTTTATGCTTTCTTACATGTGACTCTTTTAATAACAAATTTTACCATTTCTTTTGCAAGTTTGGTAGGTAATGTGTTTTTTATCAAAAAAATGGGGTTTTTTTTTAGTTATTTTACTTCTTAATTAGGTACTTATTGGAATCATAAATATTTTGAAGTAACAAACAAATAGCTGTAGTAAGGGGGTTTATTTTTGCTGTCATCAATCCCCAAATCTTTTTATTGAGAAGGTTTTATCATAATAATCCTCCTACACAATTGTTCAGCAAGTGCTAGTAATTTAGAGGGGGTGAGATATGAAATAAGTGTATGTTAATGAATGCTAAATATTTCTGTACAGGATTGAGTTGCATGTTTTTGATTTTATTGAGCATAATATAAGACTCTGAGAATATGAATTCTGGGGTGGTCACTGGAAACACTATTCATATTGTTTTACTTAGTGAAAGTGCATCTGTTTGATTTTGTGTATAGTTGACAGTTATTATTTGTGCTGAGTGATGTGAGAAAGGAGAGGGGGTATGGTTCATTGTAATTAGATGATATAGCATGAGTAAATAGAAACAAATAGAAACAAAGGTTTATTAGTGAGGCATATTGGCCATTGTGGAATGTGATTGCATTGTGGAAGAAAACCCTCAGCACTCATAAGGGGAAAAGATATTTGATGCAGCCATTGGGTGATGAAGTCTTGCATATTTCATTCTTCAATTAGGATGATTAAATGGGGTGTAGCTGCAAGTATTGAGTTAATGGTATTATATTGGAGACACTACTAAGACATTGAGGTATATATACAAAAATTATATTAATTATAGTAATTCAATGTTGGAATGTCTTTAGTTTCAAATAAACCAAGTACATGAGGCTGTGTTATTTTGAACCATTGTTTTAATTGTTTGATTTTGCTAATGGAGTTCAACCTCTTATGTTAAACACAGTTATTTTTACCTTCATCAGATTTACGTAATGTGGGGGGAGGGATATTTCTCTGCATTGAAATGGTGTTATTGGCAAGTCCTGATAATCATCATGATGGCCTGATTCCAGATCCTCAGTAGTCTGATTCATAGTATGATCCATGTGCTATAGTCATCTCTGTGGTTGAATTTTTTTGTTTTAGCATTCTTGGGTTGGTGGTTTTTCTTTGGTGGGCAGCCTGGATGTCTTTTCACTTTAGGCACCACTACTTCTATGGGGAGGCATGGGGTGATTGCCTCTGTTATATGCATTGATTTTTTGTTGATTATCACAGGTGTATGTGCTTGTTTGGTATGGTAATCAGTGTTATTCATATTATTACTATCTGTTTTGGATTTTTTATTGTTTATATTAATCATGGTGGGAGAATTATTATGTGTTTCTTGTACATGGTTTGAAGTTATTTGGTCCAATTTTATAGTGTTTGTTTCTTCATCATTTGATTTTTTGCTTGATACACCCAGTATTTCTATGCTTGTATTTGAGTTGTGGTTTTGATGGTTTTCATATTGTTGGGGGACTGACTTTGAAATGCTTGTTTAGATTGGATTCACTGTGATGTAAATTTATTGTTTCTTCTTGTGAATGTTGTGTAAGTTGATTATTTATTGGCTGGGCTTGTAGAATTTGGTTTGCAATGCAATGTATTGCAAGATGGCCACACTAGCTACTGAAATAGCATTGAGACTTTAACCCTCTTATGTAAAGGCAGAGTAGAGCCTCTTGGTCTATAATCTGGTGTAGGTATATTTTCTATGTTTATATTACTGTTTAGATTTATTTTGAATTCAAAATTGTTGCTGTATATGAGTGTAGGTGTATCTTTTATGTATATTTAAAGGTTATATCTTTGCCAAATGGTTCCATTATACGTTAGAAATCCTGAATGCATATCCAAAATATGTGTTTTTAGTACACCTGTGATGTAGCTTTGTAAGTATTTATCCACCAGCACCAATGCATAGTTTCCCAATGTTGTTACTTGAGTTTGAATTCATCTTTTTTGATATTCATCAAAAAATTCGACTGCTAGGTAGCATGAATTAGGATGTTCACCGATTCATTACACTGTATCCCACAATCCATGTGTTTTTAAAGCTTCATAGAGTAACGGTCTATGAAATTTATACAATGTGAGATTTTTGTTTGTGGCTGATATGACAATTGATCTAGGTAAAAAAATATTTTGACTGAATAATTTTCTGGGGATTATATGATTAAAATTGGTATTCACTGTTTGTAAAGCTTCTGGACTCCAGTGTGGAGGAGGGTGGACTTGTTCTCGATTATTTTTAAATTAAGGTTAGTGATAGCTTCAATTGTGTTTTGTATTAATTGTTTGAGCATTGAGCTTGGCATCATTCGCATATGTTTTGTTGATTTGAAAATTATTGTTGGGTTGAAATTGTTTTGGCACCAGCCACTTCGTCACCAGCTACTTCGTCACCTGGCTGAATGTCTACCATTATTTTTCCTTTTTTTATTGGAAATAATTAATTACTTTGATTGTTTTTGAATATGAATTAGTACTTACTTATTTTGCTTGAACCTTGAGTTTTGATTTGCTATATCTTCTTTTTATTGCTAAGTGTGTCTTGCGAGTGATAGTAATAGTAGTAGTAGTATTGTTATTATTATTATTATTATTATTATTATTATTATTATTATTATTATTATTATTATTATTATTGTTGTTGTTGTTGTTGTTGTTATTATTGTTATTATTATTATTATTATTATTATTATTATTATTATTATTATTATTATTATTATTATTGTTGTTATTATTATTATTATTATTATTATTATTATTAATCCATATAAAAGCTTGGTCAACATGATTGCACCTGAAACCAAACCCTTATAAAGTTATGTAATGCTATGTAACTCAAATGATTAATAAAGATTATTGTTAAAACATAACAATAATAATAATAAGAAGAATGATAATACTAATAGTAGTAGTAATATATCATAGAGGCACTCATTTCCTGCCTTCCAGAAGTTGAATTAAATGCAATTGATACAAAAAGAGGACCAGGCTGCCAAAAAAGAAATAAAAACAATGAGAAACAAAAAACAAAAGATTACAACAATTCATCAATTTTAACTAGCCTTCAAACATAAGACTTAATACCAATGGACATCACTCCTATTCAACTAGCCAGTGAGTGTCCATTGACATATAGCTCACATGCTGAAAATCAGCAATCGACACATCTTGAAATGCAAACATCACAACCTACAACATCAATGAAAATCAGAATAACAGCTTTTAATGTACATATTTTAAACTCAGTGAACTTTAGTCAATAATCTTGAGTCCCACAACTACCTATGTTAGGGTTTCTTAAGACAAAAATATATAACAAATCACAGTTTGACCCTGCATTGTACCTTCACACTGAGGGTTTCATTGCTTGTTGCAGGGATGTAATCTTTACCTTCAAATGACATGGTTTACTTATAACTCCAACGTACAATCACCCTCAACATACTATTTAACTATATTTCACCTGGGAACATCACAATATCTAACATCATACTCACCATCAATTCATTATAGCATCAACCTCTTACTGGACTATCCTTATGGGATATTTTAACATGAAGGACATTTCCATAATGGCTTCATTAATAGTAATACCACTCATGTATGTTGAAAGTTTTCTATTACTAAACACAGTAACATTCCATAATAACTGTTGCTCATCATTAGTTGTCCTTTGTTTCTGTTTGTCAATGCTACAACTGCCTTAATCTCAATACATCTCCATTCTCAGAGCATTCTACACAAGCTGCAACTGAGCTGAAATTCAGTCAATGAGAATTTTACTTCTTGCATCCACTTCAGAATTCCTTTTTTCTGAAACATGTTATGCTCACAAACTTGAAGAATTACAACTAAACACTGTGCATATATACCAGACCTACACATATATACTTTCATTTAACATTAATCACATCACCAGAAAAATGCCCCCACCTTCCAATATTTTAACTCTGGCTGATGAACAAGTAGATAGTGATATTTGAACCTATTCACAACACAAATAAGCAAATACATAAGCTCACTCAGGAATATAAAAGACGTGCAGCACTAAAGAATAATTAGTCATCAAAACGAGCGAAATCTGCCTCAGTCAACAGCATTCATGGACTAGAGACTAAATCAGATGGGCCCTGGGCTTTTCTTCCACTATTAGACTGCCCATGTCTCTTCAAATTAGAAAAACCATGCATGAAACACTTATGATTGAATGTATATATATATGCATTTTAAACAGAATCTTCTTTTTCATAAACCCATCATCCCACCTCATGATTTTTTGGATCACTTAAAACAAATACATCATTTACCACTAATGAATTCACAATCAAACTTACTTGCATATATACCCAATGCATGTCATCCATATAGCTCACTGCTTATCAAAATTTGTGTTCAAGCACCTCAGCCATTCATACACTCAAATTCTACGTGAATTTGTGAAAATTCTCTCACAAAAAAAATTATAACAATGTGAACCTTTATCCAATCACAATGATGCCTTTCAACAAGAAACCATCTTCAATAATCACCATTAACAACCTTTAACCTCTATTCATGGATTCACTAGCCATCATGATCATTATTAAAGACATCTGCTTCTTTTGATTTCACTGTATCAGTTCATAAGTAAGCAATCACCAATTGGACATACAGCACTTATCTTCAAAGCAGTTTTGAGCTGGCACAAAGCTGAAAAAATATACTCCAGTTGCAGTACAAATAGACATTGAGGTTGCCTTTGATTTCAAGGCACTCAATGTAATAATCAAAATGTTGGCCACTACCACACTACCTCATACTCTTCTGTATGTGCTAACTAACTTGCTTCTGAATCATAAAATCCATAGCACACTCAGTGGCAAAAAATTCCACATTCTTCTTGCCTAAGGTTCTCTTCTAAGTTCATTACTATTCACTTTATCAACCACTATTCATCCAGAAAACATCACTGGCATCCAAATACCAAACACATATCAGCAAGTAACATGTGTCACATATATGGTGGACATAACTGTCTGCCTCCCATCCAACAAGCATCCAACAGTCTTACATAGGAAACTAGAAGAATTTGCAACTATATACAAATTCAATGACAAACTGAATAAGACTGATGTTTGGTCTTTTTATAAAACCAAACCATGCATAGACATATGTGGGAGAAATCCAGCTGCTGTTTCAGGTTTTTCTTTTATATGAGTGCATATGCAATAAGGGGTAGAATCCAGAACAAACTCAAAGTAAATCACTACCTCACTCTCAAAGGCATATCTCTCCATATATTCCAAGAGCCAATTATTTAACCAGCTAATCACTACCAAAATCACTAAATACTCTTCCATTATTATTTTTTATAAAGGTTTTATAAAGAAAATCTCTCTGCGGAATTTTGTGGCAAAGGAAGACAGTATCCATATCTGTAAAACAGCTTAGTAGACCACCAAATCACAATAGACTTGGCCTTCATGTCATTTATATTTTTCATCAGAATGCCCAAACCTAATAATAATCACATTCAAGCACATTTCAATGCTACATTGCCTTCTTCAATAACATTGACAGATAGAACCCCCACATATGGCTAATTATCATTCATCATCAATTATATAAAAACAACATTCTAACAAATATTTCTTCAAACTAAGTACAAGTATTCATACTGGCAAATTTATTTATTAATACATCCAAATCTGCTCCATGACCCCAATCTCACAATGCTTAAAATCAATAATCAACAATTGTTTTGTATGCTGAAAAAATGGTCTTTAGCACCAAAGTACTTTCATTTTTTGCTAAGATTAAACCTCTGTGTTCTGCCTACTTCATATTTTTTGAGATATCGGTAGTTGTACACCAAAGTTGATTCCTTTTGCTTTTTATGCTACAGGGCAGAAGAAACACAGCAAGATCTATTCTATCACTGTTCAGCATTGAACAGAATTCATTACAAGATGACCAGAACCTAAACACAACCAAAACCAACTCTCAGATAATCATTGAATCATATCATAAAAGATCTGGCCCATCAATCTGCACAGCCATTTTTATGCTCTATCCATAGTGGTGTACTCATTGCACAGAAAACAATACAAGACACTATCCATCATTTATTAATAAACTGGAAAAATTAAGAGTTGGATATAATAAAATTGTGCATCTAACATCTTTGCAGCAACATGGTCTCTTATTACACAGTAATCAAACCTCTAATTGACCACCATGCTTTTATCAATTTCTGTCATCAACAAGTGTTTTCCAAAAAAAATTTACTATTAGCCAAGAACTGAAATATAGAAAAATTTTCATCTGACCATATAATATACTATTGATCTCAAGGACTGCAACAAAACACTCAAGCTTTAAATTATGATGAGCATACTAAAATCAGCAACACAACAAATATGTTGCTGATTGCCACATAATAGTGATGACTCAAGCTTATTCCAGAATTCAGATTACATGAGCTATCACTTCACAAATATCTATCAAGTTAAATTAACACAAAATGTCATTAAAGAACTGAAAAAACATGTAATGTATACATATGTATATGCACATCCCCCCCCCACAAAAAATAATTAATCAAAAGTAATTGTATAAAATATATCCAAGCACAAATTAGCAAATGAATATTGTATCCTCCATCCCTACTCTACAATCCAATACAAATATTGTAAACAACCATAACACTGGTCAACTACTCTCCCCCTAGTTTTGTTTATGTATACAGACCTATTTTCTTCTTTCTCTTGCAATTTGAACATATGTACACAGAGGAGCTCATAGTAAATGTACCCCTTTAGTCATTAATGAAATTTCTTTTGAAACATCATCATCATCATCATCATCATCATCATCATCATCATCCCCCCCCCACACACAAAAAAAAAAAAAAAAAAAAAAAAATAATAATAATAATAATAATAATAATAATAATAATAATAATAATAATAATAATAATAATAATAATAATAATAATAATAATAATAATAATAATAATAATAATAATAATAATAATAATAATAATAATAATAATAATAATAATAATAATACATCATTAATAAACATATTACAATCTTTTAAAAAAAACTCTACCCCAACAATACGAGCAATAACTTTTTTACTATATGCATACTGGTGCACAAGATGCTCATTTACATTTGGTAACAATACAAGAAGACATCCAGCAACATTTACAAAAAAACTTCAACAAATAAAAGAGCGGGATTACAAAATTAGCGCTCCAGACATTGCAGCAGCAACATGGTCACTCATAAGACAGCCATCAAACCTATAACAGAATAACCATCAAACAGATTATTTAAAATGTAAAATACAATTGATTTTAAAATTTAGAACTTGTTCCAAAGTCCTATGATTGCCTATGTAACAGAATACAATCGTTTGTTGTAAAGAATCTATGTAACATTTGTTTAATAAAATTCTTTGAAACATAATAATAATAATAATAATAATAATAATAATAATAATAATAATAATAATAATAATAATAATAATAATAATAATAATAATAATAATAATAATAATAATAATAATAATAATAATAATAATAATAATAATAATAATAATAATAATAATAATAATAATAATAATAATAATAATAATAATAATAATAATAATAATAATAATAATAATAATAATAATAATAATAATAATAATAATAATAATAATAATAATAATTCAATTCAATTCATTTATTTACCGTACAAAACTACAGCATAAAGCCAATTACAGTATTGCACCATAACAAATATATAAATACATAAATGAGTTTAAATGACAAATTATTAATATAATTATGTGCCATATTTCAATAAAAGATAATTAACACATTTAAAAATCTAAAGTAAAATTAAATATCAGCATATAAACAATTATTATTAAAACATTAATAATAACAAATAAATAAAAGGGATAAATATAAAGCACGTAACAAAATAATAATAATAATAATAATAAAACAATTTACAATATATATATATATAAACAAAATCAAGTTAAACCAATCAAATATGACATTTAAATTTAATAACATTACAAAATTGATTATAATCTAAATTGAAGTAATTATTATTACTACAAATCTGATTATATAAATATGGCAGTCTAAATAAAGGAGAAAATCTAAGAACATTGGAATGACAAGTTTTAATGTAACAAACAGAAGCAGACCAAGTATCATGCACATGAGATCTAATTACAACAGTAGAAATTGTGTCAGATAAAAGAACTATTTTATTAACAAGTTTATAAAGATATTTAAGATCTCTATATTGTCTTCTAGAAGAAAGATGAACAACAGTTTTATTTTCCAAAGAAACATATTTAAAAAACTTATTACTCACTGATTGTAATAAGTTACATCCCTGTTTAGAGCTAGGATTCCAAATGACTGAACAATATTCAATGATGGGAAGAACCAATGATAAAAATAATTTAAATTTTGTATCACCACTGAAATGATGACCAAACCTTAGAATAGTACCTATAATTTTTAAAGCTTTACCAATAATCATTTCCAAATGAGGAAGAAAGGATCCATTACTAGAAAATATAACTCCCAAATCTTTTTGGGATTCAACAGAAATAATTTTGTGACAATTAATAAAATAAGAAAAATGCAAAACTTCAGATTTTTTAGAATACGAGACTAAGGAACATTTACTGAAATTAACAATCATATTATTTAAATCACACCAAGCACTAAAATTATCTATATCCTTTTGAAGAAGAGTGCAATCAAACACAGATGTGATTCTTCTAAAGATTTTACAGTCATCTGCATAGCACAAAAGATAAGAAGATTTTAAGCAATCCTTAAGGTCATTCATATAAATGTTAAAAAGCATAGGTGCTAAAATACTACCCTGAGGAACTCCAAAATTACATTTAAACTTAGATGAAATAGTATTATTAAATTTAATATATGCAGTACGACCATGCAGAAAGGATTGAAACCAATAAACAAGCTTAGTAGAAAAACCCATTTGATATAATTTGCGAAGAAGAATACTGTGGTCTACTTTATCAAAAGCTTTTGATAAATCAAAATAAACAACATCAAGTCTCTGCTGGTCCTCAATTGCATGAGCTATATGATCATAAATTGTTAACAAATTAGTTTCTACGGATCTATTAGGTATAAAACCATGCTGTGAAGAAGAAATGAGTTTACTAACATCTAAAATAATTTTATTATAAACACACCTCTCAAAAATTCTAGCAATAGTATGTAAAACAGAAATAGGTCTATAGTTATTAAGACAATCACGTGAACCATTCTTAAAAATTGGGACCATTTTGGCACACTTAAGCACATTAGGAAAAACACAAGAATTCAGTGATAAATTAAAAATAAATGCAAGAGGAACTGCAATAAATTCAGCTAGCCCTTTGTAAATAAATAAAGGAATATTATCATTTCCCAAACTAGAATGAATTTTAAGTCGCTTAATAGCCATAACAACATCATCCTTAGAAATATGGTCAATCATACAATGAACAGTTGAAGAATTACAAAATAATGCAATATTTGAAGATATTGCATCATGTGATGAATATACATCAGCAAAATGTTTTGAAAAGTCATTTGCACTTAAAGTGAAACCATGAGTAGCTTGAACCTTTTTTCTACCCAAACCAGACTTTTTAATGAAATCCCAAAATTCTTTAGGGTTAGATAAAATATTAACCTCAATTCTTCTAATATAATTCTTCAAATCTCTTTTATAAACATGCTTCACCAATCTTCTGAAATTAATAAAATTATTATAAAAAAAGATATTCTGTGTTTTAATAATAATAATAATAATAATAATAATAATAATAATAATAATAATAATAATAATAATAATAATAATAATAATAATAATAATAATAATAATAATAATAATAATAATAATAATAATAATAATAATAATAATAATAATAATAATAATAATAATAATAATAATAATAATAATAATAATAATAATAATAATAATAATAATAATACAATAGCTACCAGAGGTCACTTAATGATTGAAAACACTTCAACACAAGCTAGTAAATCCAGTATTAGCTAGTAAATCCAATAGAATACTGACAATCTACAGCTACAAATTGATAAAATAATTTTTTCTCAAATTATATGTAGAAAATCTCTTTAACTTGATTGCAAAAAAATCCAATAATCCCATATGATTATATGAAAAAATGAACACTGAAAATTAGTATCCAATCAAGCTCTGCTACCACAGACAACACATGGAATATTACTAAAGACTCCTATGCTCAAGTAACTAAACTATCCTCTTCAATAGAATGGAGAAATAAAAATGATTTGCAGACAGTTAATAGAACCAGAAGAAGAAATTCAGTTTACTTCTAATAACTTTATACAAAAAATAGAGTCAATGCTAGATTCATGCCATCCTGAAATGGATGGGATCTCTGAGTTCATGTGTGCACACCTTAATAAATCTACAGCTCAGTACATGTCTAACCTCATAATTTTTTGATCTAAAACCATGTATAGAATACCAGGACTCTATCAAATATCTTTTATATCATTTATTAAAAAAAAAACGGTTTCCACAATAACAAACTTAGTTTCAATTTTAATTTTTTCCCTTGGCATCAAAATAATAAAATGAATAATCAAAGACAAATAGAGCCATGTATTATACCAAAATTATCAAAAATACAATTTGCAAAAAAAGAATCATCAACAGGACATGCAGAATTCCTATTCAAAACAACAATAGAAACCGTAATAAACAACAAATAATACAGTCCAATTGTTATTCAGCTATACATAGGGGAAACCTTTGACATAATACTAATATATATTCTTTTTAAAATTCTAGAACAAAATAAAATACCAAAGGCCTACTTATATATACTTTCTAACCTAACATTACACTTTGAAATATACATTACTCTAAATAGCAAAATCTCACTCCCAATTATACCTCAATAGTCCATCCCACAAGCATCCCCTTTTAATGTCTTGCTATTTACTGCCTACATAATCCCCTTAATTAATACTATAGAAAATAAAAATACCTACAATTTATATATCCTGCTTGAACACAAACTTCTTGTGTATAGCTTACATGGATGATCTCTCAATCTTTTTGCTATCCAAAAAACACATTCCCAAATTTCTAAAAACTTTATTTAAATTATACAAACAAATATAGATTAATATGGAAAAATCCTGTGCCTGGAACATTTACATTGGAGTAGTATAAGAAAATATTTTAAAGGCTAACCTTACACATTACCTAGATTCCATTACTTTCTACAGCATTCATCAATGAAGTCACTTTAAGCAAAAAAAAAATAGAAATTATAATCAATTTACTAACAAAGTCCTTCCTATCACTTTATATCTTGATATCACTTTTTAACATAACAAAAATCACATATTATACTCCAGCAATAACTTACACTAAAGCCTTTTCTAATCAAATAGATTCACTTTGCAGGAAACTCTTCTGGGAAAAGAAATAATCTTCATATCCATAAGATATCTCAAAAATTTACTGTCACAAAATGGTCAAGAGTTTTGCTCAATTCACACATTCAGAATCCAAAAAGCAATTAATATGATATCTGCATGTGCAAAATAACTTTCCATATCTACAGCCTGTAAAATCACTACCACAGATAAGCCAACTCCTATTCAAGAATACCTGGAGACACTACTCACTCTACTATTGTCTATAAAAAAATTGATTTTTGAACCACCTCAAAATAAACTTAAGTACTGGGAAACTCATTCATTTTTACATCCTATACTAGAGATGACAAAACTGTACTCAAGATTAGTAAGAAATTCTGGTCATTTAAACTAAAATATTATTTTTTACTTAAAATTAACCTAGACTCACTACCCACATAATACTTACTAAAATATAAAAGAAACTGCCAAAATATAGACCATCTATATACCATTTGCCACAAAGATTTAAAAACCCAAAATCATCTTTTTTCATGTCAAGGACTTAATAACATTCCTTCAATAAAATACACTTCAAATATAAAGAAGTAAATATGAATTGCCTATTTGAATCATTCAAAAAAGGAGTCTTTGCTGAAATCAGAATCAGTATATTCATCTTCTATGCCTTATGGTGTAGAAGGTGTGTATTCATATGTAACGATAATCCAAGAAAATCCAAGAAGGCACCTTTACAGTTTCAAAAGTAAACTGGATAGCAGACAGACTAAAGAATAACAAACCAAACAAAGTCCATTGACATCTGTTCATTGATATCTGGTCCAGTTGCAGCTACCTTCAAGCCTATCAGAAAAAAATCAACACTTAAATGAAAAACATACCATTTGTCACCATTAAATATCTCAGGTAGAAAACAGCTCCTCCAATTGTGAACTTTTCCTAGATTACAAACAATTCCTAGTAATCAATAAAAATATGTAGACAAAAGAAATAATTTTCCCTTTTTTCCCTTGTTGAATAAAGTCCTTTGAAAGATGATGATAATGATGATGATGATGATGATGATGATAATAATAATAGGCCTTTAGTAAAATGTGAGTGTGAGTATTATTAACATGATATTTTAGTAAAAGGTAACCATTAGTATTAATGAATTGAATATGTAAACTGACATACTTAAATAATTCTTCAACCTAAGCAACTAAGTAATTTATCCAAATGATTTATTATTATAGTATACATTTACAGACATTTTAATTAACATATAGTATCTGTTGTGGATTGGCAAATAGTGAATCCAGGATTAGGTTAGAAAAAGTATACAACCAAGCTTTAAGTTGATGTTAAAACTAAAATAACTGTAACTGCTCATGACATATAATGTGCATAAATATATTTTAACACAATAAGTATATCTTGTTATGTCACTGAAATTTTATCTTTTTGATTGTAAATAATATTTATCTCTATACCAAAATAAATAAATAGTGCAAGGTCATGAGCCAATGGAAATTGGGTTTTCAGAGTTTGCCACTCTACATCTGTATTAAATCTTGCAAAGCTATATATATATATTGTGTATAATATAAACCTGTTATTAAAAACAAAGAAAATAAACTGATAGTTTCTTGTCAGATAGACTATAATTTATCGCTTCAGCTTTGGGCCTATAACTCAAATCATCTACATTGTAATAAGTGACAAGTCTATTATTATTTTCGGATGCGTCATTATTTAGTTTACTAATATTTCAACGTTGAATATAACCATTGATTTATTTTTATTAAAGAGAAAAAGGTTATTAGATTAAAATATTTATAATTAACTTCTGGCTTTTCATTATATGTATGTGTATGTGAATGTGCATTCAATTTATTTTTGTATCACTTTATAATAAAATGAACATTGACAACGCATGTGTATATATGCGTATATATCTATATAAAAGAAAAGAATAAATTATTTACATTGTTAGTTGGGAGTAGTCAACTATAAAAAAAACCTTATTCAGTAATATTTTGAACATTTTTATTATAGTTTTTTTATTTTATAATGATCAATCAAATTGTTTCATCTTCATCTCTTTTTTCTTCATCTCTTTTTTCTTCTTTTTAACTTAGTCTATTATTTAATTGGTTTTTCATTAATATCTATCTCTACGTACAAAAGGAAATAATAAGACTTTTAGGTAAACTATTACAAGGTAAAAAATCTTATATGCATATGTTGAGAAATGATAATGCCGCAAAGTCAAACTTTTTATAGATTGTTTTGCTTTTTGATATTAGATGGCTATCTAAGTTTTCTTATTAGAGAATATTTCAGTGTTCTAAAAAATAATTTCTACTAAATTGTGGATATGACAAAATGATTATTAATCTATGAAACAGGTTGATACTATATTAATAGTGTGTGTGCATATTATTTATAAAATTTCTATTTAATTTCATATTTTTTTATATATTTTTCTTAATATTTAAAATTTTTTAATTTTTTTTAATAAAATTATTATGTAACTTTGAAATAATGTAAAAGTTTAAAAACTAATAGATTTTAAATGCCTGATTTGATAGTCTATCAGAGTGGATAGGAAAACATATCTAGGGTTTCTGAATTTCTAGACTCATAATACCCCGATCTCAATCCTAAGAGATGATATATTAGCATAAAATCCTACTTCAAATATTTTCATGTGTACTCATCTTCTCCATTCCTATTTTTCATTTATCCCAGAATTCAAGCTTAGGAAGAATACAAATAATATTCTACTTCAGGGAATATTCACCTTACTGTGATTATTGTACCAGTGTGTAATAAATTGATAAATGGATAAAGAAAAATGCAAATGACCAATTTTAATTTAAAATTATATGTTTAACAAATTTATTCACATTTATTACAATTTTTTAAAAAAAGAACTATAAACAATAGCAATTAATTCATTTAGATATTTATGACTATTCTTTGATCCATACCATTCATATCTATTTCTCCAATCTCTCTTTTCCTCTCAAAGAGGAATCATTTAATATCAATGAAAAAAAAATATTTAAAACTTGTTATTATTTTCATATATACTTGCTTGCTAATTTAGACTTTAGTATATTTATTGATTGATTCATATTAAACAATGTGGTGATGGTCTGGGGTTCCCACTTTCTCTTGTGATTTGGTTTTATAATGATAGAAAGACCATTCTCGCTAGAAGTTTTTAATCATATGCACTGAAAAAACAAATAAATGACAAAATGATTAGTATCAACAAACAAACAACAAATAACAGTGTAATGATACCAGTGTTTGTATTTAATGTTGGAAAATATAAAGTCTTACCTCCAATGCTGACGATGATCAAATTCATCCACAAGCAATTTCATGCCTGACCTTATATTTTATTTCCAATTTAAAATTAAGCTAATGGTATTTTCTCCCTTACTAATATATCAAGAATTTATAACACTCTCAACCTACCTATGGTAAAGGAAAGAAATTAAAAAAATGTAGATACATGAAATTAATCATATGATGTTCAATCTAAAATAAATCAAGAGTCCATAATGGAAAATGTCATAAAAAATTATGAGTGTTCTTATTTCTAGTGTTCATGATCTACCTGGTTGTTTTCCAGTGTTTTGGAACATGCATGATGATTCTTCCATGCAGCATGACCTGATTGTTAAATGTATATCTTCATGTCCAAGTAATAAAATTGGTAGTGCCTTCAGCATAGAGGAATAAATGCTGTTTTAAGTCTAATTTAATTTTGGTGATGATGCATATCTTCCCATAAGGTAACTTTACACTTAACAATGCATGGTTATATGTATATTTATATACATAGTTGATCAAAGACCTTGAATTTGTTGAATAGCTAGATGATTGGCTATTAGAAATCTCAAGTTGCAGTTGATATAACTCTCTGGCTAATTGTTGAAAATACCCTTGAAGTATAGAATAAATTTAAACTATTTCTGGGATATGTAATTTAAAATTCTTTAGTTTGTTGAATTTAAATCTGTCCACTTTTATTTTAGCTTTTATTCATCTTCAGTGAGATATTCTCATTTAAGGTTTTTTACTTGATAACTGCAGACCTTTCTCTACAAATGGAAGTTTGATCATGGCTTACAAAGTATACATGTTGATTTTTAATCAATGAGAGTTTTTGATTATTATTTTTTTTTGCAAAAAGAAGGTTGTTTGTGTTTATATATTGAAACGATAACTTTCCAAGCCCCTATCGTTTCACCATCAAACCTAATGACACACTCATCTGTGCTAAGTTCGAACCTATTTAAATGTTAATAAATTTAAAATTTGCTCATATCTGTCTAAACAGTATTATATATTTATGTGTGAACCAATGCTATAATTAGATAGGATTAGGAAAATTATAGCGTACTAAATTTATTTAATATTTCTAAAAATGTTCATTATATTATTTAAGAGTAAATTATTAATTTTGTTGTTCAATATTGTAATTTCGTATGTGGATATATAATCTGTGCTATATAGAATAAAGACATGATTTTAAAATATGTAAAAGCCATTACCTAAAAATAATATTAAATGTTTCTTTAAAAATTGTTAAAAGATTTCTTGTTTTAAATATATTTCAGGGAAAGGTTCTCGAAAATATATTTAAAAGCTGTAACAAAATATGTTTGTAAATTATTTTAAATAAATATGTAAAAAGGTTTGCATTTTTAAAAAAATGTTAAAAGGTTGTTTTTAAATAAAAAGAGTTTCTATTATATGTAAGATTAAAAATAAAAGCTGGTCAAGTAATTAAAAAGATTTCTGGTTGTAAACAAGTGTCATTAACGACCACACCTGGAATCGGTAAAAAGTAAAACTAGTTCAAAATTTACTAATTAAAATCTCCTTAGATAAGATTAAGTTATTTTAAAATCTAAATTGGACATTGTTTGCAATGAAAAATCTTAATTATAATAATAGCTTATGGAATGTTTCTAACATAAGTTATCTAAGATTTTAAAAATCTGGATTATAAATTTAAAAATATTTAATTAAATTCCTGAGTTTAGTGAGTCTTGAGGCGATAGATTCCAATAAGGAAAAGATATAATACTCTGTATTTTTAACAAGGGATAGACAGCCATATTTTTAGAAAGAATTGCAGCCAGTCTTCATGATTGTTAATGTTTAATATGTCCGGCTAAAAGCGGGCATTTTGTTGCTGTTACTCTGTGGGGAGAATGGGGGTTTCTCTCATCGAAATGCCTGAACCACCATCATGCCGATAGAATAGACAAGCTTCACAGAATGGGAAAGATGATGCCACCAGCCACCCAGTCAAACTCACCAAACCTACAGCCAAGAACTTGCAGTCCAGATAGATAATACCGGTACCGTTTTATTTTTCAAACCACAGAGCTCTGTGAATTTCTATATAAGTTAGCTAACTCTCTTTTTAAAATAATTATAAAACTAAATGTAACCATAATTTAAATCCAATTAGTATTTAATATGTAAATTGCTACCAAAATTTAATGTTGTTTGAAGTTTAAATAATCTGACTTATTTATATTTTCCATTCATTTCAAAGTAAATTATTTAGTTTAAAGTTATATCACTGCAGTTGTGTCTATATTTCTTTGCTTATTTTAATTAAATGCTTTTATATTTCATATGCCAATATTTCGAAACAGTGAGCACTTAATTTCATGTTTTTTTAAAAAAGATATTATTTGAAAATCATCGTGTAATTTGTTTATAGCATCAACTTTCTGCGCTGTTCCGAAATCCTATTTTTTTTTTATTTAAATGATTTAATATGTGAAATGTGGCTCTTTTAAAATCAACCATTTAAAAACTTAACTTTATAGTTTTATTAAGAATTAAATTTAACCTTGATTGTATTTATAAGTATATTTGTCATTTAAGTTCTTAAGTCCATAGAAATATGCTTTCTTTCCTTACAGTAGTTATTATCTATAAGTAACCTAATAGATCGAGCATGTCAAAGTACAGATGTATTAATATTCCATTTAGTAGCATAGACATTTATTATCAGGCTACACAAGAGTTGGTCCCAATTTGATAGAGCTAATATGCTATTGTCCCATATTTCATAGTATGAAATATACTTTTCTTTGCTTGGTAGATGTGATATATTATTTTATAAAATTATTCTCATTTTGCTGCTATACGTATGATGCATACATTAAGATGGAGCCATGGCATTGCCAGAACATCTTCTCTTATAGGGTAGAGCAGTAGCAAAGCCTGAGCCAAGGCCAGGTTAGCACATAAGTCCCCTGCCATTCCTGAACACAATGTTCCTTTTCACACAGCATGGCGATCAGTTACAGGGTACTGGCGTTTGTCGCAAGAACCCTGAAGTTATTTCATCCATCCACAGAGCGACTTTTTCTATTATTGTTTACCTGTGCCATAGCGCATTGGTAAAATCTTATGCAGCCAACTCTCCCACCTTAACATAACACTTTCAGCATTCTGAAATTTTTTCTCGAAAGCCATGTTCAATCGATCATTACTTGAGTTGGTTTATGCACTCATTATTAAGTCATATTGTATTTTTAGTAAATGAATTCATGATCAAAGTTCAATATAATTATTTATATAACAGCCACAAATTTAATAAGATTGGTTTATCGAGATTTATTGACATAATGTAGTGATTATTTCTGTATTAATTGTAAAGCAATTCATAAGATGGGCACATGTTAAACCCCTCTATGAAATTTAATGATTACTTATATAAAGTTATTTTGAATTACCCAATGTTTGCATACATTCTACACTGAAATGCTATTGTAAATAAATGAAATATGGATAGAAGAATTGTAAATAAATGTATAATTAGTTTAATGTATTTCGTTCTCTGTCTCGTTATTGATCTAATTCAATCCAATTCTAATTATTATATAGTCTATATATGTGAAGACTATGCATTAAGTTAAATTGAGTGATATATTTTAGACAATTAAGAATCTTTCTTTTAATTATCAGAGTATTATTGCGTCTCCGTGGCCTATGTCAGCTGTATGGAAAGAAGTATACTATGTGTAATTTCAAGGTGGTCATTCGTAGACTCTTGAGTCTTGGAATCCTGGCTTATGAGTTGCAGTGT
Organism: Epiperipatus broadwayi; assembly: GCA_028023455.1. Lineage (NCBI taxonomy): Eukaryota > Metazoa > Onychophora > Udeonychophora > Euonychophora > Peripatidae > Epiperipatus > Epiperipatus broadwayi. The sequence continues at coordinate 74,743 of JAQFVV010012947.1, read as the reverse complement.
GGTCAGACTTGGGATGTCACAGTCCTAGTCTGGTCAGCTTCAGTCTCTTTTGCTTGGATTCTGAATTCTGTTACGTGAATGTACAAACTTGACTGTTGCATAGTATATTTTTCCCCCGGGATTGGCACCCAATGTGGGGCCTGTAACTTATTTCCACCCCTGAGGAGATTATTGAGTATAGATAAAATTCTTTTGTTCAAAATTAAAAATTCTGAGTAAATTTTTTTTTTTGCCCAAATAATGTATATGTATAGATTTTTTTTCCTGAGTTTGAACATTAATTAATTCCATATTCAGAATAGATTATTTCATTATATAAAATTATTTATTTGGATGCATAGTAGAATTTCAAGGGGGGTTTATAATATATGTTGTGTAAACTTATCTAGCTCACTGTGACTGGCATGTGAGGATGATTTGAATAAATGTCAAATCATTCTCACACAAATTTTGTCATCAGGAGTAAAGAGAGGAAGGGGGTCTATTATTTGTTTTATGTTTTATGAATTGTATTGAATGAGAAAGAGAAGGAAATAAATGTAAGGTTAAATCAAGTCTTAAAGGTTCAAAACTAGCACAGACATGTAAATTAAATTATAATCATGAACCGTGGAAAATTTAGAAAAGAAAAACAGCTGCAAAAGGCTAAGGGTGAATTACATTTTATAATTTTTTGTTATATATATTAAATTTATTTCGCTGTTAGTTAAATGTTGGGTGGGCATCAAGTGAATGTATAGTGAGAAGTTAGGTGTATTAATAGAGTTAGGCATAGGCGTTGGAATGAGTAGGAGACAGATCATTTTTTGTGGAGTACAGCAATTAGCCGAGTTAATAAAGCAAACAAAAACCAAGAAACCTTAGCAAAAACAAATTGAGCCATTAAAAAGAGAAATTTTTTTTGTTAGTATATTAAAATGGATAATAGTATGGAAGAAGAAAGGGAAGTAGTGAGCGAAGGGGAAGAAGGGAAAACAGGAAAAGAAGGAATGTGTAAGGGTATTATATTAAGATCGGGAAAACAAATTATGGAAGAGAGTAGCAGCACAGAGGAAGACACAGGTGAAGCCAGTATGAGCCAGATTAGGGAAAAGGCATCTATACATCAAAGTGTGGCCATGTCAGAAAAGTCAGACACCACGGTAACTGAACAGAGACCTATAGAAGAAATTAAGAAAGAATGCTGGAATATGAACTCAATGATGGAGTCACTATTGAAGCAAATTAGACAGGATGCAGAAGAGAGAGATAAAAAAAGTAGACAGGATGCAGAAGAGAGAGATAGAAAAAGTAGACAGGATGCAGAAGAGAGAGATCATAGAAATAATCTAGAAATGGAATGTTTTGAATCTTTGGGCAGGCAATGTGAGGAAGGAACAGCACATATTAGAAAAGACTTAGAAGAAATGCTGTGTAAAGGCCTGCAGGGAGTATCCTTTAGCTGCCAACAGAATTGTGAAAAAATACAGTTTGAATTCACAGAAATGCTGATAAAACCAGGACAGGAAATAAAAATGAAATGGTGAAAATCCAAGAGGAAATCAAGGCCATGGGGGATCATGCTGAGCATCTAGAAAGGGATATAGGGGCAATTAAATGGAGACAGATCTTAGCAGGAAGTTACAGGAATATGAAGACACACATAGTGAGATCCGGGACAAAATATGTGAATTAAAAGAAGGCCTGGCTCATAGAAGTCAAGCAGCAGCCAAGGAAGAGAACAGTATAGCAGAATGTATTCAAGAATTAAGAAAAGACTTCACTGAAATGAAGGGAGCAAAGAAAGAAAGCATAGAGAACAGTTTAGCCATTAGTCATTTAGCCAAGAACCTGTGCAAAAGAAAACTAGTATCAGTGGGAGACTCTAAAGAGATTCTTAGAAAGGAAGAAAGCAACATCAATGCAGAAAGCATCATAAATAAAGGAAATGATCAGATAGCCACCCCAGATAGGAATGAGTTAAATGCAGAGACAATTGGACTGGGAATTCCATCAATAAGTAGTCACATAGGTTTAGCTAAATTTATTCAAGTGAAATCTTTCAAAGGAGAAGTGGGAGAAAACCCAAAGGCCCATTTAGAAAGTTTAAGAGAACTTTTCAGGTTTCAGAAAATCCCAGTGGCTGATCAGGTAGCTCTTTCTATACACTATTTATACGGGTATGCCAAATAATGGTAGGACTGTTGTAATGAGAAGCTGCAAAATTTTGAGCAATATACAGATGCCATGCACAAAACATTTTGGAGTGAGGAGTGCCAGGAGGGTATCTACCATGGTATACTCAGGGAAACCTGTGGATCGGTAGTAAAGGAGACCCATACTCAATTTTTTCTGAGGCAGATAGCTTCCTTCAGATCCTTGATGGCCTTCCCATTCACAAAGATACAGATGATCAGAAATATCCAGCAAAACATGCCTAATTGAGTACAACAACTGATGATGGGATATCGGATTAGGATGATAGAAGACATGGCAGGGTTTCTAACAACAATTGACTTCACACCAGGACCTAAAGAACCACTGGAGAAGATGCAGTGAATCGATCCTCCAAGATGTCAAATGATGATGACTAGTAGGTTGCCTAGATGGGAATCCTGAAATCAAATGAGAGTAAAAGAACCCTATAGACCCCAGACATCGTTAAACTACAGGGGACCCTGTTAGTCAGTTCCTCCTATTGGTGTCCAGTGGATAAAGAAGAGAACATAGTGATGGTGGATTCCATCACATCTGTAATCATTGATTTAGATGAAACCTGGCCAGAAAGTTCCACTTAAACCATGTTCTATAGTGCGAGTAAGAGCTGGAATAATGAAAGTATGTGCATTGTTGGATACAGGTAGCCAGGTGTCATTCATGTCAAAAGAATGGCTGACCGAGGTGCAAAAACAGATGCCTGATATATTGACGTTGCCGATGAAAGCATTGGCTATAATCCTAGCAGATGGCTGAAAGACCAAGACCGAAAGACAACAAGAATGATTGGAGTTGGAGTGGGGTCAAACTACTCTAGGCCACACATTTTTAGTCATGGCCAAGTTAATATATTGTTTAGTAGTAGGGAGTGATTTTTTGAATCAGTGCAGATGCTGGATTGATTTGGGAAATAATATGTTTTTTATATACCAAGAGCAAATTCCGTTGGAAGAGGACTTGCAGGAAATACAGAATAAGGATCAGGCATGGGAGGAATCACTTGCTATTTTGAAGGAGACCATTGAAAATGAAAAAAGTGTCCAATTTACACAGGAAGGGGTGGAGGAGAGTGATAAGAATAAGAAGGAACCTCCAGATGTTTTGCATGCTGGAACCAAGTGGAGAATGCTATAATGGAATTAGGACTAGAAATAAGAGTTTTCACCATGCACAATGACCCAGATGGTCGAGATTTTAAGTTAAAGGAAAATGAGGTCAAACTAAGCCACAAAATACCTCACGAAGAAAGTGAGTTTGCACGGAGTCTAGAAATGCACCCAGCATGACCAACTCTGAGATGGGAAGATGAGTATGAGGGATATGGATGGATAACAGATGAAGAGGATGATGTTATATTCGGGTGCTGTTTTGAGTTGGATAAAAAGGAGTTATTCAATGTACCACCAGATCCAAAAATAATTTTTTGTTAGGATGTACCTTCCCATACCATTATATAGTTTATGTATTATTATATATATAAAAACAAAACAAAAAACAATTAACATCCCCATTGCATATTAATTGACGTATATCCAGTAGGATATAAAAGTTTGTTTAATGTAAATATTAGATAATATTCTATTTTATGTGGATTGCTTTTAAACTTTTAATTTAGTCATTTTTTTTGTAGTAGTGGATTGTTTAATATGTATGAAGTTCTTTGGTATGGAATGTAGCAGGCAATTGGGTTTATATGTTTTTCATCTCTATGTGGGTAGCTTAATTGGTTTAATATTATTAGTAAAAAAAAAAAAGCCTATAAAATTATTTAATAGCCTGATGTGAATAAATTCCTTTTTTTTGTTATTTTTTTTTGTCCCAAGTATTCGGATATGAAACGATAACTTTCCAAGCCCCTATTGTTTCACCATCAAACCTAATGACACACTCATCTGTGCTAAGTTCAAACCTATTTAAATGTTAATAAATTTGAAATTTGCTCATATCTGTCTAAACAGTATTATATATTTACATGCGAACCAATGCTATAATTAGATAGGATTAGGAAAATTATAGCGTACTAAATTTACTTAATATTTCTAAAAATGTTCGTTATATTATTTAAGAGTAAATTATTAATTTTGTTGTTCAATATTGTAATTTCGTATGTGGATATATAATCTGTGCTATATAGAAGAAAGACATGATTTTAAAATATGTAAAAGCCATTACCTAAAAATAATATTAAATGTTTCTTTAAAAATTGTTAAAAGATGTTTTGTTTTAAATATATTTCAGGGAAAAGTTCTTGAAAATATATTTAAAAGCTATATCAAAATATGTTTGTAAATTATTTTAAATAAATATGTAAAAAGGTTTGCATTTTTAAAAAAATGTTAAAAGGTTGTTTTTAAATCAAAAGAGTTTCTATTATATGTAAGATTAAAAATAAAAGCTGGTCAAGTAATTAAAAAGATTTCTGGTAGTAAACAAGTGTCATTAACGACTACACCTGGACTCGGTAAAAAGTAAAACTAGTTCAAAAATTACTAATTAAAATCTCCTTAGATAAAATTAAGTTATTTTAAAATCTAATTTGGACATTGTTTGCAACAAAAAATCTTAATTATAATAATAGCTTATGGAATGTTTCTAACATAAGTTATCTAAGATTTTAAAAATCTGGATTATAAATTGAAAAATATTTAATTAAATTCCTGAGTTTAGTGAGTCTTGAGGCGATAGATTCCGATAAGAAAAAGATATAAATACTCTCTGTATTTTTAACAAGGGATAGACAGCCATATTTTTAGAGAGAATTGCAGCCAGTCTTCACAATTGTTAATGTTTAATATGTCTGGCTAAAAGCGGGCATTTTGTTGCTGTAACTCCATGGGGAGAATGGGGGTTTCTCTCATCGAAATGCCTGAACCACCATCATGCCAATAATATAGACAAGCTTCACAGAATGGGAAAGATGATGCCACCAGCCGCCCAGTCAAACTCACCAAACCTATGGCCAAGAGCTTGCAGTCCAGATAGATAATACCGGTACCATTTTATTTTTCAAACCACAGAGCTCTGTGAATTTCTATATAAGTTAGCTAACTCTCTTTTTAAAATAATTATAAAACTAAATGTAACTATAATTTAAATCCAATTAGTATTTAATATGTAAATTGCTACCAAAATTTAATGTTGTTGAAGTTTAAATAATCTGACTTATTTATATTTTCCATTCATTTCAAAGTAAATTATTTAGTTTAAAGTTATATCACTGCGGTTGTGACTATATTTCTTTGCTTATTTTAATTAAATGCTTTTATATTTCATATGCCAATATTTCGAAACAGTGGGCACTTAATTTCATGTTTTTTTTAAGAAGATATTATTTGAAAATCATCATGTAATTTGTTTATAGCATCAACTTTCTGCACTGTTTCGAAATCCTATTTTTTTTATTATTTAAATGATTTAATATGTGAAGTGTGGCTCTTTTAAAATAAACCATTTAAAAACTTAACTTTATAGTTTTATTAAGAATTAAATTTAGCCTTGATCATATTTATAAGTATATTTGTCATTTAAGTTCTTAAGTCCATAGAAATATGCTTTTCCTTCTTAAAGTAGTTATTATCTATAAGTAACCTAATAGATCGAGCATGTCAAAGTACAGATGTATTAATATTCCCTTTAGTAGCATAGACATTTATTATCAGGCTACGCAAGAGTTGGTCCCAATTTTATAGAGCTAATATGCTATTGTCCCATATTTCATAGTATGAAATATACTATTCTTTGCTTGGTGGATGTGATATATTATTTTATAAAATTATTCTCGTTTTGCTGCTATACATATGATGCATACATTAAGATGGAGCCACAGTGTTGCCAGCACATCTTCTCTTATAGGGTAGAGCAGTAGGAAATCCTGAGCCAAGGCCAGATTAGCATGTAAGTCCCCTGCCATTCCTGAACACAATGTTCCTTTTCATGCAGCATTGCGATCGATTACAGTGTACCGGCGTTTGTTGCAAAAACCCTGAAGTTATTTCATCCATCCGCAGAGTGACTTTTCCTATTATTGTTTACCTGTGCCATAGTGCATTGGTAAAATCTTATGCAGCCAACTCTCCCACCTTAACATAACGCTTTCATCATTCTGAAATTTTTTCTCGAACGCCATGTTCGATCGATCATTACTTGAGCTGGTTTATGCGCTCGTTATTAAGTCATATTGTATTTTTTAGTAAATGAATTCATGATCAAAGTTCAATATAATTATTTATATAACAGCCACAAATTTAATAAGGTTGCTTTATTGAGATTTATCGACATAATGTAGTGATTATTTCTGTAGTAATTGTAAAGCAATTCATAAGATGGGCACATGTTAAACCCCTCTATGAAATTTAATGATTACTTATGTAAAGTTATTTTGAATTACCCAATGTTTGTGTACATTCTACACTGAAATGCTATTGTAAATAAATGAAATATGGATAGAAGAATTGTAAATAAATGTATAATTAGTTTAATGTATTTCATTCTCTGTCTCATTATTGATCTAATTCAATCCAATTCTAATTATTATATAGTCTATATATGTGAAGACTATGCATTAATTTAAATTGAGTGATATATTTTAGACAATTAAGAACCTTTCTTTTAATTATCAGAGTCTTATTGCATCTCCGTGACCTATGTCGGCCGTGTGGAAAGAGGTATACTATGTGTAATTTCAAGGTGGTCATTTGTGGGGTCTTGAGTCTTGGAATCCTGGCTTATGAGTTGAAGTGTGGTCAGACTTGGGATGTCACAGTCCTAGTCTGGTCAGCTTCAGGTTTATATAAATATGTCGTTACATTAATTAAAAATAAAAACTTAAAAGTTCGCAAATAAAATGAACAAACTAAATGCTAAAATTAAAATGTTTGTTAAACGTATATACATTCGCACAGATGCTAAACTTTAAAAATATTTTTTTCATAAACAAAAAAAAAAGTATTTGAACGTATTTTTTTTAATAAAAAAATACAAGATTGAAATATAAAAATATTTTAATAAAAAAATAACGTAAGTTAAAATAAAAACAGGTATTAATTAATTCCTGTAATCTGTAAATGGAAATGATTGTTTATTAATTATCTAAAAGCTGTGTAATTAAAAAGTCAGATGAAAAGTTAGATAAGAGAAGAAAGAGATTTTAGCTTGACCAATGGAAGCAAATAAAGGCCCGGACCATAACGAAAAAAAATAGAACAGTGACGTTTTTGTTCATGGAATCCATAGGAGGACTATAAAAAGAAAAATATTGAGTTCCAGTCAGTTTTCCAACTTGATTTTGGTGAGTCGAGCAACAAGACGCACTTGTCGTCCTCACTCACTTATTTTAAAAATGCAAAGACTGTGATACCAGAACAGAACCAGCTAATGCTACCTCCAAAATATCAGACCGGTCTTCCAGGAAAGTCTCCGTGGGAATTGCCAACGGGAACATGGACTCTTCTACCGTAAGCAATAGAACTGAACAATTGTTAAAATCATAATATTAATTAAGAACTTTAAAGATTGATAAGTTAATTTAAATTTTATAAAAAGAACTTTTCTCTGACTTATGTGTCAACTCAATTGATAATGTGTAATTTTATATATGTTTGCGTTTGATAAAAAAATCATTTCCATTTATTACTTATTTGTATTAATATTTATTGTTTAAATTTTAAATGAGGAAATTTAAGGTTGGGTATAGACGTTGCATAGATTTGTTAGCGGTTGATTATGTTGTGGTTTTCACAGTCGATTAAAATATATGTCAACGATATCACTGCGGTGTCTTATGATGAACACCAAAGGGTCTCCTGTATTCCCTCAGCAATTGACGTTATCGATTGACTTTGTATTTTGATCGGTTGTGTTTAATTTGGAATGTTTTAGACCATGGAATCTGTGCAGTCGATCTATACTTGACATTATAAAACAAATTGGATAAAAATAATCTGTGCGAACGTATTAAAATGTTAAATTTAAGTAGGGTGTGAATGGCTATATAGATTTGTAAAGTTATATTAGGGGAGGGTAATCTTAGGTTATTTGTGTCGTTGTTGAATTGGGTCAATGGGTTGGATATATTTGTGTAATTAGTAGATGTAGTATGAGTTTCGCTATGTGCAGAATCGCTGTATACACCACACCAACCCTTTGCCTATGGATGGGATTGTAAGTCGGCAAAAAGGATCGCGGTGCCTTCCTATGGAGTTTTTATTTTATTGTTCTTCTTGCTATACAAACATCATATTCCTGTATTGGACAAGAGTCAATGTTTTCTCTAACTATACTGTTCAGATGTCCATTCCTGATAGTATAGTATATTTGTGCTGTTGTATTTTCATGCTACATTGAATACATAAATGTATCAGATGGATTGATGCCAGTTTGACTGTGAATTTTAGCCTAAGGTTAAATAGGGATAGAATGTTTTATTTTCAAATGCAAATCTATGTAGTCTATTCATACTTGACCATCTAAATAAAATATTAAACTCATTGAAATTTATGTAAATGTACAATTAAAGAGTAATATAAAAATCTAAAAATGTTCAACCTATTCCTCGGATTTAGAATGATTTTATATGTGTGTAAATAAATATTTTTATGTGTTAATTTCTGGCAGTGGCTTTTATTCTTTTATATTTAAGATATAAAATTTATATTTTATTATCTCTGCTACTCACTGAGCTAGTGACTTGGGCTAATGACCGGAATCAAAATTAAAAAAAAAAAAAAAATTTTTTTTTTTGACTTACGTATCTGCCTACTTTATAAATTTTTCTAGGTTCAAATGCCTAGATGGCGCCCTGTAGTGCATTTTACGTTAAGTGCTATTCTCTGGATCGTTATAATATATATATATTGCCAATCACCAAAATGAGATTGTTCTTTTTAGTGTTAATTTGACTCTTTTAAATAGCGAGTTCAAATAAATGCATTGAGTCGATTATTTACATCATGTGTTATGATTTATATATCAATGTATGTGGTAGATAAATAACAATAAAATTTTATTTATTATTTTTTCTTTCCTTTATGTTTTTGTGATTTTATCACTTGTGTCTAAATTTGATCATCTTTTTTCTTATATTGGAATATGTTTATATTAAACAATAGTTAATGAAATGTTATATATTAAAAGAACGATGGAAATTTTTATGTTTTTACTTAAATAAACTTCAACTATAATATAATTAGACAAGTAACTGCAAACTGAAATCATAATATTTAGTAATAGTATTTTAATCTGACATACCTTTAAACTAAAACTAGCTTAATTCTTTAAATGTTAATTGTATTGTTAAACCTGATGGTGGTTTTTGTCAATACTCAACCTTTCATTTCTGTATCAAATTTTTATTTTATACTAAAATTCAATAAATTGAATTTGATTGCTTTTTAATTTAATGTTACAAATAAAAGACATTCTAAAAAATCATATTTTAACTTTGCAAATATTGAAAAAATGTGTTGTAATAAGAATAATGGATATATAGTCTTTAGAAAATCAATAAAATCTTTTTTACTTTAACTTAATTAATATATCAAATTCTGCTTTAAAATCTTAAAATTACTTTATGATTCTTAGAATACCTCAAAATATTCTAACAATGTGTTGATTCTGATAAGTAATGACATCACATAATCAATTCCATATAAGTATGATTACCTTATGCTGTGTTTTTTTTGTTAACATTATGGGCAGATTTATTAACTTTTATTTTAAAAAATAAAACATATACAAATAAATCAAAGTATATATAAATATTCTTTTAATTTAAATAATTGCTATACAAGTACTGTGTAAAAGTAATCAGAAATATTTAATAAATCACCAAAAAATCTTATTTTTTCTACTCCAAAATTTTCTGAAAGTTAATTACAAATGCTATAGAAACCAGATTACAGAGAACTAAAAGCATCAATTCCTTGGATACTGTACTTTTTTCATGAAGAATAAACTAAAGAATTTTGATGTTATTGAATTGCTAGAAAATATTAAACTTTTTATATTTTTGCATTAATAAATCAATAAATACTATACCACAATGTTAATATTTTAAAAAACATATATTAATATCAATTATTATAGCAGAAAGGGAAAAATTGCAGAATTATCACACTATTTCTAAAGTAAATGAGTCATGCAAATTAATAGGAATGTTCTAAAAATAATTAAAGATAAGTCAGACAAAATGATTATTACTAGATGGCATAATTTCAGTTCGCAATTAGCCATCATAGCTGAAGTTTGTCTACATAAACTCATGAAAATTCCATTATATTTTAAATGTTTACATTTGTAAAGTAACTAAAAATCTACTTATATATTTGAGTATATAATATATTTGAGTATATATAAATTATTGAAATTATCATAGATATTTTATGCATTTATTTAGAAATAGTTCAGCTATCATGTATCCACACAATAACTAATTAGAAACAGACTATGAAGACTCAAATCAGGTACTATAGAAATAATATTTTTTACATATACAATTAATATACCTGCTCATAAATACACTCCATTCACATCTTAGATGTCTATATAGTCAAATACATTTTATATCATAACTTTCATTAATTATTTAATCAAATTATTTTTAAATCTTAAGTCTATGATATGCATATATTTTATAAATTATTTTAATTATATTTTATCAAATACTTTGTTTTAATTATTTATTATTATTTATCATATATTCAACTGTGTATTTATATTATTTTTTACAATAATAATAATTAGATATATTTAATCAAGTATTATTCATGTAAATGTTCAGGACATTCATACAGAAAAGGTAGTCTATATAATTTAAATTTAGCTTTTATTAATGCTTAGCATGCTTTCAATATATATCATGTTATATATCAAAAACATAGTAAGCATTTATAAAAGCTAAATTTAAATTATATAAACTACCTTTTCTGTATGAATGCCCTGAATATTTACATGAATATTATAATTGCTTATAAAAGAGAAAAAAACAATCTTTGTTATTAATCAAGTATTATATATATAATAAAACCACCAAGTATAATATATCAAAGTACACAAATTCAATTATACACAATCAAAAAAAAAATGAAAGCAAATCAAAATGTAATTAAACAGACAAAAAAGACATTAAAATTTATAAATTCCATATATTCTATGATGCTCAAACAGCATTTTCTATTTTTTACCATTATATATAATCATAATTTTAAAAAAAAATGTAAATAAAATTTGATTATACTAGCAACCACTTTTCTGTCCTAGAATGCCATAAACAATCATGTGTGTTAATAAAATTTCTTTAGTTTGTCTTGAAGGCACCTTTATTTTTTTATTATCCTTTCTGAATTATATTGCAGTATTTTGTCTAATAAAATATTTTCTAATTACAATACTAAAAGTTTTACAAAATTTTAGAACATACTTAAAGTTAATATTGATTTTAAAACATCAAAACAATTAGAAATATAATTTCTTAAAACAAAACTGGTCTATTATGTTTCTATAAAAGAAAAAAGTTATTGAATATTGTCCAGGACATATTTAATTGCAATGAAAGTCAGACATCTCTCAATTTACTTTGATTAAAAAATAAAAATACAGTATTTTTTTTATTTTTTCAATATATGAAAAGTATGTGTAAAGGTCTCTTCTCAATATATTAATAATTTATTGTTTTATTAAAATTTTGTTTATACCATAATTTTAATTTATATATGCATACTATAAAATACAAAAAAAAACTTCTGTGTTATCTTTATTGTAACGGGCGAAAGATCTTTGAGTTTCACATATACTGACCCTGAGGGCGCCACTAGTCCGAATATAGGAACTAGACATTTATTTTAGGGTGGACAGGATATGCGAATCAAAAGGGCACCGAACTACACTCAGGGAGGAACAAGATGTCTTAACTATTATTTAGACAGTTGAGAAATCAAAGCACAAAGACAAACGTCAGCCAAATTAAGTTTAAACAATTTATTAATTTTATTAAAAGTTGGGCAATAGAATGAAGACATCTAGCCATGAATAAAAAAGTGGCTTATAGTAACATACACATATTTACCAGAGAGTGCACAAGAGTATGACAAATATGAAGGCATTAAACATTTTGGCAGCAAAATTCTCTCACTTAAAATATAAGAAATGGTTAGGATAATATCTTCTTGCTGGCCAGTTGTAAACTTACAAAAACAAACAACTCTAGCTTCCTAAATCAGAGATAATAAAACAGTTACTGTCCCATTGGAAATCAATGAAACCAGCACGAACATTCGAGCAGTAATATTCTAATTACTGTCATTAAAATGCCGCAGGACTGCTGCGCGTAATACTACATTCAAAGTAAATGTGGAGGATCTCACACACAAGACAGCAAAAGATATTTGATTATGATCTTACCTAATCCAGAAAGAAATGACTACTTTCAGGCAATCCGAAAAAATAACTTGACAAATAGCCAGCAGAAAGATTTTGTTGTTTGCACAAAAAGAGCAAACGAAACATGCTTAAAGATTCTTTATTTTACAACTAAGGACAGGTGAATAAATAAAGACTACGAAAACTACCAATGTGTTTTGTAATAGTTAATGAAATAATCAGGTATATATTAAACATATAAAATACAATCTCCTAATGCACCCCCTGATAAACAAAAACTGCAAACAAACTTGGAAACTTAAAACTAAGATTCCAAGACACACTTTAAATACTAGAAAAGAGTACATACAGATAATAAATAATAAATAAAAAAACAATTAATACCATTTTAAAACATATTTATCATTAGATTGAGCAGAGATTTAATTAAATGCAATTTATTTACCCTGGCTAGAATAGGAAAAAGTTTAGCTTACGGTAAAGCAGAGTTCTAGTGATTTAGTGACGAGTGCGCACTTTTGATAATAGTTCATCTTTCAGGTCCTTTGACAGCGGCAAGGTAGAGGCAGTGTTTATTTTAGAGGTTCATGGCATGACTGAAGGAGAGCTGGTAGGCGTGGGTCCGTCCTTTGTTTAAATTAGCCAGACATTCTAATGATGGCAAAACTCATAGCGGTGGATTTTGACATCTTGCACAGCAACGAAGTTTGTCAATAATTATTTAAATTTTTAGTAGGAATTAAATGTCCGAACAGCTACTCACAATGGTATCTCTTTGCAGGCCATAATCCAAGTGTGTATCTAATAATGAATCTCTTCTCTCTCCAAAAATTGGCAGGCTATCGTTGCCTCGCTACCTTTCCCCTGCAAACTTTCATTAGTGTCCATTCTATATTCCAGGCAATGCAAATATTGATTTCCCACTCAATCTAATTTAAGACTTCCAACCAGGGATAATTGAAACAAAAACAACAAATACAAAACTAAATCTCCGCTTTTTAGAATTAACTTTAAAAATAATTACAATAAAAGCAACAGGAATATATAATTAGCAAGCTTGCCTGTTTTTAATCAAATTGATTAAAACAGACGGTGAAAGTAAACTATTTTACAATCAATTTTATAAACATTAAATAATCTATTTTAAAATATAAATGCGTATGTGTTTTAAATAATAATAAAAAAATTGAGCATTAGACATTTAATGCAAATGAATTTGTTTTCTCTTTTTAATTTTAGTAATAAAACCATTGAATCGGAAGTCAATCCGGCTCAACTGCCTCAACACGTGATCAAAAAAAAAAAAAAAATTCCTGCAACTTTTTTTTTCTTTTTTTTAAACTAAAAGCATTTCAAAAACTACCCCTAGGAATTTGGCTGAACGCACTCATAAAAAACCAAAACAATATTTCATTTCTTACATTTATCCATTCTCATAAATCATTAACAAATTTTTTTTGTCTGTTTTAAAACAATCCGTCCGATTGCTAAAAGCCGAACCTTTAACTTTTGTCCGGCGGTTCTTTTACACTTTTTATTAATTTTCTGAAATAAGTTTCTTTCCCCCTCTTATATTTTACCTGCCTAGAATTATTTATGATCTTGTCTCTTTCCCGTTCTGTTTTGCTTTCTAGCATATATACCTGAATCTTTTTCTTAACGAAACTTCCCAATTCTTCATCTTTTCCTACTTTATTTTTTGTCATATCAACTCTAGTAATTGGCAACACTTCATTTCCCACAGACTTTTTATGTGCCTTGAATAAGATTGCTTTATAAATGGCTTTTATTTCTGTTTTAAAATCATATTCCAAAAACTTTTCCTTAGTTTTAAACCCCTGTTCACAACTAACAGTTATTTTACTCAACTCATTTTTAACCTCTTGAGGTAACTTATAACTGTCTCCAAGATTTTCCTTCTCCACCATACTATCTCTCTCCACTCTCTACTTATTTCAAACTTTATTTCCATCCTCTCTGTCCTAGTACTCTCCTGTGCTACTTCAATTTCTATATCTTTTACAACTACTTTTTCTACTTCCTGACTCTCTTTACTCATCTCATTTTTCAAATCCTTTTCCATCTCCACTTCTTTTTGTTGAGTTTCTTCTACTCTTCCTGTCATTTCTCTTCTCATTTCTTTCATTTCTGCTCTCAGCTCCTCCAGTATTGTTTGTTGACTCTGTTTTATTTCTATATTTTGTTTTGTTATATTTTGTTTCATCTCCAATATTAACCTTATCAACATCTGTGTCTTGCTCTCTTCTTTTTCTACTATCTGGGAGTATTTAAATGAAACAAGGCTCTCTTCCAAACCTGCCGCCCTGTTGCCTTCTTCTTTACCTTCCATTTTTACACAAGGCTAACTCGCTATACTAACTTTTTTTTTTTAAAACAAAAATCTCAAAGCAAATAAAACGCTATTTATTTATATGCAAGAAGACAACGAACTATTTTTACTACTTTTAAATTCGAAAATTTACTCCGAACGATTTTTTTTTTTTTTGTTTAAACAACAACAAAAAAAAAACTCTATTTATTATTTATGTCATATGAAAAAGACGAACTATATATATTTAACTCTTCAAAAAAAATTAACTCTGACAGACTTTTTTTAGAAAATATGCTATTTATTGTTTATTTATTTATGTCATATGAAAAAGACGAAACCCCATTCTACCAAACTGCTCCAACAATACATGCAATAATTAACAAAAATCGAACCTCTACCAACTAGATCTTGCCACTTACACCTGAAATCTTTCTCAACCGTCTAAACAAAATCTCACATGGGTTTGAAAACTCGGAAGCCCCATGTTGATGTGCTAAAAATTATTATATATGTAACGGAAGAAAGATCTTTGAAATTTGCATATACTGACCCCGAGGCGCCACTAGTCTGAAAATAGGAACTAGACATTTATTTTAGGGTGGACAGGATATGCGAATCAAAAGGCACCGAACTACACTCAGGGAGGAACAAGATATCTTAAATATTATTTAGACAGTTGAGAAATCAAAGCACAAAGACAAACATCAGCCAAATTAAGTTTAAACAATTTATTAATTTTATTAAAAGTTGGGCAATAGAATGAAGACATCTAGCCACGAATACAAAAGTGGCTTATAGTAACATATGCATATTTACCAGAGAGTGCACAAGAATACGACAAATATGAAGGCATTAAACATTTTGGCAGCAAAATTCTCTCACTTAAAATATAAGAAATGGTTAGGATAATATCTTCTTGCTGGCCAGTTGTAAAATTACAAAAACAAACAACAACTCTAGCTTCCTAAATCAGAGATAATAAAACAGTTACTGTCCTGCCGGAAATCAACGAAACCAGCGCGAACGTTCGAGCAGTAATATTCTAATTACTGTCGTTAAAATGCTGCTGGACTGCTGCGCGTAATACTACATTCAAAGTAAACATGGTGGATCTCACACACAAGACAGCAAAAGATATTTGATTATGATCTTACATAATCCAGAAAGAAATGACTACTTTCAGACAACCCGAAGAAATAACTTGGCAAATAGCCAGCAGAAAGATTTTGTTGTTTGCACAAAAAGTGCAAACAAAACATGCTTAAAGATTCTTTATTTTACAACTAAGAACAGGTGAATAAATAAAGACTACGAAAACTGCCAATGCGTTTTGTAATAGTTAACAAAATAATCAGGTATATATTAAACATATAAAATACAATCTCCTAATGCACCCCTGATAAATGAAAATTGCAAACAAACTTGAAATCTTAAAACTAAGATTCCAAGACACACTTTAAATACTAGAAAAGAGTACATACAGATAATAAATAATAATAAAAAAACAATTAATACCATTTTAAAACATATTTATCATTAGATTGAGCGGAGATTTAATTAAACGCAATTTATTTACTCTGGCTAGAATAGGAAAAAGTTTAGCTTATGGTAAGGCAGAGTTCTAGTGATTTAGTGACAAGTGCACACTTTTGATAATAGTTCATCTTTCAGGTCCTTTGACAGCAGCAAGGTAGAGGCAGTGTTTATTTGAGAGGTTCATGGCATGACTGAAGGAGAGCTGGTAAACGTGGGTCCGTCCTTTGTTTAAATTAGCCAGACATTGTAATGATGGCAAAACTCATAATGGTGGATTTTGACATCTAGCATAGCAATGAAGTTTGTCAATAATTATTTAAATTTTTAGTAGGAATTAAATGTCCGAACAGCTACTCACAATGGTATCTCTTTGCAGGCCATAATCCAAGTGTGTATCTAATAATGAATCTCTTCTCTCTCCAAAAATTGGCAGGCTATCGTTGCCTCACTACATTTTCCATGCAAAACTTTCATTAGTGTCCATTCTATATTCCAGGCAGGGCAAATATTAATTTCCCACTCAATCTAATTTAAGACTTCCAACCAGGGATAATTGAAATAAAGACAACAAATACAAAACTAAATCTCTGCTTTTTAGAATTAACTTTAAAAATAATTACAATAAAAGCAACAGGTATATATAATTAGCAAGCTTGCCTGTTTTTAATCAAATTGATTAAAACAGACAGTGAAAGTAAACTATTTTACAATCAATTTTATAAACATTAAATAATCTATTTTAAAATATAAATGCGTATGTGTTTTAAATAATAATAAAAAAATTGAGCATTAGACATTTAATGAAAATGAAGTTGTTTTCCTTTTTTAATTTCAGTAAAAAAACCATTGAATTGGAAATCAATCCGGCTCAATATATACATGTTAAAAAGTAATGTATACTTGAAATTTAATAAACAATACATATTTTATCTAATCAGTGTTCATCTACAAAGCATTAAGTATGATGTACATGGGGGGAGGGGCTTTGAATTAAATAAAGCTCATGTCATGGCTTTACTGTATGTTAAAATACTTGCTTTCTTTTTTTTTTAATTTATGAAAATAAATATATATATATATTAGATATTTCATTATGAAAAGAAAATAAATAAATATTATAAAAATTAAACTAAACATGCAAGAAATAATAGTCTGGAATTTGAATATTAATATTTACAATAAACCAGAGAGAATAATTATTATTCTGATAAATATATAATTAAAAAAATTATTAAAATTATAAAAGAATTCAAGCTTAAGTAATTATTCAGTGAATACAATTAAATATTGTATATATAGAAAACATTAAAATATGTTTAAAATAAAATATAAAAAAAGATAGTAATAATAAAAAATTAATTTTATAGCTATAAATTAAACAAAATTAATCTAAGAGAACAAAATAAAAATGGTTTATAAAATTAATAAGTAAGAGAAAAGTGGGATAGAAATGTTAACTAATAAATATATTGTTAATAGTAATCATATTAAAAATAATATAAATAGTATTTACAAAATAAAATGTGAACAAAATTATAAAAAGAATGTTAAATATTTGTGTGAAAAAATTAATAATTTTATATATATAAAGAATTAAATAATATAGATATAATATAAAAAAGGCTAATCAATATTCTTTCAAAAAAATAAATCATATTTGTAACAAATAGCAATATTAAAATCATACATTTTACTAAAAATAGAAAAAAAAGTACAGAAGCTATAATTAGAAATCTTAAACCAATTTTAAATATATAAAATAATTTAAAAATTTTTATTATTAATATGTAAGATAAAAATTTATAACTAAAAATAAAGAAAATGAAAATAACGAACATATTAAAATAGATTAATAATATAAATATTATTTTAATAAGAATATACTATTTAATAGATCATATTTATAATATGTAAATTAATTATTTTTTTAAAAAGTACAAAACAAAAAATGTTTCAGTTAGAAGTATATATTTTATAAATATTTTATAAATATATACTTTTATAAATATATAATTTTAGAGGGGGAAATAGATAATTATATATATAATACATGATTGAATACATCTAATTATGATTTTATAGCAAATAATATAAACATTAAATTATAAAATACAATAATGATAAACAATTAAAATAAAATAAATTGAAAAAACGTTTTTTTATTGGATTAAAGACTTTCATTCTAATATTAAATTTAGTAATGGGGAAGATATTTTGGATTTTAATTGATTAAAGATTTTAGATTTAATTTTTATTAGAGGTTGAATTATGTTTTTTTTTTTTCATATTGCACTCTTTGTGTTATAGATAAGGACTTCCTTAATGAGTTTTTTTATAGAAATAAAAAATTAAAAAAGTCTAAACTTTATAAACAATGAGCTTTGCCAATTGCTCAACAAGCTTTGTGATAAATGCTTAGCCAGAGAAAGCATTTAAAATATCTCTGTCAGAAAACTCCCCCCTCTAATCTCTGACCATGGTTTTGTGCTTTGGCACTCCTCTGAGAGGCGCTAGGGTAGTTTCAGACTAGATCTAAAAATACCAACCCAAAGCCAGCATTTATCTAAAAGTTATCTATTGAATGGAAAATCTGAAATTATTACACACCTACATGTCTTCAAACCCAGCTATCCAACTCAAATATCTATATGGGGCTGAGAGATCTTCAACCATACTATATATTAGTCGTCTTAGCAATATAACATTGCATAAGACTTAAGGCAGAGACTATAAATAGTCAAAATAAGAATCATAGATAACATGACCCAATTCTCTTAAGCTTGGTTTAAGGTTTGTGAAGAGTTCCTGATTTTCAATTATTTACACATGAAGCTTGTATCCTGCCCATCCCTCTTCTATGTATTCAAATGGATAAGGTCCTATATATAAGAGGTCAGAGCAACTTGAGTTCAACATGGGTATGGTGATAATATTGGCATCAGCATGGGATTTTGGCTTTCCATCATCAGATTTTCAATGATATGGATGGCTGAAAATTTGGTGGTTGGAGTAGATTGAAGCTTGTCCATTAAAGTGTGAAGGGTTTCTATCTTAATATAAACTCAGCACTGATTATATATATGTGTGGGAGATGATAATCTGGACCAAATGATGAGTGCTGGTTTAGCATGAAATATGTATATTGGTAATTATTTATCTTTGCTACATGTGTGTGATCAGGTATATCAGTTGTATGAGATAGTGTGGATAGTGGAAGGATGCTTGAAAGTCTGAGTTTGAAACCCTTATATTTACAATTAAGTGCTAGGTTTGTGAAAAGTGCATGATTTTCAAATTTTGACACATGAAGCTTGTATCCTACCCATCCCTCTTCTATGTATTTAAATAGATAAGGTTTTATACATGAATGGTCAGAGTGACTTGAAGTCAACATGGTATGGTAATAATATTGGCATCAGCATGGAATTTGGGCTTTCCATCATCAGATTTTTAATGATATGGATGGTTGAAAAGTTAGAGGTTGGATTAGATTGAAGCCTGTCCACTAAAAAGTGAAGGTTTTATATCTTAATATAAACTGAGCATTGGTTATATGTGTGTGAGGGAGATGATAATCTGGACCAAGTGATGAGCACTGGTTTAGCATGAAATATGTAGAGTAGTGATTATTTATCTTTTCTACATGTGTGTGGCCATGTCTATCAGTTGTATGAGATAGTGTGGATAGTTGAAGGGTTCTTGAAAGTCCAAGTTCAAATCCCCTATATTTACAATTAATCTCCAGGTTTGTGAAGAATGCCTGGTTTTCAAATATTTAATGATTAATTGGTTATATTCTCATAAATTTATTAAAAAGTATTTAATAAAAATAGTTATATTGTTGCTTGTAATAATATAGTCGATAGTAATGAGAAAAAAGAATTTTTTTGCCTTTGAAGTAAATTTATACATTGATTAATTAAAACAGTATTTTATTGAAGGATATTATTGAAGGATATGATGGGTGTTAGGAGAAAAGAACTTGTTTTAAACTTATTATTAATTAGTTATAAAAGAATTGTAGATAGTAAACATATTTCAGGAATAACAATAAAATATCACATGAAAATATCACAAGGCTTCAGCTTACCAATGTTGTTTTAGTAGCATATTTACTTTTTCCACCATGCTAATGTCTTACTGTAAGCTTTAGTTATTGACAGATGAAGATAATAGCACTTAATAAATTCCTAAGCAGTGATGCTCTATCCAATCTCCCCAGACTAGTTTCAAGCTCTTGACTTTCACGAGTGCAAAGTTTTGGATTTTGGACCTCACTATCAAGCATACAGCCCAATTTGCAAAAACACATAAATGTTTTCAGTGTAAGTCAAATTACTATATAATCATACAGAATTGATCAAAAGATAGGGATGCTTATAGTTGCTAAAAAATGATGATATAAACTGATCTTATATCATTTCTTTATGATTCTACAGGTAAGTTGATATAGAGGAATACTTTTACATGGTTTTCAAATTGGGATAATAGCTTCATAGTAAAACAGAAAGTAAATGATGGTTGGAATTTGGAAGGTGCATTGAATCTTAAAGTTCCAGATACTGGTCCAATATCCAAAGCTCCCCTTAGATGAAAGCCATAACCTTGAAACCAGTCTGGTGGTATTTGATAGAATGGCACTAGATAGTGTTCTATTAAGTGCTATCATCTGCATTTGTCAATTATTAAATCTTACCATAAATGAATATGTGAAAAAAAACTATGATACTATTCTAGAAATAGGTTATAAAATTTCATGTAGATGTTTATATATATATATATATATATATTGATATGATATTATATATATATATATATATATATATTGAGCTGATATTTTAAGTCAGCTCATATATATATATAAGCTCACATATTTATAATTTGTCATAAATATTTTTGAAGTTAAATAGTTTGTAAAATAAAAAAAAAAATTAATTAACAAATGGTTTTGATTTAATGGAAAGGGTAAAAATTTTGAACTTTTATTTTGAAATAAACAAATAAAATTGAATATAATTTATTAAAAAAAAAAAAAAAAATGTTAAAAGTGTTTAATTAAAAGGGAGAAAAATTCGAGAGATAAAAGGGTGGGGAAAAGAAAACAAAATTAGATTCTTGGTAGTAATTATACTCTATTGTTGAAACTTTCACAAAGTAAAAATATTTGGTTAGTAATTGCTATTACGCTAATTAAAAAAAAAAAAAGATAAGAAAGAGTGGAGATAAGATCGCTTTTAGAGAGATCAGTTGACTTGACTTTAGAGACCAGCTAGGACAATAAAGAAAGCAGCTGTGTTTCGAACAATAAAAATTATTATTATTGAAATTTAATTTTGTGGACTCTTGTCAAATGTATAGCGGCTAAAGTTATCACAACCTTCCCCTTTGGGGAATTGACCGCCACTCCATCTGAATGAAGCTATCGAGAGAGTTATGGAATGGAAGAAACGGATATTGCTAGCCGGACAACCAAAGGAACATGCATGGAATTCGCATGTACAAGGACAAAGGCACAACCAATGGAATGTAAAACCTATGAAAATCAGGCCACTCCGCTCTGATCGATCAGGGTAATTATAAACTTTTAATTAATGAGAACTCTAAGTAAAGTGTAATAGAACTTTATCTTTAATTTAATGTTCATTTATTATGTTTATTACGAATGTTCCAACAATAGAGGGGGGAAATAAATTTGTTTAATATTGTAATCTATTAATGTTAATTTTCGTTCAATATTTTTTTATGAAATATTGGAAGAACTGTATTTTAAATTATTTAATATCTATTCGATCTAGAGAGTAACAACAGGGTGGGGGTATAAAAGTGTGTCGCCAAGTAACAGAGAACCTTGGGGCGTTACTCGTTTGTTAATAGAAAATAAGGAAAGAATTGAAAGTATAAGAAAACGAAAGACACTTATACGTTCATTGTAAGATTTCTTGCAATTTATTTATTTACCAAAGAAAGTGGAGTTTAAAAATAAACTTCAGGAAAGATTAAAAATACTATAAGTCGTCTTATATACATGTCTGCTAGAATTCGCAGTATTAGTGTAGGCGCAAGTAAATCTATGGTAAATATTTGGGAAGCATAATTAGAAAGTAAACAGAGGGAAAATCAGAAATTGTAAGTCAGTTCTTTCTGGATCGGATAGAATTATAAGGTTATTAATAATAAATAGTAGTAAAAGAAATTAAAAGTTTTTTTTTTTGTCCAACGTATTCTTGAATTCTTGAATTATTTATAATAATTAGTTAGTGTTCTTAAAGGAAAACCCCTGTGAGATTATAATCAAAGTTTATAATCAGTGAATCGTCGTTCGAAAATAAATAAAGACCAGGTTTATGTAAAGTTACGTGACCAGGTTCCAAGAGAGAAATCCTTGGTGGCGCCCTTGACGACGATTCTAATAACTAAAATTCAGTTAGTAGGGGAAGAAAGAAAGTTGTCGTGTCACAGAGGAGTGAGGAGGGGAAAGTTAGAAAATGGCGCTTCCAACGTGTCGGGCTCGTTAACAAGAGAAACGCCCAGAGATTAGAGTTAAAAGAGAGAGTAAATTTTTTAGTAAGGGGGTGGATTTCAGATGGTGGTGGTATGTCAGTATTCTCGTACGGAAGGTTATGAGTTCGAATATAAAATTAAATAAAACAAAAGAATAAAATATGAGTGAGGACGAAAGTAGCATGGAAAGCCTGGTGGTAACATTTAAAAACCCCGAGCGGTGTCAGTTGCAAGAAATATTGAAAGCTATCGCTGAGCTCAAAGAAATTGTAATGGAAGACCGTAAAGAAATAAAAGAAATGAAAGGCATGATACAAGAATTGAGGAAAGATGTGAATGAATTAAAAGAGAGGGAAAAGAATAAGAACAATGAAAACAAGAGGGAAGTCATAGACCCAGAGGACCATAAAGTCAGTAAAGAGAAAGAAAAGGTAGAAAACGAAGAGACAGAGCAGTTTACTGGGGAAACTAAAGAAATCCCGAACAAGAAGGCTATACAAATAAACTGAGAGATAGAGGTAATAAAAAAAAGCTCAATGAATCTGGAGAAGAAGAGTTCGATAGGGTCACGTTGGCGAAATTTATACATATAAAAACATTTAAGGGGGAAAGGGAGGAAAGCCCTTTTGACTACCTGGACAGTCTAGATGATTTTTTCTACGTCCATAGGTCGAAAGAAAAAGAGAAGATCATAATAGCAACGAGCCATTTGAGTGGTGCTGCTAGGGAATGGTGGAAGGCGGTAAATTACAAACCCCCTACATTCCAAGAATATCGAACTATGATTTTGCGAGGGTTTTGGAGCGTTGAGAAACAAGAAACCATACGCATGAAGATATTGCAAGAAAAGTATAAAGCAGACAAAGACGGTACGTACAGTCAGTTTTTTCAACATCAAGCGGCAAAATTGAGAGCCTTGGAGGCATATCCGATGGATCAATTCCAGATAGTGCGAACTATCAGATTTAACCTTCCGTCAAGTGTGCAATGTAAGTTGGCCGAAAACCGTCGGTTATCTATTAAGGAAGCATTAGAAATATTACAAGATATAGAATGGGAGGACCAGGGGGTAGGTGGAGAAAGTAAAGTTAGATGGGAGAACTGTAACGAACCCGCGAGTACGAGTAACTATAACCCCAAGAAAAGTTGGGACAAGTCACCGCGGGGCAATTAAAGTTTTTTTTTATTGTTTTTTTATGACAAATGGGGCAATGAGCTGATATTTTAAGTCAGCTCATATATATATAAGCTCACATATTTATAATTTGTCATAAATATTTTTGAAGTTAAATAGTTTGTAAAATAAAAATAAAAAATTAATTAACAAATGGTTTTGATTTAATGGAAAGGGTAAAAATTTTGAACTTTTATTTTGAAATAAACAAATAAAATTGAATATAATTTATTAAAAAAAAAAAAAAAATGTTAAAAGTGTTTAATTAAAAGGGAGAAAAATTCAAGAGATAAAAGGGTGGGGAAAAGAAAACAAAATTAGATTCTTGGTAGTAATTATACTCTATTGTTGAAACTTTTACAAAGTAAAAATATTTGGTTAGTAATTGCTATTACGCTAATTAAAAAAAAAAGATAAGAAAGAGTGGAGATAAGATCGCTTTTAGAGAGATCAGTTGACTTGACTTTAGAGACCAGCTAGGACAATAAAGAAAGCAGCTGTGTTTCGAACAATAAAAATTATTATTATTGAAATTTAATTTTGCGGACTCTTGTCAAATGTATAGCGGCTAAAGTTATCACAACCTTCCCCTTTGGGGAATTGACCGCCACTCCATCTGAATGAAGCTATTGAGAGAGTTATGGAATGGAAGAAACGGATATTGCTAGCCGGACAACCAAAGGAACATGCATGGAATTCGCATGTACAAGGACAAAGGCACGACCAATGGAATGTAAAACCTATGAAAATCAGGCCACTCTGCTCTGATCGATCAGGGTAATTATAAACTTTTAATTAATGAGAACTCTAAGTAAAGCTTAATAGAACTTTATCTTTAATTTAATGTTCATTTATTATGTTTATTACAAATGTTTCAACAATAGAGGGGGAAAATAAATTTGTTTAATATTGTAATCTATTAATGTTAATTTTCGTTCAATATTTTTTTATGAAATATTGGAAGAACTGTATTTTAAATTATTTAATATCTATTCGATCTAGAGAGTAACAACAGGGTGGGGGTATAAAAGTGCGTCGCCAAGTAACAGAGAACCTTGGGGCGTTACTCGTTTGTTAATAGAAAATAAGGAAAGAATTGAAAGTATAAGAAAACGAAAGACACTTATACGTTCATTGTAAGATTTCTTGCAATTTATTTATTTACCAAAGAAAGTGGAGTTTAAAAATAAACTTCAGGAAAGATTAAAAATACTATAAGTCATCTTATATACATGTCTGCTAGAATTCGCAGTATTAGTGTAGGCGCGAGTAAATCTGTGGTAAATATTTGGAAAGCATAATTAGAAAGTAAACAGAGGGAAAATCAGAAATTGTAAGTCAGTTCTTTCTGGATCGGATAGAATTATAAGGTTATTAATAATAAATAGTAGTAAAAGAAATTAAAAGTTTTTTTTTTTTTGTCCAACGTATTCTTGAATTCTTGAATTATTTATAATAATTAGTTAGTGTTCTTAAAGGAAAACCCCTGTGAGATTATAATCAAAGTTTATAATCAGTGAATCGTCGTTCGAAAATAAATAAAGACCAGGTTTATGTAAAGTTACGTGACCAGGTTCCAAGAGAGAAATCCTTGGTGGCGCCCTCGACGACGATTCTAATAACTAAAATTCAGTTAGTAGGGGAAGAAAGAAAGTTGTCATGTCACAATATATATATATATATAATTAGTTTCCAACCAGTAACCACCTAAACATTCACAGTAAATATAGCAACCAATATTTCTAACTGCTGTCAAGGCAACCTTCACACCTTTTAATAGCAAGAATATATATATATGAAAATAAATTGTCTCTGTGAAATATTTAAAAGTCAAAATATCTAACACTTTATATTTTCATGAGCACAATACTGGTCATAAAACATTTTGATGCAAAGGTTTCCTTTTATGAATATAATTAAAATTAAAAGAAGAGTCAAAGAAATTATTTTGTCATTGTGGGTGATTGGCAATTAGTTTTGAAATGTGGGTGTGCATTTATGGTGTTACCATGTGGGTAAAATGGACTTTTGTGCAAGGTAAATTTTAATACCCCCTTCTCCATTCAATGAAATAAAATTTGTAAATTAAAAAACATTCTTTTCAGCACTTTGCAAAAAAAAACTTGAAAATATGGCATTATATATTTAACATGTTTGATAAATATCTTAGATATTTTATTTATTTAGTTCTATAAAATAAACCTGCATATTAAAATACATGCTAAAATAAAATAAATTAATGTTTACAGAAATAATTTTTAAACAATATTTTAAGATATATTTATTTAGTAAATTTGAAATTTTTTAATTGTTTCTTCCAAAAGTTTTTATATTATTTTTTGAACATTTCTGCAAAGTTGTTGGTAGAGATAGGAAATATCTGCAAATAGGATAATTATTTTAAATATCTAAATGATCTTACTTAAAGAAAACCAATCACAACAACACACCTACAAAAACATTGCTCTTTCCCTTTTCTTCTCAGGCTGATTTTGATAATAAGTAATTCTATTTCTAGATTTACCAGATCATTGAAAATATTACTACAGCTAGTGTATGATATTCTCTGATCAGTCTTGTCTTCATTATTG
This sequence comes from Epiperipatus broadwayi, assembly GCA_028023455.1. Classification (NCBI taxonomy): domain Eukaryota; kingdom Metazoa; phylum Onychophora; class Udeonychophora; order Euonychophora; family Peripatidae; genus Epiperipatus; species Epiperipatus broadwayi. The sequence goes on along the minus strand of JAQFVV010012947.1, from coordinate 48,039 downwards.
TTTCTGAAATACAATGGTTGTAAAAGCTGATGTAACCCTTAGACTTCTTGACCAATATTTAGATCAATTTTAACCGGCATGTTAGAAATAGATTTTTTTTTGTTTAAAACCCCATTAAAAATCTTTCATGCATAAAATTATTCATGTTTTCTATAAACAAAATTATATTCCTTCAATAATAAAATATTTACACTATTATTTAATTTTTTTATGTGCATGTAATTCTATTATTAGTAACAGTAATTTATTATATATATATATATATATATATATATATATATATATATATATAGTTCAATATTTTAAATTTCCATACTTATTGATTATTAAGTAACTTTTATATTTTATTAACAATAAAAGAACGGGAATTGGGAAGTGGTATCCACAGAACTCTCACTCACCCCAATGACCACTACATAGCGATAGAGTTTATCAACTGGGCTACCAAAAATAAAATTTTAAGAACTTTATTATTACAATAGGAGATGTTTCTATGCTACATAGACCTATCTAAACCTGCCTTTCTATCAGACAAAATTAAAAACTGCATTATAAACTTTAGTGAAACGCACCTTCAAGAAATGCTCATAAATTATGGCAAAGTTAGCAAGCTCAAATATCTTCCAAAAAAGAACTGGAGAGCAGATATTGTCTAACATGGATATCTTTTGACTAACATTAAAACAAAAATTTCACTGATACAGATATTGTGACAGTATTATATTTCAAAAGATCCCCTATGATCCTGTTTTTCAGAGGAGTGAACCCACAATATTTTTATTGCCTTCAAAAAATGCACTTGATTAAAGACTGTAGCTAGAATTTGCTCTGAGGGTGGTTTTAAGAAGAGTCAATTCCATAAATGTAGAAGACCTGCTATTCATCAACACATTTCTTTTGGTGATGATATAGCTGACGCTCTTGATTTCAATTTCTCAACACAACCAAATATACAAATCCCTGTGGACAAAAGTTCAATCAAGAAAACTCATTTTACTTAAATCTACCCTTAGCATTACCTACAGACGCTGTTGCTACTAATAAAAGTCTGAAAGGTGAACTTGTTAAAGACTCAACAATCAGCATATCACACTCTAAAAGTCCATCAACCATAAAAAAGAGAGAAGCTTTGGTACAAACAATAATGTTACAAACAATCCCAGATAAAGAAAGCTCAACACAGAGTAATGAATCCACAAATCTATCTACAACAGAGTTGGTATCAAAGCTACCTAATAAGATGAACCTGATCCCAACAAAAAGACAGATCTTTCAAAAATTATAGATCAAAGCCACATAACCAGCACAAAACCCAAAGTTCCTAGAAACAAAAATAAACATTCAAACTAAATTTTTTCCTCAGATCACAGAGTCTAAATAAATCAAGCTCTGATGAAGAAACTTCTATCATAAGTGAAAAACCTAACAATAAAAAAAAGGAAATCTTTGAAACTGAGCAAAACTAGTTTGGAAGAAGAAACATTGTAAAACTCAAAAATTAACAGCAGCAATAAAGTAACAGTAAATCAAATTAATATACTTATCAAAAAAAAAAAAAAAACTCTGAGAAAAAAGTCAAGATTACTACAAATCTAAAAACCCAAATACCACCAGAGGGTTCAAACAGACCCACAAGTCAGACTACTTGGCCCTTGAATACAGACTCACTTGACTTGCTTTCCAACAATTTCCACAGCTTTCAAACAATGAAGCAGAAAGTGCAGATTTGATAGCGATCCAAACACCATACAAACACAAGTATAACCGGAAAAACACTCAATCTTAAAGTCATCCATACCTTTATCAGCTTATTACTTTTGCACTATATTAAAGGTTTAGTTTACACCATCATGTTATACAACTTTGTTGGATTGAACATCAGGGATTTAAACTCCTTAGTTAGAATCTATGCTATTGAGCATTGGATTAATCAAAACAACCCACACATATTGATGATGGGTGAAATGAAATTTCACTTCAATTCCAATCTGAGGATCATAAATAGACTAAATACATTAAGATATATACAGCCATCAACTAACATTTTTGCTTCTGGAGAAGTAGACATTTTAATAAATAAAAGACTCCATCCTGAAAAATTTTAAATTACATATTTAGATTTTCACATACTAGCAATTCATTTAGTATATCAAAATATCATTTTAGATTTAATCTATGTATACTCTAACAATACTACACAGGTTATTATGCATATAATCAACATTATAAACATAATGATGAACAACAACTGGCCTACTCTAATATTATGTGACTTTAATACCACCTATGCCCAATTTAACAGAAAATATATCCATCAAATCAATAGACCTGTCATGAGTGGAGATGATTATTTCCCTGCTGAAGCCTACTCATTCTATACAAAATAATACAGATCCTTAATTGATCTGATATTTTACACCCCGGACATTCATTTTCAAGTTACTGCTGGTCTAGAACATGTTGCGTTCTCAGATCATCTAGCTCTAACACTTAAAATAAAAGCTATGGGTAAACTGTCAGCTGCTCAAAACAACACTATCAGAATAATTACCAAAGCTAACTGACTAAAGCCATCCCCTCAGGGGCATACATTTATTTTAATAAAATTAAAATCTTAAAATAAACCTCCAGCAGAAGCATGGTTTTCTTTGATTGAGATACTCCAAGCTCTTATATCTTATCATTCAAGAAATAGGAAAGGACCTATAGCTATCATTAATGACTCAGATGACTTGAGCAAGAAGATCAAGCTATTTTCCACAGAAGCTACCTCACTATATGACCTCCAAAACTTAAAACAGCAATACCAAGCAAAACAGAGGTCCTTGGCTGAATACATCTCTATAAAAAGAGCCAGAGTCTTTCTTACTCAACAACATTACTGAACCAGAAGCTATCTTAGGTGGGGACTAGGAGCAGAGATGAAAATCCAGATGCCTTCAAACATAAAGATTAATGGCAATAGTATAGTAGGCTTACCACTGCTGAAGGAAATTGCTGATTACTTCAAATGTAAGTTGCAGAGTGGGAATGCTTGAATAGATTACAACTGAAATGAAATAGCTCTTCAAGAAGAGCATGGCATTACAGAACTTAGCCTTAGACAGAAACTCCTACTGATGACTGACAATATATATCCAGGCTTTCGTGGCATCCTGAAATTTCTTTTGGCACACCTGATCAACTTTTTGATTTCCATCTTACATAAAATGGCTAACCTCTTAGCAGAGATGAAAAGAAATATTCCTCACCTATATCCCATAGCCCTGGTCCCTTTTCTAAAGAAGAATAGTGACCCTCAAACCTCAACAATATATGACCGATAGCCATGACTCGATTACTAATTAAGGTATTGGAATCAGTAATCAAAGATAGAAATCCAAAATAAGATTTTACAACAAATCTCATCTTCTCAATATGCCAAAAAAAGCTCCTCTACACTAATGGCAATAAGCCAAATAAGACTGCCAAATGATTACATCAGATTACATAGGAAACATTCACCAATAACTGTACAGTTAGACCTTATGGGTGCCTTCTACACAGTAAAAGTAAATAAACTCCTAGAAATTGTCAACAATCACCAAATCCCTAAACCTATTATACAAATAATAGAGAACCTACTATGTAATAGGGAGATCTCAATTTCACTAGATGGCAAACTATCACAGTCTTCTGACCCTGACATCTCTACTCTGCGGGGCTCATTACTAAGCACCTTGCTATTCACAGGATACATTGATCCTCTCTTAAAGCTAATTGAAAACCAGCTACCTAGCATTTACTCACCAAGACTAGGCAAAAGTACTAACACAATAGCTTATATGGACAGTGTGCTAATCTTTCTGCCATTTCCCAAGTGCCTCACTCATCTCTTCTCTATGTTACAGCAGTTTGCTGAAAACTCAGGGCTTCATATTAACCTGGCAAAATCAGCAGTCTGGCGGATCAGAACTGGTCAAGAATTCAACACAAAATTCACTGCTAATCCACAGAGGTTCTTGAAATTATCAATCTCCAAATCAATAACTGAAATGTCAAGAGAAATCCAGAAAGATATAATAACATCTATGGACAGGCTTACCAATCAGCTGGAAAAAGTCTATCTTTCACTGCAAGGAAAGATTTCACTGCTGAACATGAAGATCATGGCAAAAATAAATTATTACTTGCTGATCATCAAATTATTACTTGCCGATCATCAAAGTAACCAGCTCCTTTATAAACAAAATCAATACCTTAGCAGCTAGATTGTTTTGGAGAAAGAAAGTGGCAGCAATTAGCATTAAAAAGATGCAGCAACAAAAGAAATACAGCAGGATGTCTTTTTACTCGATTCAGACAATACAATTTCAAAAAGCCTTTAACATAGTATATACTTTAATCAAATCATTTGGATACCAGACAATTATGCAGCCAGTAATTCCTACAGATAGCCACTACCTTTCACTAAATATTTATTGAACATAATACTTGACCTAATTAAAAAGCATAAGGATATAAATGACAGAAAATTTAACCGCAAGATCATTATCTGGGAGGTCTATACAATAATAAACACACCAATCAACCTCTTTCAAGAAAAACTGGGCCTCTCAAACTAGAAAATAATGACTATGTTTAAATATTGGTACCTGGAACCAAAGTACCTCGATTTCATCATCAAAATAAACTTACAATCAGTAAGTACAAATTGGTTCCTGGCTACCAAACATGGGATTTCTAAGATTGACCCTTGCTGCTTTCTCTTTCATCAAGGTGATGAGTCATTTGAGCATCTAATACATACTTGTTCAGGCCTTAGGATTTCTAAAAAATGGATCTATCAAAGTGCCAAAGTTGACTATTATTTAATTACATCACTAAAGAACTCCATTAAACCCAAAACTTTTGCTATAATTAGACTCTCTATATATCTCATATACACACTCTGGACAATTAGGTGTAAAAAAAATATTCAACAACTCCAACTTTCAAGAAGAAAATTATTTGAAGGCCAAACTAATAAAACTAAAGAAAAGAGATTGACTGCTTGCTCCAGGAACAATACACAAGGATATGTGGAACCTATTCAAGATTAGCGACCAGTGACTAAACAAGTTTACTTCACAAGATTAAAGAACAATTAAATATCTAAAAGTACTCCATTGTACAAAATGTTAAAAATATCCTACTAACTCTAAATAAATAAATTTTTGAAACTAAAATTCTTTCGTTCCATTAACATTAACTTGATAAAAATACTTGTTTTAAAAATCCATTCAGAACCTCTGGCAAATACCTTGTTTACATTTTTTTATTGTTAATAAAAATAGATTCTATTATTTTTATTCAATAACAAAATATTTACACTACTTTATTATTTTTTAATACTTATTAATAACTAAGTAATATTATATATATTATACTTTATTATATAGTTTGACAATTAGGTATATAGCCAGGATTTGTTTAAGAAATGAAATTTTAAATTTTCGTACTTAGATTGTTATTCAATACATTTTTAGAAGCCATTACAATGTCTTGCACTTTATTTTGTTCATGTATAGATTATGTTGGATAACTATAGAAAAAAATAAAATATTTGGTTTGTTTTACTAGATACATTTTTTAAACTTTGTCAGTAGTGAAATTATATAGGGGTTTGCCTTAAATACTATTGTTATCCTGAAATTTGTTAAGAATTGAATATTTTTGGCATGCATTAGTATCTCTTTAAAAATTGTTTTTTACTTATTTCCCCCCCTTAGACTTGAATTGTAGTGTGAATTATAGATCAGTTATGAGATTTCAATTAAAGAACAAACCCACATCCAATAAAAAGCCTTTTAGTAAAATATGTAAAAAGATAATATGGCATTTAAAAAAATAATATTGTTATTAAAAAATAAAAAAGACAATTTAATAAAATGTGAAAAAGATAGTATGGCATAATAAAAAGAAGAAAGAGATCATATTGTTATTAAAAATATTTTACTCAAAACAGCAACAGAATCAATCTTAGGTTCACCATTCCAGAATCAAATAGTTTATCACTACTCTAAACTAAATAAGACATAGGAAGTGTATAAAATATCATTGATAAAGATAATTTCATCACAAGCAGAATTAGTGGAATAATTGAGCAACATTTTTAAAATAAGTTTTCCTTTTTAAATGAATTATTAATAGTAATGTGTTATTTTTTTATATAAATTAGAATATTTAAATAAAAATGATTGGAAAATCCAAACATTTGCATTTACACATAAATTTTATTAATTCTAGTAATGAAAGGGTGTTGGCCTGTTCGCTTTTGTGTAATGGTATAGTATATATGTAGTATATTTGGATGTTTGAGAAATTGTCACAACATGTCTAAGTAAAGAAGTATTCCATTTATATTTAAATAAAAAAGAAGGTGTTTCTTACAATAAAATAATTTGAAAATCTAAACATTTACATATAAGTTTTATTAATTATCACGACAAAATGATGTTGGCCTGTTTAGTTTAGTGCTGTATAAGAGTATATATGTAGTATATTTCGAGCTTAAACCTCAAAATTTAAGCTTTTTTTTTCATATGTCAAAGCATCTGCTGGGAAGTGAACCCAGGACAACTGCTTGTAAGGCATATTTAAATAAAAAATATTTACACTCGGAATGTATTGTTAACAATGAAGTGATTCAAACATTTTCATTTACATATAAATTTTATGAAATTTTCTTGGAAATTTGGCACCCCTATGGTAAAATATCTTTATACTAATCTGCACACCCACTCCCAGTGTTTTTGTGCATTTATATATTTCTTCTGTTTTGTAGCTTTTACTTGAAAAAGCCTATTTATTTAATTGCCAAAACCATTGTCTGATTAAGACACTTTTGTAAATTTTTTGCTTGGTTAGTATTTTTATAGCTATTTCTTATTCTGTTTTGTTTAAATATATATATATATATTACTTCATTATTTTAAGATATATGAGATATTAAAACATTGTAATTGTATCAATAGAGTAGCAAGAAATAGAAAACAGTCATAAAAGAGAATTACTTGCTTTTATAATCTTTACTATTACTAGAATCTTAAAACTAGTGTGTGTTTTGAGTAGTTTTTTTTTTTAAAGCAAGGTAATGCATAACAAAAATTGAAGAGTATTTTTCTAAAATTTCGCAATTTCTAATGATTTTTTACTTAATATGGGTATATATATTAAGAGTCAAATGCATAAAATTGTAATGCCCAATTATATTAAAGCAATGATAATCATGTATTTAAGACCATAAAAGTATCATCTCTTTTAAACAAATAATGAAAGATATGTTATATTACAACAGTGAATTGACATCCATCTGGCCAACACATTAATGGGGGACATTTATACTCTAAGATAAACATATTTATTTACCTGTTGTTATAAAATAGAATAGCTGCCTTCGCAATGAACCAACTATTTGAAAAAAAAATCCAAGTAGATTTATAATTTTAAAAAAGGTCTATGCTTAATATATAGCTTAATGTGATTTGAATACCAAATCAAGTTCTTAGTAATTGAATGTGTTAACCTTTACTACAATACTCTTATCAAACATATTAATAAATATATTTATGTATGTACACACAATTTATTTTTAAAAACTCTATGACAATGTGTATCTAGCCAAAAAAAAAACAATCGATAGTAATTTTTCATCAAAACTTGTCACTCTTGTGAATTAATCACGTGCTGAAATAATCACTGTTTAAAAACTTGGAAGATTTTAATCAATAGTTATTAAAACCCATTAACAGTGTTTAAAGCAAGAATAAAGATTTTCATTCAAATAGTAATTTAACTAAGCAATCTTTTCTTTGAATATTTTAGTCTGTCAAATATTTAGAATCTATGAGTGCTAAATGAACTAGACGATGATATACAAATATTAAAAAAAAAATAGTTTAAATATGTTTCAATATTTATCAAAAATGACAGCTATATAATTTTATAATTAACGTTTTGGAATTAAATTTCAGTATTATGTTTGATGAATATCTTTATAAACACGATGTCTCATTAATCAATATTTCTAATCTTTATATATATATATCAATGCAAACAATTTTTTTTAAAATTGATGTATTAAGTTTTTCTCCTAAAATAGATTGAAATAACTAGAAAATAAAGTTCGATGATGTAGTGATGAATGCTCTTGATCCCTATTAATCAAAGTTTGCATTCTTTTCCCAACCATAACACAATGTGTTAATTAAAGCAAATCATAAACTTTAATTAATTGTTCGCCTTAAGATGTATATATTTAAAATATACTCATTTAACTACTGATAAAGTGATTTTTAAGACTCATACGTCCTTATTCTATATGTTTCACATATGAGTAGATTCCATACGGGTTTATGTTTTTACTAATAGTTGCTGGTAAAACATTTTTGTTTACTTACTGCATGAAATTGGTAATAATTTTCTAAAAATTTATATTATTATATATTATTAGATATTTAATAAAAAAAAAACACTAAAGCTTTTAACAAGAAAGCATTTAATCTAGATATATGTATGGATAAAGAATAAAAATGTATTTAATACGTTTTGATGGCATAATTCCTGAATTAGTATTGTTTGTAAATTGTTATCATTATTTTACTTAATACATTTTTTTTAACAGTTTTAAAGGCTGACCAAAAAATTCTTTGTTTCAACTAATGTATAATATAACCTTCCTTTTGTAAATGATTCTTATGGTTTGTGAATAAATTTTTTTTTTGAAAGATAACTGCAATCAGTTCCTAATGAAATCTAAAATTTCTAAATACTTAACATATCTAAAAAGTAGACTCTTAAGTAATTATGTTGTCTAATCATATTTTTTTATATTTAGAAAACTCGAAAATTTATAGGGCTTAGCTTTTTTGTCATGTAGTCAAATCATATTCTGCTCCATGAATTATTCAATATTAGTCAGTGATCAAATGTTTGGCTATTCTTTATTAAAGAGTAGAATAAAAATGCAAAAGTCCCTAAAATCTTACTATTTGTAGAAAGATAAGTCTGATAAGCAATGCCTTTTTTTTATTGATTTTTTTTTGCTACGATTTATTGCAAGAGTGTTTGCAAAAGTAAGCTATGTAAGCTTTATTTACCTTTTTTATTTTTATGATTATTATTAAAGTGTAGATGAGTTTTGACATCATATCAGCATATGAGAAAGTTAAATCATTGATACTGTTCTCTTATGAAACTGGTTTTATTTTAATTTTTTGTGGTTTATTGTAAAAGAAATGCAATAATCTTTTTTTAAAACAAATGCTATGTAAGATTTTTTGATTAAAGTTAAGCAATGTAATGTCTTTTGATCACAAAACTAAATATTCATACTTTAATGTCATGTCAAATTGATTTATTCATATTAATATAAGAATGGATGATTGTTGATTGAATTGTTCAATCTGGCTGATAATGGTTGTTCCTGAAATTTATACAACCTGCTGAGTAAACTGTCCATTATCTGGCTGATGACAACAAGAAAAATGTTTATTGTGATTGGAGCAAACATTTCTTTATTTATTTATATATCGTGAAGATATATATATTAAATTTTTGGGGAATCATACCGTGTATTAATTTTTTGTTTAAATTGCTGACATTTTATAAAATCACATTCATCTCTGTCCAGACCAAGACTTCAATGGAAAACTGTATTGTTTCAAATAATAATGAGATTGTGATTATGTGTGAATTAAAAAACTTATATATATATATATATATATATATATATATTCTATATATAGTATTTATATATATATGCACACATATATATATATATATATATATATATAATTATTCAAAACAATACAATAATTAATACAGTAACAATATTTTAAACAAATATATACCAATTTAATAGAAGTACTTTCAACTATCTATGTAGTCATTGTCAACTAGACTCAAATTGTATTAGAAAAAACCGTTACAAATGTAAACAAAAGCAATACGTCATACATCAATTTTCCCACAATTCATTAATTTTTATATTGGCTGTCTGTCTATTTATCAACTGTTGCTTTTCACTTTTTATTAACATAGCTTCTTTAATTTTGCGTTTATTATTATTTCTTTCAATACACAGAATTTTAACTTTATTAAAATCAAAATCAAAACCATAATTACATGTTACATTATGATCAAAAAATACTGATGGTGATACATCATCATTTCTAACATTCTCTTGTCTTGATTTTTGCACTCGTTTATATAATAACAAATGCTCCCTTGATCTTTTCTCCAATGTACATCGAGATTCCCCAATATATGCCTTTCCACAAAAACATAGCCATTTATATATTGCACAACTTTGATTTAAAATATCACACCTATTTTTTGAATTATTTATTAATCTATTTAAATTAGGAGTAGTATAAAATGCAACTCGACATATATTTTTATATATCTGTTTTATAAATTTAACCTGTTAATTACAAATAAATGGTATTGATATCCAAGTATATTTTATTTTATCAATATCTATAGCATCTAAAATATTTCTATTATTATTAAACTTAATAACAATATTATAAATTAATTTATGATCATATACAACATTTAACAAATCCATAATAAATACATTTATGTTACTTATTTTATCAAAACTATATTTACATAATTTATTATTCCTAAATAAAAATAATTTTAAACTGGATAATTTATGTGCAATTGGCACATTTGAATACCAAGGAATATATCCTCTTTTTTCAATATCTTTTATTGAAAAAAGAGGATATATTCCTTGGTATTCAAATGTGCCAATTGCACATAAATTATCCAGTTTAAAATCATTTTTATTTAGGAATAATAAATTATGTAAATATAGTTCTGATAAAATAAGTAACATAAATGTATTTATTATGGATTTGTTAAATGTTGGATATGATCATAAATTAATTTATAATATTGTTACTAAGTTTAATAATAATAGAAATATTTTAGATGCTATAGATATTGATAAAATAAAATATACTTGGATATCAATACCATTTATTTGTAATGAACAGGTTAAATTTATAAAACAGATATATAAAAATATATGTCGAGTTGCATTTTATACTACTCCTAATTTAAATAGATTAATAAATAATTCAAAAAATAGGTGTGGTATTTTAAATCAAAGTTGTGCAATATATAAATGGCTATGTTTTTGTGGAAAGGCATATATTGGGGAATCTCGATGTACATTGGAGAAAAGATCAAGGGAGCATTTGTTATTATATAAACGAGTGCAAAAATCAAGACAAGAGAATGTTAGAAATGATGATGTATCACCATCAGTATTTTTTGATCATAATGTAACATGTAATTATGGTTTTGATTTTGATTTTAATAAAGTTAAAATTCTGTGTATTGAAAGAAATAATAATAAACGCAAAATTAAAGAAGCTATGTTAATAAAAAGTGAAAAGCAACAGTTGATAAATAGACAGACAGCCAATATAAAAATTAATGAATTGTGGGAAAATTGATGTATGACGTATTGCTTTTGTTTACATTTGTAACGGTTTTTTCTAATACAATTTGAGTCTAGTTGACAACGACTACATAGATAGTTGAAAGTACTTCTATTAAATTGGTATATATTTGTTTAAAATATTGTTACTGTATTAATTATTGTATTGTTTTGAATATATTATATATATATATATATATATATATATATATATATATATATATATATATATATATATATATATATATATATATATATATATATATATATATAATAAGAGCCTTCTAATAATTCTAAACAATCTTATTATTATTTTATGATAAATGCTACATGAAAAATTATCTGAAGTTTTTATCTATGATTGTCCCTATCCTGGTTTCGAACTATAGCTCTCTTCAGTGAGTAGATAAGACATTAGATTCAAAATACTAACTCAAGTCAAGTATTTATCTAATTCTTAAATTTTAAGAAAAGTCTCTAAATCTTCAGACACCTTTCTGTCTTCAAATTCAGCTCATTAACTAAAGAAACTATATGCACATGAACTTAGCACTTTAATATAGCCATAGCAATGCTACATGAAAAAGTATTTGAAGTCTATATCTATGATTGTCTGTACCCTCAGACTGGTTTGAAGCTATGGCTCTCTTCAGTGAGAATCTAGAACAATAGATTCAAAATATTAACTCAAGCCATGCATTTATCTAATTCTTAAATTTTAAGAAAAAAATCTAAATCTTCAGAGCCCATATATGTTTTCAAATTCAGCTCTTTAAGAACAGAAAGTATAAAGGCCTGAACTAATTTCAGTGATCCCAAACATTAATAGACTTAGCAATTTAATATAACCAAAGCCTAAAAGTTAAGAATTAGACAAATGTTTGGTTTGGGCTATTATTTTGAATCTTCTCACTAAAAAGAGCCATAGCTCAAAAAGTCTGGGGATGGAGACAATCATAGATAAAGGCTTCAGGTATTTTTTCATGTAGCATTTATCATAAAACTAAAAAAATAAGCTTGTTGAGAGTGATTATCAAACTCTTTATATAGTACATATTTATAATGCAAGCTATATAGATCATGTGGCACATGACTGGTTCTTACTAATATTATAATTTTGCTATTAAGACTTTGGCTATATTAAATTTCTAAGCCTATTAATATTTAGGATCACTGAATTTAATTCAGGCCCATATACTTTCTTTAGTTAAAGAGCTGAATTTGAAGACATATAGGTCTCTGAATATTGAGATCTTTTTCTTAAAATTTAAAAATTAGATAAATGCTTGACTTGAGTTACTATTTTGAATCTAATGTCCTAGCTCCTCACTGAAGAGAGCTATAGCACGAAACCAGCATAGGGACAAATCATAGTTAAAGGCTTCATGTACTTTTTCATGTAACATTTATAAAAATAAATAATAAGCTTATTGAGAGTTATTGGCAGGCTCTGTATATATTGCTTATTAGTAATGCAAGCTATATAGGTCATGTGACACATGGCTAGTTTTTACTAATATATATATATATCAATATATATATATATCAAAATACAGTACAATTTACATAAATTGACTATACCTTTTGTAGCCTTTATCAACTATATGACACTGAATAATCAAAATGAGACAACCTTTAACAATATCCATAGTTCAATTCAGATTTCCCACAATTCTGTTATCTTAACATTTGGTAATATAATATAATTTATGTAAATTGAACTGTATTTTGATATATATATATATATTGATTTGTATATTACATATATTGTTGTGAAACGAATACAGATATCAAACTTTATTTATTACACACACACACACACACATATATATATATATATTATAACGATCCAAACGAAGTGGGAGATCGCATCGCACCGCACCGCACTACCAAAGGGCGCCATCTAGGCATTTGAGCCTAGAAAAATTTATAAAGTAGGCAGATACGCGCTGTTAGGATTCCACTTTATTTACATATTTAGATCGTTAGCCCATTGTCACTAGCTCAGTGGAATAGCAGAGATTTAATAATATCATTTACAAGTATATAAAAGAATAAAGTAAGCCACTGCCAGTAATTATCATACAAACAGATTTATTTATTCACATATATATAAGATTTAAAATGATTTTAATATTATTCTATCTGACCAACAATATTTATTAATTGGTTATAATTTTATTTAATGTATTTAATTTGTAAAATCATTTCCATTTATTTATTTATTTATTTAATTTTGTTCTTTAAGTTGTTATGATTTCTGTTTTCCGTTAAATAAATTATAAAAAAATGTTAAACTTGAGTCGGGCGTGAATGGCTGTATCGATTTGTAAAGATAATTAAGGGAGGGTAATCTTGGGTTGTTCATTTCGTGGTTGAATTGGTTCAATGGATTGGATATATTTATGTAATTAGTAGGTGTAGCATGATGATCCGCTATGGGCAGGATTATAAAATACGCCACACACCCTCTGTTTGCCTATGGATGGGTTTGTAAGTCGGCAGAAGACCGCAGCCCATTCCTATGGAGTTTTTAGTTTATTGATCTACTTGCCCACAGATGTCACATTCCTGTGGGTGGAGAGTCAATGTCGTTTTTCTTTCTTCATATTTGTTCAGATGTACATTCCTGACAATATAATTGTGTTGTCGTATCATGCTACATTGAATACATGAATGTATCAGATGGATTGGCGCCGGTTGATTGCGAAATGTGTTGCCTAGGGTTAAATAGGGATAGAATATTTTATTTTCGAATGCAAATCTATATAGTATATTCAGGCTCGATCCTATAAAACTATTAAATTTAAGTTGTTTATAGACGCTTGCATAGATTGGCTATCGGTTAAATATGTTTGCGTTTTCATATTTGATCAAAATATATAGACATTCGACAAATACTGATACCTTACGGTGAGTATCTAAAAGGTATTTATTCGGATGTCTTTTAAGTTATTGGTGACGATGCAAGTATCTTACGATGAATACTAGAGGGTTTCTTATAATTCCCTATGCAATTGTCAGTAATCAATAATTTTGTATTTTGATCGTTTATGTTTACTTTGAAATGTTTTTGACCGTTGAAATCTATGTAACCGATCTATAGCAACATATTAAACAGGTTAATAAGCCCATCTGTGCGAACTTGATTAAAAATATAAATTTATAATATAATAGTAACTCAATGTAAATTAAAGTAAAATCAAAGTTAAAAATAATGTTAAATGTTTAAATGTAAATCACTAAAATAATTTTAAACCTTATATATATGTGCATAAATAAATCTGTTTGTATGATAATTACTGGCAGTGGCTTACTTTATTCTTTTATATACTTGTAAATGATATTATTAAATCTCTGCTATTCCACTGAGCTAGTGACAATGGGCTAACGATCTAAATATGTAAATAAAGTGGAATCCTAACAGCGCGTATCTGCCTACTTTATAAATTTTTCTAGGCTCAAATGCCTAGATGGCGCCCTTTGGTAGTGCGGTGCGGTGCGATGCGATCTCCCACTTCGTTTGGATCGTTATAATTTCTTTCTTTGGCATTCAAGTCGTTCACTACTTTTGCTCCAGAGATTTTCAATCATCTAACAACTTAGAGATAAATTTATGGACTAGACCGCTGCTGACATTTTCTAAGAAATCCATTATATAGTTCTTTTAAGAACTCTTAATAAAATTTATTATCATATACAAACAGAGGAAAATATGAAACAATCTACCAGTGAGTCCAGTAAAATGACCGTGGGGTAGACAACCAGCCAGCGCACCGCCCTTTCTCTGTCCCAAGCCACCAAGATGTGACCACGCCAGTTCCAGCCGCCCACGATGATGACAAACGCCGCCTTACTAAATGGAAGAAATTGTCACCACACAGCCAGTTAACTTGAAGCGCACTTAGCCCAGAGGGGAAGAATGAAGACGCAGATATAAGTTTATTTTAAGATATTGATTAACATTGAAATAATTAACTTTTCTATTTCCGATTAGATATATATATATATTTTTTGTTATTATTATTTATCATTTAAAAATGAGAGAGTCTCTCGCATATGTATAAATTTACAGTTATTGCGGTCATAAATGGTAAAGCTTTTACTTAAATCCTTTGAGTGAATTTTTCTATTTCAAATTAGTATTTTCAGCAAAGATCGCAATGAGATTTTTTTTTTGTTGTTGTTGTTATTGCTATTCGTTTTGCTGTTGTTGTTATTCCTGAAATTCGTCAAATATAAATATGCATGTAGATATATGTATGCGTTCATAGGCTTATTATATTCGGTAAATATGATATCTCATGCTGAATATCTTAAAATGTATTTAACCGGATATCCTTTTAAGTTTTTTTTTTTTTTTTTTTGTGACTGCTACACCTCACGATGAGTGTAAGAAGGGATTGATTTATTACAGTTTCCCTGGAAGCAAGTACTCTAATAACTTTATATTTAAAATAATAGTAAGTGTATAATGTGGCTGCACGTATATACATGTATAGAAATTTATCTTTGGCAAAACGGAAATAGATACAGTACCTTATGGTGAGTACGATATGGTATCTGAGCCCATGCAACATATTGACTTGTTGAAAATATGAAATTAGTGATATATTTCATTGTGCAAATATGCATAGTTCCATTATTATATTTCCTATCAATAAAAAGGTTTTAAAGTTATCAGTAAAGGCGTATGCCTGTATGACCGAAAATCTCATATCTGTATATCAAATCACACAAATTAAAATTTATTTCTATTGGGTAAAAAGAGCTCAGACCACTTCCATTACTTACAAACATTGTAAATAGCTTTTGGGATTTATTATTATTTTATTTCAAATTGTGTTTATCGATTTCAATGCATACATGGGTTGTTATCATTAATTATTTAGTATTTTTTTTTTTTTATTATATCATCATTAGTATGAAATGGTGGTGGGTATTTGGGATTAAATAAATATTTAATCATAATATTAAACTTGTTTCGGTTTCGTATTATTATTTATATTGATAAAAATGTGTTCTTTCCTTATCAACCACGTACCTGTAATAATCATTTAACTTACCCATTTGAAGACCCTAGATGTAGAGTGACTGAGCTAGCCACAAAGGGATATCGCTCTACCAGGGTGTTGAATCTTATTCTCATGCTTCGCTGGACATATGGTATTGCACATCCTTCTGGGAGGGACAAAAAAATTCATTTTTTATTCTTTTCTAGAAATGGCGCGCAAAAATCTATTTTGTAAATAGATTTTTCAAAGGTGTGTACTTGCCATTGTTCTAAATCTTCGGGCATTCAAATAAGATATCAACAAAAGGGTGTTTTTAACTGGAAGAGTCCTGTCAATCCACTCTTCTATCAGTTTGGCTAGAAGTACCCATATACATGAGTACAGACAATCGGCTAGATTGGTATCCATTTCTTTTCCTGTTAAATCTTGTTCACTTCATGCTCAGTGCAAGATTAGGATCAGGAAATCCGCAGGGAGAATGGACCGGTACAATATATATAATTCTTCAAAAAACAATACAATAATTAATACAGTAAACAATATTTTAAAAAAACACAAATATCTACTATAATTTAATAGGAGTAATTTCAACTATCTAAATAATTTTCCCACATTTTATTATTTTTTATATTAGCAGCCTGTCTATTTATCAAGTGTTGATTACCATTTTTTATTGACATATCTTTTTTAATTTTATGTTTATTATTATTTCTTACAATACATAAAATCATAATTTTGTTAAAAAGAAAAACCAAAATGATAATTACATGTTACAATATGATCAAAAAATACTAAAATTGATAAGTCAATATTTCTAACACTCTCTTGTCTTGATGTTTGTGCTTGTTTATATAGCAACAAATGCTTCTTTGATCTTTTCTAAAATGTACACTGATATTCACCTAAATATGCTTTTCCACAAACACACAGCCATTTATATATTGCACAACTTTGATTTAAAATACTACATTATTTTATTAAATTAATTTATTAATGTAATTATTTTAATTAAATGTAAATTTATTTAAGTATAAATTAATTAAATATAAATATATAAAACTATTACAAAGAATGAAAAAAAACGAAATTGATTGATGATAATGAATATAAGTTATTATATCCAACAGCATATGAACATCCTATGGTATTTGGAAATATGAAAAACCTACAAAGAAAATATGCCTGTAGGATTAATAATGTATTTCAATGGATATATATTAAAAGCAATATGTAATGTAAAATATAAAAAACTTGCAGATAATATGGGATATGGAAAGTATTGTATAAAAAATTCTGAGGAAGTAGTAAAAGGATTAAAAACAGTTAAATTAAAAATAGTAATATAGCATCCTTTGGTATAAAAAAATGTATCATAGTATATCTAGAAAAGAAAGTATTAACATTGTAGTAAGAAAAATCAAAAATGAGAAGATAATTTCAAAAGAATGGATAAAAATCATAGAAGATGTTTTAATCACCATTAATGAAATATTATATCTAAAATTTAATATTGAATTTTGGAATATAAAAAAAGGATCGATAATTGACTGTTCAATAAGTGGATTTATCTCATCAAGTATGGCAGATTGCATTGAGCAGAAAGTAATTGATAAGTATATTGAAAATGGAAAAATTATAAAATATTATAAATATGTAGATGATATTATAGTTGTGAGAAATAAAAGAAGTATAATAAAAGCATTTAATGAATTAAATAAAAATATGTTAAACATTAAATTTACTATAGAAAATAATGAAGAAGGAATAAAATGATTAGATTTATTGATAAAAAAAGGATGAAAATGGAAAGATTAATATAAAGCACTGCATAAAAAATAAAAATGTAAGAGGAATGATATGTCCAAAATTTTATCAACCATGGTGTCAAAATATGGGAGTACTAAAACAAATAAAAGAAAACAATGATAAGCTTACATTAAATCAAAAGGAGGCTAAGAGAAAAAATCGCAAATCCAAGAAGAATACATTGAATATGAATATAATAGTAGGGTTGGAATAATTATATTAGGAAATAAAAGACAATATAAGAAAGTTAGCAATAAAAATGAAAGTAAAATAAGAAATTGATTTTTATTCCATATTCCAAGGAAATATATAAAATTATAAATGATAGAAATGAAAAAAAAAGAATAATATAGGTTTTGAATGGAAAAATAGTAAATCATAAAAAAAATTAGTAAGCAGTGCTAAAATAAGAAATGATAACAATAAGATAGGAATAGTTTATAAAATTATGTGTAAAAGATATATGATAATATATATATTGAACCGTGTTCGAATATGTGCATTCAAAACACCGGTCTCTTAGGCAGAGAAGAACATACTCGGAGAGTATGTATGCCCAAATGATAGCTATAAAGTATATAACTAACGGTACATTTTCAGGACATAGCTTCTTCTCGGCTGTTGAGTTGAACACCATGTCCAAAGAACTTTTTTGTTTGTGTATAACCACGGGCGCCAGCTGCTTATTCTAAAAGAATAGACAATGCACTTTGAACAGTGGCCACTAACTCAATGCCTAAATCCATGACTAGCTCAGTTGTTTGTAATCACTAATAGATTATACTTAATTAGTGGTTAAAAGACTTGATAAAAGAATTTGTTAAAAAGAATTGACCGACAAATAAAGTTTAATTTTAAAGATAATTTATTAACTAATGTTTATTTACTAAATTTAAACATTTTATACTTCTAATAAAACACACGCATATTTTAAATTAACATTCTAAATAGTTTAAATATTCTTGAATATTTTTATAACAGAACACTGGGAATTTATCTACTTTGACTAATAATATTGATATAAGGATCGTGCACATATTAACTCATGCACACACATAATAATGATAATAAAGGATTACATAGCATTTGAAATTTAATCACACACATCAATAGTTCATTTATGTATGATATATAGTTCATATAATTAGACTCTTGAAAGATTCATACGAATTAATGCAATGCAATGGCTATTACAGTATAAATGAAATAAGCAAATGTTTTTACTTAGGCTTTTGAATGTTGACATAGAATTTTGTTCTTTGGAGGCTGCTTTCGGTGAAAATGTTTCCATTATGAATGCTTACCAGCTGGCTGGGACGTTTCTGTGCTGAGTTTCCTGATTTTCACGAATATTACTATCGGAGACAAATAGATACTGATGGAGATTTTCTAAGATGTTAAGCTGACATTATTTCACGGGTAGATCTGCTGTTTTCTAGGACATCTGGGCTGGAGATAAACATGCATTCCCAAGATCTTCTCAACACTGCATTTTGTTTGTTAACTGCTCAATTAATTTCTGAACTGCACTACTCAATTACTTTGTGAACTGATTACTGTCCGATAAAAAAAGGTCTATTTATACCTGCACTTTGTTGTCTTTCTAATATCTCTGGCAAAGATCTGTTGTCAAATTCCAATGATAATCATTTGATAAACGTGTTTTGAAAGATTGCTTAATTAGTAATAGCCATGCAAAAATGTTGTTTGATATTAATTAATAACCATTGCCATGTTTTTTAATGATAATCTTCTTTAACTTTCATTTATTTATAATAACATTTATTCTATTGTTGACAATTGCACATATATACGCACATATATTAGTTTTAACATTATTTTTTTCTTTAATTAAACTTGAATGAAAAGAGATTTGTATGTTTTAACTTTTTAAATTATATTTTAAGAATACTAATAAAAACTCTTTACTTCCTTTTATAACCCTTAGTTTAATTTCTCTAATGAAACACCCCTCTCCCCTTCTGATTAATTAATTGTAGCTTTTTTATTTCAAAACTAACACTAGAAAACTATTTGATTCTTATCCTTTTCTAAAACAAACTGCAATAAACTCTTCAACGTTTAATTTTATGTTTTTCTTTTATGAACGATTATATATATATGACAGTCAGTGAAAAGTAATTATAGAAAGGGTTAAAGAGCATGACAGAGCAGTAAATAGGAAAGATATTAAATCAGGACCATTTTGTCTTTTTTTTTTAAAACAAGGCATGTTATGAAATGGGAAGAAAGTATTGAAGTTGTCAAATATTGTATTTATTATAAAAAAAAGAAATGTCTATGATAAAATGTATATACAAGAAAGTAAAGAGAAATGTATGAATTTAGTACAAGGGTCAGTAAAGTTGGGAGGAAAATGGACATAAAATAAAAATTGGAAAATTTAAAACATTTTTACAGTTAACATTGACCAGTAGATAGTGTGCTAAGAAAATATGTAAATCACATGACATTTGAATTATTATTATATCTTGACAAGGTTCAATTTTGAACGAATATTGGTTTGATGAAAATAAATTCATTATTTAAACATAAAGTTGTCTATAAAATTGCTGATATTTTATATTCAATTCAAAAGAATATATATATATATATTGTCGTTAATTAAAACGAAATTGTAATCATAATAAATTTAATATAATTAACTATTATAAACAATCTTTAAATATGCAGAAATATTTTTCGTTAATTTATTAAATCTACCTCAACTGCCATTAAATTAAAAAACAAACAAAGTGGAAGTAAATATCATCATTTCAAATCCCATACAAGATCATGGGGTTTGAATTGAAGACGTTTGCTCCCCCCCCGGCTTTGTTTTTTTCTTTAATTTAATCGCAGTTGAAGCAGGTTTAAGAAATTAACGTAAAGCACTTCTGCAGATTTAAAGACTGTTTATAATAGTTTATTACTGTTAAATTTATATATATATATATAGTTTTACCAAATGCATGTTATTTTTGGGGGATTTGTTTGATAGCAACATCCATAATGCTCTACCAACAATAAATAAAGAAATAGCATTAAATTGTATATTGTTCATTCAATCGCATTATTGCTACAAATATTTATATTTATTTCACCTCTATATTTTTAATAATTATATTTCTCACTCTTTGTTAAGATTTTCTAAATGGCAAATAATGTGTTAATGTCATGATTACCCTAATTAAGTCAGTAATTCATTTCTTGTTTAATATATTATTATATGTAAATTATTTTTCACACTCATAAATTATTTGGTGTTAGTGAGACTATGTTGTAAGTCATATAAATTTCTTTTTCACATGAAGTTAAGCAGCATTATCTCTAAAACAAAATGTTCCCTGTATATTATTGTTTATTTTCACATTTATGATAATTCATTTTTGTCTTTACAAAAAGTAGATTTCTTAGATTTTCTTAATGGATGCATCAACAATTATAATTCTTATGATGAATGGGTTTAAAATATTTATTTTCTTTATTAATAACTAATTTTGTTATACTTTATATGTAAATGATTTCCATAACAGACAAAGATCAGGATATATATATATTTTTTTTTTAAAAAAAAGATACATTATGAAGAAATGTATGTGATCCTTTCTAGATTTGAATCCACTATTTATAATAAAAGTTATAATTTAAGAACACCAGATTCGTAGAAATATTTTTTCTTCATTAATATTTTTTTTTCATTCTCATTCACAATATGTGGAATTACTATTTGCATAAAAATCTATATATTAAACTTGGGTTAATGAATAATAATTATGTATATAAATATTGTAAATATACTTACTTGCATTTACCTTTGATTTTAAATCTGGATTCTTTGCTATGATTATTTAAATGGTCAATTCAATGCATTCAACTTTGTAGAAGTTTTGTAGAAGTTATAATAACCTCTACTGTTATGAGATTTCTAGTTTAATATTTTATTATATGAAGTCTCTTTTACATATCCTCGCACACACTATTAATATTATTTACTCAACATCCTCTTATCCTACTTTACAACAGGAACATAATAGGTAGTATTTCTCGTATTATAGTCATACAACAGTAATTTATATTCATATTTATTATACATATATCTTTACAAAAATGATCTTCCTTCTATTTAGCTAATATTTTCTAAATAGTCAATACGTATATGTTTATTTTTTTCTAAATTTAATATCGCTACTATGATGAATGGTAAAAATGCATTGCATTGCCTAGTTTTACAATCTTATTATTGAGAAAATATTAAAACTACTTTAAAAACGAGGCGTCATTTTGATTTTTTTTTTAAAAACTGACCTGAGTCACAATTTTCATAATAACTTCAGTTTTTATAATGTTAGTGCAAAAAACTTTACATTGCTAGAAACTAGAAAAACTATGCAAAACAATAAGACTAAGACAAATAGTGATAACTATATAAAAAATAAGGAAAAAAGAAATTTTCACATCCGAAATAATTATTTTACTGTTTGTTCATAATTTGTAATTTATTATTAACTAAACTTCAAATTACATATGCAATGATAATTTCTTTGTATTTCTCACAAAATTTCCATTCTATTAACATATAAAACTTTTTACCTGAGATAATCCATATCTTCAGAACTAACAATTTAGTAAAATAAGAATTCTTCATTTTTTTCTCGCACTCCCTAACTTGAGACAATCATTAGGCGTCTGGAAGGAAAAAACGTTCTCCCTAATAAAAGATAAAAAAAAATTAAAATTCTATGAAAATGTAAAAATAATGAAGGAAGTGGAAATATTATTACTTAATATTATAAATACAAGAAAATAGTAAAGTGACATATAATTTGAAATGGGAAAACTCAAAAGCCTGATAAACAAGAATGCACTAAAATTTTGAGTTCATAATTTTCCATTATTTGTTGAAAACTATTTTGATTTTAGACTTTAGATAAACCAACTTTGTTTATAACATCATCATACTGAATAATCACTGCCAATACAGAAAACAATTTACAAACTTAGAATATGAAAAAAATTCCCACTTCAAGCGACAGTCAAAGATTACTAAAAAGATTCTAAAATACTTATTTATATAAAACATTTTTATATTCTACCTCTTTCTAGATATGACTTCCAGAGAAGCATTCCTGTTCATATTATATAATATAAATATGTAAAATATTAAATATTTCATATTCAACATTATTTATTATTAATAAAAGATAAATCATTCTATATCTTGTTTACCAATTGGCAAAAGCAATCAGTAATGAAGCTGTCACAAAAATCTAATAAGGAAGGCAATTCACGATCCGTTACATTTATCCAATTACGCACATTTTTATCTTTAGTAGCATACATGTTATATTCGTTAATAATTTTACTACATAATTTTTTTTCCAAAAAACATATGGAAAAGGTCTTAAATAGAATACTCACTAGCTGTGGGAAATTTTAACCCTGGAATCTTGGTAAAATTCTCTACATATATTGGTTCAGAGATTACGTTAGAAGGCACATTACTGCTAGATGAATGGGCTCCTAAAATCCAGAGGCATAAAACTAGTGAAGAACCTGGTCTGCTGCTATCAGACAGGTAAATTTTTGGCTTTTTTTCGTCTTTTGGCTGGTAATGGGGTTTTTTCCGATGATGAAGTGAAATATTCTCGATCGTTATATGAAATAGTTTTGTCAGAATCAAAGGCTCTTGAATCAACGCTGGTAGAATCGGTTTTTTTAATTCACTTTTTCGGTCTAGTTTTATTTCATGCTTTTTCCTCGTACAATTTAAAAAACATAAAAAAAAAAAATAATAATTGACCTTTCTCGGAAAAAAATTCATAAAAAATTCATTTTTTGCCCGAGAAAAATATCGCGACTACGTACAAAAAGACAAGAAAATAGTGCAGAGAACTATGATATACCCGCATGCTTTGTTTTCCGTAATTTCAAAATGAAAAACGAATTTTAACGAACGATATAAGACGTAAGCATAATGCACACTTATGACTCAAGTAGTTTTTAAGAATGCACACATACACACTCATTGTATGGTTTTCTGATTCACTACTCTCATACATAACTGTTTTTATAACAATATTGTAAAGGGATAGTCTAACTGTGGGTATGCATGGAGATGGGTGGGTCTCTTGTGATGCATAAAAAGAATGTATATTTATTGTTTACTTTCATGAATAACTTCTTACATAAACGTCATACCAAAGAAAGAAGAGAATGATTTAAACAATTCATACCCTTAACTTTTCACCTACTTATTGTAGTTTACTCCAGTTATTCCTGTTTCGAATTCAGGGGGATATATATGATTCTCAGATTCAGGGAATGTTTTTATCACCAAATTCATCATATCTGTAACATGATTAAATACCTATTAATGAGAGCAGGTATAATATATTATATACATGCAAGTAATGATCATATATGTGTGTATGAGAATATAACTTAGCAGAATTTAACCACAGAAAAATATACCAAGAAATTTGATTTTATATTTAAATAAATTTAATAATCATATATACATGGATTAATATTTGGAGTATAAAGTTTACAACATTAAGAAATCTGATTTAGACACCTGTACTTATTTTTCATTTATGTTTGTTTTTTATCAATGTTCCCCATCCTGACCCATGAAGAACAGCCACTACATGCCTTGGTTAACATGAATTATCTGATGGTTTAATGAACCCCATTGTTATATATAACGTGTGCACATCAAAAGAGAGTGGCAAGTTTAACATAAAAATATCTCAAAAATATATTAAGAGATATTAATAATTAACATGAATTTTAAATAAACAGTCAACAAATGTTTGTATGTTGTACGTACATAAATATGTAATTGGCATATAATTTAGGTAACATCTTACCTTATCTCTGATATACAATTATCAGATTACTTTATAATCAAGATTATATCTTATAAATTTTATCTACCCGTAATAATGATCTTATCTGTATTATGAAATTTATAAACTTAATTTAAGTTGTTCAGTCCTATATTAAAATAAAGAAATAAATTATTACATTTAACATACGATTAATTAATTGTCAGGTCGTCAACTTTATAAAGAGACTTCATAGTTCGCGTGGAGAAAATTCTGATGGCTTATCTTTATAATCCATAGGAATTCTTGTATACGTAGCTGGGAATTCAAATTAAATCTGTAATGCATTATTTGTTTAATATCTTGTTATATATAAATTGTTTTAATGCACTCATAAGTTATTTGGGGTTAGACTTTCTTATAAATCATATGAATTTGTTTTTTACATAATGTTAATCAACATTGTTTTTAAAATACAAATCATGCCCATACCTTATTGTTCATTTTCACATTTGCTGCAATTTACTTTCGTCTTTACAATAAGTACATTTCTTAGGTTTGTTAATGGATGCAACAATAATTATAACTATTTTAATAAATATGTTTAAACTACTTTTTTTATATTTTATATGGTAAATTATTTCCATATCTGACAAAGATTTGGATATAAAGTTGTTGTTTTTTTTTTTTAAAAAAAGATAACTTCTTTTATTACCATATGGGTGTTTCAACTGATAGTTTTTTTTCACAGCTTCAAGGCGCTCTAAACCTGTCAATTTTTACTGTCATTTTGATATCGTAAGATACTGCCCTTTCTCGAATTATTTTACAGGTGAAAAATCAATAATATTTAAATATGTAACAATGGGAGAAGGAAGATTTTGCAACAAACTCAATGGCTGTATCTTATTTAGAACAAATGGGAGGCTTATCAACAATTTTGACAGCTTTAAGTTCTTAGTTTTGATTTTCAAAACGAAAGTCAATGTTTTACAGTATTTCTTTAGTATTTTTTTTACATATTATAAATTATTTTTATCAAATATGCTGAAAATATAATTATTTTAGAAGAGTATTTATGATTTTAGTAATGTTTTATTTTACTTTTATATGAACACAAATTGAGAAAGAAATCAATCATGTATTGCTGCACTTTCTAATTGGTTACAAACTTTCTTTTTAGGTTCTCCACTATAGAATTTTTTATAATTATAAATAGAATTTTATTTTTGAAAAAACTTTCATTTACTTTCATAATCTGACAAATTATTAATTTGCTTTTTAAAAACGAAACTAAAACAAATATATCTATACTGCTGATTTAGTAATTGACCAATTGAAAGTTTAGAACTTTAATTTACTAGGCCTGTAGAAAATAGATCAGGAAAACAATTAAGCAATGTATGTGATTCTCTTTCTCATTTGAATCCACAATTTATAGTACAAGTTATAATTTAAAAAAACATAAGAATCTGAGAAAATCAATTTCTTTCTTCATTAGTAAATATGACATAATTATTTCATTCTCATTCATAATATGGGGAATTGTTATATGCATTAACTCTGCATTATTAAAAAAATTTCATTATATGCATATTAATTCATTGTACAGGCTTAACATCTGCATTTATATACATAATATATGTGGGATTTGAACTCAGACATTCACAAGACTCACCACTCTCAGTGCCATCTTATATTGCTGACTTACCAGATCACACACATGTTGAAAAGATGAATAATCACCAATCTATGTATTTTGTGCTAAACCAGCACTCATCAGTGGGTCCAGATTACCACCTCCACACACACACACACACATATATATATATATATTGTGCCCTTGTCTGTAGATCATAGGTAGGGTAGAAAGGTCAATTATGAAAAAAATTTTAAATTTTAAGTTATATTTAAGTGATATAAAAGTAATAATAGATTTGTAATACAATTTTAAGCTAAAATACCTAACAGATAACAGTATAATAAAGTATTTTAAAAAGTAAACAGTTAAATAAAGTTTTAATATCATTGCTTATGGTTGTGAAAGCTGGCCATACAAAATAACACAGCTATAGACAGTTAAAATTATAGTAATGATTAGAATATAATATTTTCAGAATTAATAGTTTAAATAAATGAAAGATAATATTATAATTAGTCAAAATTAATAGGGTATATTTTTATTAATAAACTTCGGGATGGTGAGAATTATATTTAGTCCTATAAGTTTCAATTTATTTTTCAAAATTTAGAAAATACATTAGTTTTGGTAATTTAAACCGAGACATAAATAAAAGATTATTTTTGTAAAGTGAATAGACACGTGATCGTATATTACATGCTTTCACGCACACACACACTTGGTAAATAATAATAAAGTTTGTGAATTTAAAACTAGATATAATTGTCATCTATCATAAAAATTAAAGTTTAAAATATTATAGATTGTCTTAATAATTATTTTAAAGATCAAATAATAATTTTATCAAACTATGATTAAATTTAATAATATTAAGTTAAAGTAATATTCCAGACATTACGTCATAAATATTTATTTAAAAAGTACAATTTATCATCCAAAATAGAATGACTAATATTGTTCGCGCTAAAAACAAATATTGACCAATCAACGGATTTAAATTGGCAAGAAAAAAAATCTAAGATAGACAGAAGCGGGAGATGGAATGTGAAAGTTGAAGAGGAAGGTAACCTTTTTGAATTGCTTGTAACATCGAAGCTGAAAAAAGTAATATAAATTTATAAATTAATAATTATTCTAAAGTTAGTCTTGAACAGATAATATAATTTTGTATCCAGAAAGATGATTTGCTAATTTCTACGTGATCTTACCAGTGGATTTAATCAAATTTGACCATTCAGCCTACAATAAAATGGAAATACCAAGAATAATAATTGAAATAATTATTGAAAGAAAAATGAGTGAAAATTGTATAAGTTTTGTATTATTTGTGCTCAACCAGAAATTAAATCCTATAACTAGGAAAAATACAAAGGAAAAGCTGTGTGAAAATATAAGAAAGCAACTATTTGCTATCGAGAGAATCTTATGACGAACATTTGTTTTATAAGTATTTAAAACTAAGTCATATTTCTCAATGGAAAAATTATAATATGTTTCTCGAGTATATAGTAAAATAGTGATAAAGAAAAATATGTTATATTAAAGGAAACATTAAAAAAAAAAAAAAAAAAATATAGTTTTAAAAATTTAAAATAGAAGAAAAGGCATAGTCCTGCATAAAGTGCTATATGAATTTACTAAGAGGAACTTGGATTTTTATCTTATCATAGAAAAAAGGAAAAGATATTAAATGGAAAGAATATTATTTTAAACAGATATAATTAATCACTAAAATGAGGAAAATGGATCCATGGAAATAAAGAAAAATTTATTGAATTTTTAAAATAAAGTACAAGATGCATCGAGGGAAAACCAAGCGCGCGGGGGAAAAAGCTAGCAGACTATGTAAAGGAGATCTCAAGAATAAGTGGAAAAAGATGAAGAAAATTAAGGATCATCGTCCAAGAAGAATTAATAAACAGAATTAAAAGTTTAAATTAGAACATTAAGTGACTGAAGAAAATAAAATATAATTTTTTTTTTTAGCTTTGCAATGAACGATTTTCCAAGCGAGTCCAACAAAGCTGTATCGTAAATATAGTTTTAATTATTTTTTTTTTATTGTATTTAAAGTATAAAATTTGAATTAGCTTAGGGAAACATATAAACATAAATTTTATAATAATTATATTTAAATATACGAGCTAATGGAATGAGAGAAATATTAGTATAAATAAAAATGTGTGTATGGAAAATTTTAAATACCTACTAGAAGTCCTGGAATGGAGAAGTTTACAAATACGATCCAGAGGATAGAGATCGTTGGTAATTTTAATATTATTGGTAATATGTAATATATTTTTTTTTATAGGTCATCTATTAATGAATGAAGTATGAAAGATGTTAAAAGTTATAAGTACACATTTATCCAACATCAAACATATATTTAAGAGAGTAGTAAAATTTTAAAATGTGCATGCAATAAATAATCTAAAAATGATTAATAATAAGTAGCATATTAATTATGTGATTCTTTTGAGTTTTATATTGAAAATATTCAAATAGTTTAGAACAGTAGAGATAGAAATATACGAGAAGTATAGTAAAGAATTTTCTTAAGAATAGCTGTATAGTTAAATAAAAATGAATTTTATTATTATTAGCAAGGTAGACAGAGAATTTGTCGATGTAATGAAGAGATGAATCTGAAGAAATCAATCAGATAGTGACTTGGGAGTACTGATGTCAAAGGAAACCAAGAGGATGTTTTATTAAACTATAAGGAATGAAATATGTGGATCATAATTATTTGTGTGACTTCAGTGTAGATAACTTCGCCCTATAACTGAGCACATATATTCTGGACAGTGTTTTTTACATATCTTTGAAACTTTCTGATGTGATGAAGCTGAAGAAATAGCTTTAGCATCCTTCCAATACTAGAGGCAGATAGACAGATAAAAGTCACTCCTCTATGGCGTCCTTAAATTCACTGTGCCATGATTGTCAAAGTTTTATAAAGGATAATATCTTGTTTATTTTGATCCAACGCATCTATATCTTCGCTATCTTGATTTCATGAAAATACATCGTCAGGGAGATAATTTTATAGAAATGATACATAAGATAGAAAGGAAGTTAGATAGTAGTTATGTAAGAATAGTTATTTACTAGAGTAAAGTAGAATTGTATAAGTCCAAAGTGAAAGTATAAGTATTATAAAAGATGAAGAATCATATGATATAATTTTAAAACCAATTGCTAAACTGATATAATTTTAAAGGAAAAAAAACCTTAGAATTAAGTTTTAAAACAATAATAAGATTTTAAAATATTGTACGTGAGATTTAGTAAAAGAGATTGCATGTTTATTTGGAAAATGAGTTAAAGAAATGTATAACAAAAATGTGTATTTGTACATAGTGTGTGGATAATGTTAATTGCTATATAAAGTTAAGGATGGGATCAAAATTTTATCAGTAATTATATTATGATTGATAATAAAAGGAACATGAAAATATCATAAGGATTAAATTCTGTAGGATTCCATACTAACAAGAATAAGTATAATTTTGTAATTTTTGTATAATTTTACATAACAGTAAAGATCTTATAGAAATATAATTTTGAAATTATAAGGACATAATGTCAAATAGAAAAGTTTAATGGATAGAAATTTTGTGTATTCAGCTAAGCTCAAAACATGTATCCAATAATAATAATATTGTAAAATACTTTTGTAATTATTAATGGTAAAAGGGTAAAATAAAATTCGATAATAATAATGTTAAGACATCAACGGGTATAAATAAAAGTTTGTGATAAGTAAATAGGGATATCCGCTGTAAATAATGTACAAAGTGTTATTTGTTATAATGTTAATAAAATGTTATAAAATTTTATTAGTAAGCTTTGTGTCTTGGTTGTTGTTTTTCCTACACATGAAATGCATGAAATCACAACGCACGTTTATAATTAAACATGTTTATGATTTTGCACAGGATAATAAATATTAGAAATTTTAATAATTTATTTTGTTTTATTTACATAATAAAATGAAAGAAGTATAAGTAGAACAGGTATTGGTCATGGGTTAATTGCCACAATATTTAAGTAAAATATATGCGAACGTTACCACATAACTTTTGATTATCAGATTAATAAATGTTACCACGAAAATATTTAATACATCTAGAAAGAAAAGAAGATTATATTATTTTATTATTGTCATTGTTCTTATTAATTAGTTATTCGTTACGTAGTGAACTATGACATAAAATTCCCTTATCATAGTTTACTATGGCAATATGAAATCAGTTTTAATTACAATTTATGAACCTGAGATTTAATTATTTATTTACTTATTGATTTATCTATTTGATTTGATATGATTTGATTAATTTAACTCTATTTTATTTAATTAATTTATTTATGTGAGCTAGAATTTGTTTTAAAAATATTAAGATATGATAAAAGTTTTAAAAGTCGTAGGAATGCTATTAGTCAATTATTTAGGATAGTGTTCTTATGCCATTGGGATAGTATCTCAATGATCTCTCGTCTTGTTCCTTTGTCATTGCTCCAGGTCTCATGGGAATAATAAAAGATGTTTATGTTGATTCATTTCCTAGACATGACTAGATTTTATAAAATTCTGAGCTAGTGATTGTTTTATTTAAATCATAATAATATATTTGATAGACTGAGTTAGAGAACCCGGAATTATTATTAATGTTAATTATTATTGACCGGAAATAAATAAGTAAAGAAAATCCGGAATAGTTAGTATATTCTTAGCATGTTGGCATGTTGTTATTATTATGGAGCGGGGGGAAGGTTACAGACGGGAGAGAATTTGGCGCCAGCAACGCGTGGCCCGATGTGCAGTAGGGACTGCAATCGAAAGAATATAAATTTGTTTTTCCAACGTATTGTACGATGTGTAGTGGGAATATATAGTTTAATATTTGAATTTAAATATGTAAAATCAGAGATTGTCAACAGACATATTTTATAAAAAATAGATAGTTTCAGATTTAATTATAAAAATAATATTTATTGTTGGGATAATTATAATTTCGCGTGGTAGATAATCTGATCATGTAGAAAAACGTATTATATTGTGGTGGTTCGTTTGACAAATAAAATTTAAAATATGCATATGTGGCTAACAATTATTAATAATTAATATGACCATTTAAAT
This sequence comes from Epiperipatus broadwayi, assembly GCA_028023455.1. Classification (NCBI taxonomy): domain Eukaryota; kingdom Metazoa; phylum Onychophora; class Udeonychophora; order Euonychophora; family Peripatidae; genus Epiperipatus; species Epiperipatus broadwayi. Next base: position 16,127 of record JAQFVV010012947.1, on the reverse strand, counting down.
TTGTGGAAATATTATTGAAAAATATATTTAAGAGTGTTATGATCTGTGCAAAGTGTTTGTGAATCATGCATGTGGGAAAATAATAATATGACACATATAATTTAATTTGTTATTGTTATTATAAGTAGTTAGATAAATATAAGGGAAAAGGGTAGAAGGTATTGCTATATTTTGTTGTGGGTAGTGGTTAAAGGAGATGGAGAAACTGGTAAGAGAACATTTTATGAAAAATTAATAATAGTATATTATTGTGATAAAATTTTGAGGAAAATTATTATAAAAGGAAAAATGGATAAACAAAATAAAGATTTAGTAGAAGAAATCTCTGAGTCCGTAGTGGATCATAGTTGTGAGGAGGAAAGTAAAATGGAAGATACTATTAAAGTAGAAACAGTTACAGATCTTGTACAAATTGTCGAGGAAGAAATAAAAGAAGAAGAAAAGATTGGGGAATTAAAAATAAAGGAAGAAGGAATATTCACACATGAAAGAGATAGAGATAGCTTCTTATTGTCTCAAATAGCACTGATGATGAAAGAGATGAATATAAAATTTGAATCTATTAATGAAAATATAAGCAGAAATAGAGAAGAAATGAAAGAAGATAATAATATAAAATTTGAATCTATTAGTGAAAATATAAGCAGAAATAGAGAAGAGATTAAAGAAGAGATTAAAGAAAATATTAACAGAATTAAAGAAGAAATGCAAGAAGATAATAAAAGAAATAGGGAAGAATGTAATATGAAATTTGAATATCTCCAGGAAACTATAAGTAAAAATAATAATGAAATTAAAACATGTATAAATGGTATGAATATAAAGCTGGATGGTACTTGTAAAACTATGGAAGACTTTCAAGAGGAAACCCATAATAAATTTAATGGGTTAGAATCAAGATTAGATAATAATGAAAAAATTATTAGTTCTTTAAAAGATGAGATAGAAAAGATAGACTATAATAACCAGGAGTTGCTAAAAACTAAATTTATGGAATTTAGTGAAATAACTATAAAAGGTATAAACAAACAAATAGAGGATTCTATTATACAATGTCAGAATAATAATAGCCAAATAAAACAAGAGTTGGATAATAACCAATTGGATATTAAAAATGAAATATATGAAATCAAAGAAGAAATAATACAAAGTAAAATAAGAATGAAAGATGAAATGGAGAGAGAATTAGTGGATAAATTTAGTGACTTAGCATTACAAAATAGGAGAGATATAAAAGAGGAGATAGAAGAAGGTTTAATGGGAAAATTAGAAGATTTCAATATGAGAAAAGAAGATGATCAAAAATATAGGGTCAAAATAGGTGAGAACCTAAAACGATTTCAGAAAGATGTTAAAGAACAAGTAATGCAAGTGGAGAAAAATAGCACGGAATATAAAGAAATTATAGACCAAGATCTGGATAGATTTAGACTAGAACAAAAGGTGTATTTAGATCAAGTAATGGGACAAATAAATTTGGAAGGGAAATTTAAACAAGTATATGAGCAAATAGAAGAAATAAAATCCCTTAGTAACCAAACTTCAGTATTAGGTAACGTAAGGACATCACATAACAAAGATGATGGATATAAAAGCCCAGTTCCCATAGATAGAATAGCATATTTAAGGAAAGAGGAAGATAACCCAATAGAACCTAATCATAATAAAGAAGTAGATAGCCGAATAATTAAAATAGATAATAATTATGAAGGAGGAACCAATAACTCCATGGCATTACGTTTTATGCGGATAAAACCATTTAGAGGTGACCATGCTGAGAATCCATATGAATTTCTAAATAGTTTAGATGAACTATTTTCAATATGTGCTTTAAATGAAAGGGAGAAGTTGGCCATCTGCAGTAATCACTTAGGTGGTACTGCTAAAGATTGGTGGCATTCACTATTCGAAAAGCCCAATACATATGGTGATTTTAGATGCTTGATCACGGGTAGTTTCTGGAATGCTGACAAACAGGACAATATCAGATTTCAGATAACTCAAGAGAAATACCAACCAAATAAAGGAAGCTATACTAACTTCTTCAGGAGTCAAGCCATACGACTAAAAACGCTAACAGCATGTCCACTATCTGAGGGACAGATAGTTAGGATAATCCGTCATAATCTGCCCAGAAACGTGGAGCAACTGTTAATTGCGGCGGACCGTTACTCTATAGAAGAGGTGTCAGAAGTGTTAGACGCCTTGGAAAATGCTGAGACATCTATAGATAATAGGTTCAAAAATAATAAAGATAGGCAAAATTACCCTTTATCTAATATTAACGTCAGTTATAATAATCAGAGGCATCAGATAGGATTTAAAAGAAGGTATAATTCTAATGAAAGAAACAGAGTATACCCGTATCCTAGGAAAATAGTGAGGTTTGATAAAAGTAGAAGTAGGGTAGAGTTACAAAATAGCCAACCCTCTACTAGTGGTATCACCACTATTCTAAAGAAACCTAATGGAAAAACTAGCGAGAAAAAGTTAAACTAAAGAGGTCTTTGTGGAATAGTTCCTCTTTACAAGGACCAGTTGCTAACAAAATGGGGAACGATCAGATGTGGATGCTGAATACTTTGGATGTAGACATTGATTTTTTAGAGCCATTTACAATAGGTGAACCGCCTATTGCATATCAATGTCCGGTTGTAATTTTAAACATTAAAAACCTAAAGGTTGAAGCATTGATTGACTCTGGAAGCCAAGCTTCCATATTATCGGAGTCAACTTATAAAAATCTGGTAAGCATAGAAGGTGATATCCCTTCACTACCAGTAAAACCAATCCATGTGACTCTAGCAAATGGAAAGAGAACTAAGTTAACCAACAAACAAGTTTGGATTACCTTCAAAATTAATAATACAGAGTTTGGGCATGTTTTTCTTATTATGCCTGGGTTGATACATGAAGCCATAATAGGTGCTGACTTCATGATTTTAAATGATTGCCAAATAGATTTTTATAACAAAATTTTTACTTGTAAGAAGGAAAGGCTTAGTTTTGAATATGGTGTGCATAACCTTTCCAATCAATTACTATGCATCCATAATACATTAATTGATGCTAGCATAAAAGCAAAAATAGAACATCTTTATGCAGTCGATTCAAAATTAACTGAAAATTTATATCAATTGATGTATAGCTTTAAAAGCATTTTTTCTAAAATCCCTGGTATAATAGAGGGATATACTCATCGTATTAAGTTGAAGTGTAATGATCCTTTCCATCAAAAAATGTACCCAATCCCATATCAATATCAGGATGAGGTACAAAGTCAAATAGACATGATGCTAGAGTGGGATATAATCAAAAAGTGCCCTTCTCCTTACGTAAACCCATTGGTTATTGTTAAGAAGAAGGATGGCCATATTAGGGTATGCTTAGATGCTCGCGTATTAAATTCTATAACTGTACCAGAGCGTGACATTCCTCCACCTGTACATGAGCTCCTAACTAAGTTTCATAAGAGGTCAATTTTCTCTACATTTGATTTAACAGCTAGTTATTGGCAAATACCGTTACATGAGAATGATCAGCAATATACAGCATTTCGTTTTCAAGGCCAGTCGTATGTTTTCAGACGGATGCCTTTTGGTCTCATTAATAGCGGTGCTGGCTTAATCAGGTGTCTGGACATGATTTTTTCGAAGCAATTAAAAGAAAAAATTGTCATGTATGTGGACGACATTGTCATTGCTTCTGACAGTTTGGAAGAGCATCTGCAACATTTAAATTTATTTTTCAATGAATGCGCTGCAAAGAATGTCAAAATTAATTTGGAGAAGTGCTCAATAGCAGCAAAAGAGATTACTTTTCTGGGACACTTAATAAGTGAACATGGCATCCAACCCCATCCAGAAAAGATAGCAGCTATTCAGCGCTTCCCCACCCCAAAAACGGTAAAACAGTTGAGATCTTTTTTCGGGTTATGTAATTATTACAACCGCTTTTATAAAAACTTTGCTGAAGACACAATACATTTGTCTAAATTGCTAAAAAAGATTGAGAGGTGGAGGTGGACCCCTGATCATGACCAGGAATTTAATTTAATTAAAGACAAATTCTTAAAGCGTGTAATTTTAAGTTATCCTGACTTTAGTAAAACATTTTATGTGCAAACAGATAGTAGTTACTATGGTCTGGGTGTAGTGTTGTTTCAACTCGATGAGGATCAGGTACCTCATGTATTGTACTTCTTGAGCCGACATCTAAGAGGTGCTGAGTTGAACTACACTATTACTGAAAAGGAAACCCTAGCTATTGTTTGGGCCTTTCAGAAATTAAGACAGTTCTTATTAGGTTCGACTGTAATTGTGTTGACCGACCATAGAAGCTTAGAGTTCTTAAATAAAAGCTACCTCAGTAATGAGAGACTAATTAGGTGGAGCTTGTATCTCCAACAATTCAATTATAAAGTACTTTATATTGAAGGGAGACAGAATATCCCTGCTGATATTCTTAGCCGCCACCCTATCTGTTTAATGTCACAAAATCGGGATAATCAAAACATTATTATTAGTAACGTAAATGTGGGTAGGGATGAACCTATAGCTGATGATTACCAAAATCTCACTATGATTCAAAGCCAGGATATTAGATTAAATAGGATCATGACTATCTTAAATAATCATGATAATATAACTAGTAAAAATAAACGTATTAAGATGATTTTTCAGAAATATAAAATGTATCAAAATCTGCTTATGTACAATATAAATTATAATCATGGAGAATCATGGAGGATAGTAGTTCCTAACTCCATGATTGATAAACTAATCATGTATGTTCATAGTAGCTATGGGCACTATGGAGCACCAAAAATTATGTACATATTAAAATCAATATTTTTCTGGAATAAAATGTACAAGCGCGTAATCAAAAAGATTAAATCGTGTAAAATATGTATAAAAACTAAACACTGTAATAAATCCTATGTGGGAATCCTAAAACCCATTATTCCAGATCGTCCTAATCAATTATTGGCGATCGATTTTTATGGGCCGTTGCCACCCTTCAATCGCCAAAAGTTTATACTTGTTGCGTATGACGTTTTTAGCAAACTAGTTTCAGCTTACCCAGTTCCCAAAACTAGTGCTTACTATGTAATTAAAAATATGATTGAGTATCAATTTCCATTAATAGGAAAACCAGAAACAATTTTAACTGATCATGCAACTGCCTTTATATCTGGTAGATGGAATGAGTGGGTTCAAACTCAACACCTCAGACATGTTATGAGCTCCATCAGAAATCCGCAGTCTAATCCTTGCGAACGTGTCATGCGGGAGCTCGGCAGATTATTCAGGGTTTATGTAGCTGGAGACCATAAACAGTGGGTCCATAAACTCCCTGAGGTTGTCAGGTATATTAATAGTACTTGTAATGAATCCACAGGCTTTACACCATTCCGTCTACACTATGGCAAGCATGAGCAGTTATTGATTCAGACACCAATACCTTTAGTAAGAGAGCCAATAGATAGAAATCATGACTTAAATCAAGCCAAAGTAAAGCTACATGTTATGGGTGATAAAAGAATAAAGCAAGCCCGTAATAGACCACATCCGTTCAAAATTGATGATCTAGTTCTTATAAGAACACCCCATGTTAGCAACCTACAAAGAAACCAATTTAGAAAGTTTCTGGAATTGTATGAAGGTCCATACAAAATTTTGAGAAAAATAGGAGAAAATGCGTTTGTCCTATCTACACCAGAAGGTGAAAAAGGAACATATAACGCACGAAGCCTAATACCATACCCATCAGAAGAGTAGAAAAATTTTACAAGTAGTAAAAAATCCAAAATTGGGTAAAATGTTTAAAGGCTATATTTACACATGTGTCAAATAGTGTATTTTATTGTACTAGGTGGTAGGATGAAATTTGGTTGTAGCAAATAATAAGATAAAGAATGTTAATAAATAAAGTAGATATTAAACTGAATATTTAATTTAAAATTTTTTTATTCGAAGGGGGAAGTTATGTGCCCTTGTCTGTAGATCATAGGTAGGGTAGAAAGGTCAATTATGAAAAAAATTTTAAATTTTAAGTTATATTTAAGTGATATAAAAGTAATAATAGATTTGTAATACAATTTTAAGCTAAAATACCTAACAGATAACAGTATAATAAAGTATTTTAAAAAGTAAACAGTTAAATAAAGTTTTAATATCATTGCTTATGGTTGTGAAAGCTGGCCATACAAAATAACACAGCTATAGACAGTTAAAATTATAGTAATGATTAGAATATAATATTTTCAGAATTAATAGTTTAAATAAATGAAAGATAATATTATAATTAGTCAAAATTAATAGGGTATATTTTTATTAATAAACTTCGGGATGGTGAGAATTATATTTAGTCCTATAAGTTTCAATTTATTTTTCAAAAATTAGAAAATACATTAGTTTTGGTAATTTAAACCGAGACATAAATAAAAGATTATTTTTGTAAAGTGAATAGACACGTGATCGTATATTACATGCTTTCACGCACACACACACTTGGTAAATAATAATAAAGTTTGTGAATTTAAAACTAGATATAATTGTCATCTATCATAAAAATTAAAGTTAAAAATATTATAGATTGTCTTAATAATTATTTTAAAGATCAAATAATAATTTTATCAAACTATGATTAAATTTAATAATATTAAGTTAAAGTAATATTCCAGACATTACGTCATAAATATTTATTTAAAAAGTACAATTTATCATCCAAAATAGAATGACTAATATTGTTCGCGCTAAAAACAAATATTGACCAATCAACGGATTTAAATTGGCAAGAAAAAAATCTAAGATAGACAGAAGCGGGAGATGGAATGTGAAAGTTGAAGAGGAAGGTAACCTTTTTGAATTGCTTGTAACATCGAAGCTGAAAAAAGTAATATAAATTTATAAATTAATAATTATTCTAAAGTTAGTCTTGAACAGATAATATAATTTTGTATCCAGAAAGATGATTTGCTAATTTCTACGTGATCTTACCAGTGGATTTAATCAAATTTGACCATTCAGCCTACAATAAAATGGAAATACCAAGAATAATAATTGAAATAATTATTGAAAGAAAAATGAGTGAAAATTGTATAAGTTTTGTATTATTTGTGCTCAACCAGAAATTAAATCCTATAACTAGGAAAAATACAAAGGAAAAGCTGTGTGAAAATATAAGAAAGCAACTATTTGCTATCGAGAGAATCTTATGACGAACATTTGTTTTATAAGTATTTAAAACTAAGTCATATTTCTCAATGGAAAAATTATAATATGTTTCTCGAGTATATAGTAAAATAGTGATAAAGAAAAATATGTTATATTAAAGGAAACATTATTTAAAAAAAAAAAAATATATAGTTTTAAAAATTTAAAATAGAAGAAAAGGCATAGTCCTGCATAAAGTGCTATATGAATTTACTAAGAGGAACTTGGATTTTTATCTTATCATAGAAAAAAGGAAAAGATATTAAATGGAAAGAATATTATTTTAAACAGATATAATTAATCACTAAAATGAGGAAAATGGATCCATGGAAATAAAGAAAAATTTATTGAATTTTTAAAATAAAGTACAAGATGCATCGAGGGAAAACCAAGCGCGCGGGGGAAAAAGCTAGCAGACTATGTAAAGGAGATCTCAAGAATAAGTGGAAAAAGATGAAGAAAATTAAGGATCATCGTCCAAGAAGAATTAATAAACAGAATTAAAAGTTTAAATTAGAACATTAAGTGACTGAAGAAAATAAAATATAATTTTTTTTATTTAGCTTTGCAATGAACGATTTTCCAAGCGAGTCCAACAAAGCTGTATCGTAAATATAGTTTTAATTATTTTTTTTTTATTGTATTTAAAGTATAAAATTTGAATTAGCTTAGGGAAACATATAAACATAAATTTTATAATAATTATATTTAAATATACGAGCTAATGGAATGAGAGAAATATTAGTATAAATAAAAATGTGTGTATGGAAAATTTTAAATACCTACTAGAAGTCCTGGAATGGAGAAGTTTACAAATACGATCCAGAGGATAGAGATCGTTGGTAATTTTAATATTATTGGTAATATGTAATATATTTTTTTTTATAGGTCATCTATTAATGAATGAAGTATGAAAGATGTTAAAAGTTATAAGTACACATTTATCCAACATCAAACATATATTTAAGAGAGTAGTAAAATTTTAAAATGTGCATGCAATAAATAATCTAAAAATGATTAATAATAAGTAGCATATTAATTATGTGATTCTTTTGAGTTTTATATTGAAAATATTCAAATAGTTTAGAACAGTAGAGATAGAAATATACGAGAAGTATAGTAAAGAATTTTCTTAAGAATAGCTGTATAGTTGAATAAAAATGAATTTTATTATTATTAGCAAGGTAGACAGAGAATTTGTCGATGTAATGAAGAGATGAATCTGAAGAAATCAATCAGATAGTGACTTGGGAGTACTGATGTCAAAGGAAACCAAGAGGATGTTTTATTAAACTATAAGGAATGAAATATGTGGATCATAATTATTTGTGTGACTTCAGTGTAGATAACTTCGCCCTATAACTGAGCACATATATTCTGGACAGTGTTTTTTTTTACATATCTTTGAAACTTTCTGATGTGATGAAGCTGAAGAAATAGCTTTAGCATCCTTCCAATACTAGAGGCAGATAGACAGATAAAAGTCACTCCTCTATGGCGTCCTTAAATTCACTGTGCCATGATTGTCAAAGTTTTATAAAGGATAATATCTTGTTTATTTTGATCCAACGCATCTATATCTTCGCTATCTTGATTTCATGAAAATACATCGTCAGGGAGATAATTTTATAGAAATGATACATAAGATAGAAAGGAAGTTAGATAGTAGTTATGTAAGAATAGTTATTTACTAGAGTAAAGTAGAATTGTATAAGTCCAAAGTGAAAGTATAAGTATTATAAAAGATGAAGAATCATATGATATAATTTTAAAACCAATTGCTAAACTGATATAATTTTAAAGAAAAAAACCTTAGAATTAAGTTTTAAAACAATAATAAGATTTTAAAATATTGTACGTGAGATTTAGTAAAAGAGATTGCATGTTTATTTGGAAAATGAGTTAAAGAAATATATAACAAAAATGTGTATTTGTACATAGTGTGTGGATAATATTAATTGCTATATAAAGTTAAGGATGGGATCAAAATTTTATCAGTAATTATATTATGATTGATAATAAAAGGAACATGAAAATATCATAAGGATTAAATTCTGTAGGATTCCATACTAACAAGAATAAGTATAATTTTGTAATTTTTGTATAATTTTACATAACAGTAAAGATCTTATAGAAATATAATTTTGAAATTATAAGGACATAATGTCAAATAGAAAAGTTTAATGGATAGAAATTTTGTGTATTCAGCTAAGCTCAAAACATGTATCCAATAATAATAATATTGTAAAATACTTTTGTAATTATTAATGGTAAAAGGGTAAAATAAAATTCGATAATAATAATGTTAAGACATCAACGGGTATAAATAAAAGTTTGTGATAAGTAAATAGGGATATCCGCTGTAAATAATGTACAAAGTGTTATTTGTTATAATGTTAATAAAATGTTATAAAATTTTATTAGTAAGCTTTGTGTCTTGGTTGTTGTTTTTCCTACACATGAAATGCATGAAATCACAACGCACGTTTATAATTAAACATGTTTATGATTTTGCACAGGATAATAAATATTAGAAATTTTAATAATTTATTTTGTTTTATTTACATAATAAAATGAAAGAAGTATAAGTAGAACAGGTATTGGTCATGGGTTAATTGCCACAATATTTAAGTAAAATATATGCGAACGTTACCACATAACTTTTGATTATCAGATTAATAAATGTTACCACGAAAATATTTAATACATCTAGAAAGAAAAGAAGATTATATTATTTTATTATTGTCATTGTTCTTATTAATTAGTTATTCGTTACGTAGTGAACTATGACATAAAATTCCCTTATCATAGTTTACTATGGCAATATGAAATCAGTTTTAATTACAATTTATGAACCTGAGATTTAGTTATTTATTTACTTATTGATTTATCTATTTGATTTGATATGATTTGATTAATTTAACTCTATTTTATTTAATTAATTTATTTATGTGAGCTAGAATTTGTTTTAAAAATATTAAGATATGATAAAAGTTTTAAAAGTCGTAGGAATGCTATTAGTCAATTATTTAGGATAGTGTTCTTATGCCATTGGGATAGTATCTCAATGATCTCTCGTCTTGTTCCTTTGTCATTGCTCCAGGTCTCATGGGAATAATAAAAGATGTTTATGTTGATTCATTTCACAGACACGACTAAATTTTATAAAATACTGAGCTAGTGATTGTTTTATTTAAATCATAATAATATATTTGATAGACTGAGTTAGATAACCCGGAATTATTATTAATGTTAATTATTATTGACCGGAAATAAATAAGTAAAGAAAATCCGGAATAGTTAGTATATTCTTGGCATGTTGTTATTATTATGGAGTGGGGGAAAGGTTACAATATATATATATACACACAATCAGTAGTCTGCTTTATATTCAGATAGACAATATTCATACTTTAATGGACAGGCTTCAAACTACTCCAATTCACAACTCTTCATCCTTCCATTTCATTGAAAATCTGATGATGGAATGTTCAAAGCCCATGTTAGTGCCAAGGTTATGTAAAGATTTTTTATTATGCTTATTTATATCCACACTTCATATATTTTATCTATGATTTTAAAAACGGGTACTAATGTATATTTTTTTTCAGAAACTATTACAACCCCTTCATTTACCACAGGTAATACTATATGATCATGTTTATTTGGATATTTTATTTATGAAAATTGTTTTATACACTCACATTCTCTATGTGGTGGTATTGTTGGTTAAAATTAAATTTTTCTCCTTAAAAATATTGTCACAAACAATCTGAAGTTTACTCCAATTTATCATATACATTATGTTTTGCTTTTTGTTCTTACATATTTTCAAATTGTATATGTACTGTACTACTTTCCTGTAATTATTTAAATGGTTAATTCATTGCATTCATTTTTTGCAGAAATTACTACATCTCCTACTGAAACCAGAGGTAATTTTAAATCACTTTACTACTTTAATATATTATTGTAGAAAGTCCATTTTACATATAGTACATACATTACTAAAACAATTTCATTAATGTGTCCTACTTAAAATTACAGTACAGTATTTTATATTCATATTTATTTTATATATATTTTAACAAAAAGTAAGTTCGTTCTACTTAGCTAATATTACCTAAGAAATTAATTCCAATGTATTTATTGTTTTTTTTTTTCATTTCTTGCAAATATATTGCAGCCGCTACCACTATATCAGGTAAATATGCATCATATTAATAAATTAAGTTTACTATTATTTGAAAAATATAAATACACACACATAAAGGTTCATTTTCTGGATTTATTTTTTATTAGGACACTATGTCAAGGAAATATACAATTGATATATAAATATAATACATATTTAATTGGTGCTTAATTTGCACCTTTGATCTATAGTTAATACTATATATTAATCTTTCTAGAAACTGTTACAACTACTACAGTTACAAGTGGTAAATATTGACTATACTTATTTTATATAGTTTATAATATCTAATTTTTTATTCGTGCACAAATACAAGATGTTCAATTTTTTTTTTTCATTTTATTTCTACAGCCACTGTTTTAATAAGCTGAATACCAGCATACGAATATCATAGATAAATGTTGCCAATTAAATGTCACATTAACTTCACTTTGTTTTTAACGAAACTGTTACACCCATATTTATTACATTTCTAAATAAATATTACATTACTCGTATATATATATATATATATATATATATATATATATATATATATATATATATATATATATATATATATATATATATATATATATATATATGACATTTTTCAGGTTCATCTGTTAAAAATTTTAAATAGTGATGTTCCAACGTTTAGACTTGGTCACACAAGTCATCCACTGGGCGATAAAAGGTAGAAAGACGGTTGTAGTGGCACTACAATCAGTAATTTGAACAAACGTTAAAGTTTTACCAGTAGCAAAAATGTTAAATTTAAAAATGTTTTTTAAAAAAAAATATTTCCAAATAGGAGGAAGTTTGCATGCATCATCTCGCTTATTGATACAATCTGGCCTTTTAAATATCTCAATGGCTTCTCTAATTTTTGGACTGGTAGAGATTATCACATCGGGATATGATCCTGGTACTAGAAAAGTCAATTTATGACCTGAATATATAGTATAGAGTAGAGTGCTGCTGATGATGAGGGTTGTTTAACTGCATTAGCATGCTCATCTCTCCTAACAATGATGCAATGATTACTCATACCTCTGTAAGAAGCTTTACAATTTTGCATGAGATTTCATAAACACCATGAGATTCAAGAGGGATTGAATCCTTAGGCTTCATTATTATATTGCTAATTTTTTGATAGGTAAAAAATTATGTGTCTATATTATAGCGTTTTAATATACGTCCAATACTGTCTGTAGTTCCTTTTACATACAAAACACAAATCCTAATAGATGAATTATCATCTTTTTGTTTCCTATTTTGTCCATTTGGGCTTGAAATAAGACTTTTTTTATAAATTTATAATCATAACTATTTGCTAATAAAATACTATTAATATGATTTATTTCTTCTCTCAGATATGAATTGTATGAAAGATTAATTGCTCTATTTAAAAGAGATTTGGATACAGAAACTATCTTAATTGGGTGATGATGAGAATGGAAGTGGAAATATCTATCCGTGTGTGTATTATTTCAGTAAATCAAAAAAGATAAACTATTTGGTGTTCTGGTGACTAGAACATCAAGAGAAAAGAGTTTTCCATCAGACACTGTCTCCATTGTAAATTTAATATGATGATGCATATTAATTAAATGTAAGAAAAAAACATCTAATTTACTTTTTCCATGCTGCCATATGACAAAAGTGTCATCTTTGTATCTGAGCCAAATGAGAGGTTTTAAAGATGATGATTTTAAAGCATAAGTTTCTATATTTTCCATGAATAAATCAGCTATTATTCCTGATATAGGTGAGCCCATAAAAGTACCAAAAACTTGTCTGTAATGTTGTCCATTGTATACAAAATATGTATTCAAGAGACAATGTTTAATCAAAGCAATAATATGGTCTGGTAAATTGCAACATTGTGAGATTATATTTAAAGTTCATCAATTAGAATGTTTGTAAACAAAGATGCAACATCAAAACTGAACAGAATGTCATTAGCATTAATAGTTAAACTTGTTAAAACAGAAATAAAATGAAAACAGTTTTTAATATATGATTTAATAGATGGGATTGTAGGTTTAATGAAATCCGATAAATGTCTAGCTAAAATATGAGTTGGAGATCCTATTGCACTTACTATTGGATGAAAGGGGGTATCTGGTTTGTGAATTTTTGGAAGTCCATAAAATTTTAGACAGACAAGATTTTTCACGAGGGATTATTTTATTTTTTATCTCTGTTTCAATAGGTGATTTATTAATAATAGCTTTTGTTGTTTTTTCCAAATATGTAGTATGATCTAATGAAATTCTGGTCAGAACCACTAAACATCACATGATCACTATCTCATACTAGCACAATAATTGTTATAAACAATTCAAAATACAGCAAAACTCTCCATATAGTAGTGCCATCTTGTGCTAACAAGAGCAATCAATGGATGCCAGAAGGCTTGTGCATAAAATCCCTATCTAGTGCCTACTCATCCAATATCCCCAGACTAGTTTCTGGCTTGTGGCCTTCATCAGTGAGGAGCCTTGAATCTGAGAGCACTGCACCTAGATCTTAGGATCTAATGCAACCCTCCAGCACCCACCTTTTAACTCTATTTAACTCCAAAACTATGAGAATGAAATTGAAAACACTATTAATATTTTCAATCCAAGCTCAATAGCTTATATAGTCATATGGGTCTGAACTCAATTCAGTACCCATACATTTTGGTGTCTTTGGCTCTTTAACAACCATAGCCACCACTATCCTATTAGGCAGGATTGGTGTTAAACCACTAAACATCACATGATCACTATCTCATACTAGCACAATAATTGTTATAAACAATTCAAAATACAGCAAAACTCTCCATATAGTAGTGCCATCTTGTGCTAACAAGAGCAATCAATGGATGCCAGAAGGCTTGTGCATAAAATCCCTATCTAGTGCCTACTCATCCAATATCCCCAGACTAGTTTCTGGCTTGTGGCCTTCATCAGTGAGGAGCCTTGGATCTGAGAGCACTGCACCTAGATCTTAGGATCTAATGCAACCCTCCAGCACCCACCTTTTAACTCTATTTAACTACAAAACTATGAGAATGAAATTGAAAACACTATTAATATTTTCAATCCAAGCTCAATAGCTTATATAGTCATATGGGTCTGAACTCAATTCAGTACCCATACATTTTGGTGTCTTTGGCTCTTTAACAACCATAGCCACCACTATCCTATTAGGCAGGATTGGTGTTAAACCACTAAACATCACATGATCACTATCTCATACTAGCACAATAATTGTTATAAACAATTCAAAATACAGCAAAACTCTCCATATAGTAGTGCCATCTTGTGCTAACAAGAGAGTTTTGCTGTATTTTGAATTGTTTATAACAATTATTGTGCTAGTATGAGATAGTGATCATGTGATGTTTAGTGGTTTAACACCAATCCTGCCTAATAGGATAGTGGTGGCTATGGTTGTTAAAGAGCCAAAGACACCAAAATGTATGGGTACTGAATTGAGTTCAGACCCATATGACTATATAAGCTATTGAGCTTGGATTGAAAATATTAATAGTGTTTTCAATTTCATTCTCATAGTTTTGTAGTTAAATAGAGTTAAAAGGTGGGTGCTGGAGGGTTGCATTAGATCCTAAGATCTAGGTGCAGTGCTCTCAGATCCAAGGCTCCTCACTGATGAAGGCCACAAGCCAGAAACTAGTCTGGGGATATTGGATGAGTAGGCACTAGATAGGGATTTTATGCACAAGCCTTCTGGCATCCATTGATTGCTCTTGTTAGCACAAGATGGCACTACTATATGGAGAGTTTTGCTGTATTTTGAATTGTTTATAACAATTATTGTGCTAGTATGAGATAGTGATCATGTGATGTTTAGTGGTTTAACACCAATCCTGCCTAATAGGATAGTGGTGGCTATGGTTGTTAAAGAGCCAAAGACACCAAAATGTATGGGTACTGAATTGAGTTCAGACCCATATGACTATATAAGCTATTGAGCTTGGATTGAAAATATTAATAGTGTTTTCAATTTCATTCTCATAGTTTTGTAGTTAAATAGAGTTAAAAGGTGGGTGCTGGAGGGTTGCATTAGATCCTAAGATCTAGGTGCAGTGCTCTCAGATCCAAGGCTCCTCACTGATGAAGGCCACAAGCCAGAAACTAGTCTGGGGATATTGGATGAGTAGGCACTAGATAGGGATTTTATGCACAAGCCTTCTGGCATCCATTGATTGCTCTTGTTAGCACAAGATGGCACTACTATATGGAGAGTTTTGCTGTATTTTGAATTGTTTATAACAATTATTGTGCTAGTATGAGATAGTGATCATGTGATGTTTAGTGGTTTAACACCAATCCTGCCTAATAGGATAGTGGTGGCTATGGTTGTTAAAGAGCCAAAGACACCAAAATGTATGGGTACTGAATTGAGTTCAGACCCATATGACTATATAAGCTATTGAGCTTGGATTGAAAATATTAATAGTGTTTTCAATTTCATTCTCATAGTTTTGGAGTTAAATAGAGTTAAAAGGTGGGTGCTGGAGGGTTGCATTAGATCCTAAGATCTAGGTGCAGTGCTCTCAGATCCAAGGCTCCTCACTGATGAAGGCCACAAGCCAGAAACTAGTCTGGGGATATTGGATGAGTAGGCACTAGATAGGGATTTTATGCACAAGCCTTCTGGCATCCATTGATTGCTCTTGTTAGCACAAGATGGCACTACTATATGGAGAGTTTTGCTGT